>LNAC01001009.1:174368-217939 GCA_002007465.1 Ailurus styani | reverse complement strand
CACACACACACACACACACACACACACACACACACACACACACACACGGCTGGAGGGGGTGCTGTTTTCCCATCTGCAAAACTGGTCTGGCTCTTCTGTCTGCTTTGGTGTATCTTGCCATCCACTGCTTCTCTCTAGTTCTCTTTTTTCCTTTGTGGCTTTATGCCCTTTGTTATTCCTTCACTATCATTTTTAGTGGTGTTCTGGAAGAGGGTGAGATAACATGTGTCTCCAATTTGTCACGCCAAAGTAGCAATCCCAAACTCATGTACTCTTAAATACCTACAATTCTAATAAGCCTGATTACTGGTTTCTGAATCTGGGCTGTGCTAACTTACCAGCTGTTGAACCTTGGGTGAATTATATAACCCTTCTTAATCTCAATGCCAGCTCCCTGCCCGCCCCACCCCCATATATGCTTCACACTTATCATCCTTAATCTCAGAGAGGCGTTATAACTGAAGAGATGACTATTACTGACAAAAACCTAAATCACAAACAAAAAAGGACTGAACATAAAATTAACAGCATCATGGCGCATTTTGACTTTGAGCCTGACCGTCCCAAAAAGTTCAAGGGTCAGCCTGAAGATAATTCACACTTACAACCTCAACATGCTGATCTCTACTCACCCAGAGGGGCTACAACCCATTCAAGGTAGTCATTTAAACAATGTGGTGGCACAGATTTTACTGAATGATTTCTATCAGGGACCATCCTATTTAAAAAAAAAAAAAAATGAGGGGAATCCAAAATTTGTATATTCCCTTTTTCACCGACGAAGGCAGGCACATTAGCCAAAGAACCTTTTATCTTTTCTGTCTGCCTCCCCACACTTATTTTCCATTTTCCCTCCCCGTTTCACACAGACACACTCTTTGAATACAAGCTGAGAGAGGACGTTCCCACCACTTAAAATCATCACACCTTTGGACATGCCAGCTCCGAGGCCCCCTAGCTGTTCTCTGAGCGGTCTTTTCATGCTTTCAGTTAGCCACGGAATACAGCAGGTGACCTGGACGTGTCTCGAAAGAAATCACAGTCTTCTGCTTTACAGTATAGCTTCCCCGTACCAGGAAGAACAGGTAGAATCCAGTCTCCAGGAGGGAGCCAAGTCAACCCTTTCAAGTGACACCCTGAGCCCCGCCCCCTTCAGGACAGCTCAGCACCGCATCTGCCCCACGGGAGCCTTCCCAACTGTGGGCAGAAGACAATGAGCAAGTCCTCCTCACCCAGAGGAGCCTGTCCTTATCCCAAGCACATGATTTCCATAAAATTGCTTTAAGAGGGCATCAAATATAATCCTTCCTTGGCAGAATGGAAGCTGGGAAAAGACTGGAAAAGCTGAATGAAAATCCACCTATCATGCAAATACAACAGGGCAAGATTTTAAAAAATGGTTAATGAGATTGTAGTGTAGGAAATGAGATTCAGCACATCTATCTCTGTGATGTGCTTTGGCTAGTCAGTAAAGGAAAAAGAAATCTAACTCAGTAGAGTTAAAAAAAAAAAAGAAAGAAAGAAAGAAAAGGAGGGGGGGCACCTGTGACCCTGGCCCAAAGGCTGTTTCCAGGTACTGCAGTATCTTGGAAGGGGCATTGAGCAGCTTGGTCACTAATGAATTGACCAGGTGAGGATACCAACTCTGCACAGCCTCCCAATGTCACGTATATAAAAGCAGCACCCACAGCTCTCTGCCTTACAACTTCTCGAGGGTTAGCCCTGCATGGCCCACAGCACCATTAACAAGTCCTCTAAGGCAGGAGAGGCTGTGGATCTGGGCCCTGCAGCCCTTCACTTGGTTAAATGCGCACAGCAGAAGCTTTCTTGCTCTTTTTCCACAAAACACAGTTTAACATTCCTTCGTTCTTTCAACAGCAAGCTGATCACTTAACTGTTGGCTCACTGCCTACCTGGGTTACATCCGTGGCTGCAGGTGCCTGCTGTCTAAATTCCCACCTATGATGTATCTTCTTTCACCTTTCCCTGCAAACAACTCTGTGTCTGCATTTTAGATCAGCTCTCCTGTTCAGAGCTCTCTGAGACTTCCAGAGAAAGAGTCAGCAAGGGACAATGGATGGATAGATGGATGGAGGGATGAGTGAATAGAACAATGGGGCCTGCTTTTGCAGTTAAATAACAGGAAGAGTCATTAGATAACTTCAAGAAATCTCAAGTTCCCTGCTCATGTTTCAGGGATTAAATTACTGAATTTACCATGATGCAGAAAAGGATGCATTTTTGCTACATGAAGGCCCCTTTGATCAAAATTTAACCAAAGTATTAACTAAGCTTGAAAACCTGAGGTGTTACAGTGAAAATAACAAGAGTTAATATACCTGACATAAATGAACTCATTTCTTCCTCCCTACTTTTGAGGAGGTGCCCCCATCTTACAGATAATATTCCTGAACCTGAGGGGCTAGATGACTCTCTCAAGGTCATAGTCAGGGGTGACCGGGAGGCAACACACCCTGGGTAGGTTGTTTCGAGGGCTTTCTCATGCAAAGGATGATGAGAGTCATGGAAAGTCTGAATTCTAAAAATCAATTAATGTGTGCATGATGAAATGAACACAACTTACAGATGAGCCAACAAATCTGTCCTGAACATAAGGACAGTATCTTGGGAGACACCGTTTTAGGAAAACCTTGAATCAAAAGGGAAAGACTGGAGAAAAAAAGGCAGCTGTCAAAAGCTTCCTTTGATAATTCAAAATTTTGAGTGTTATTTGCTACAAAGAGTGAGGAGGAGGAAGAGAACACAGAAGAGCAAGAACGAATTCACTGCATAAACGCTGGGAAGGGGGCAGGTGGTCCACCTTTTCCATTTTATTTCTTAAGTGGGGCAAAGAGCGAAAGAAATCTTGGAACAAATACAAGGTAGGTAGGTTTCACCAAGTTTCCGGTGCTCTGAGACCTTATGTTCCAAAGCCTCTGAACTTTGTAACTTTGTAACTTGTAACTTTCTGTACAGATGGCAAACTGCAAGAAGTTTCCCTAGCGAAGCACAGAACTGTTATAGTATCAATCCCTCTACTCCTCGGGAAATGAACACAACATGATGAGTTCCTCTTCCTCCAAAACTGAAAAAGACTCCGAGGCCGAAGTGTCTACAGGAGGAAAGGGCATGCAGCCCTCTCCAAGTTCCTAAAACTCAGCAACGGCTGGGAGCTGCGACCTCCCTGCTGCCCGAGAGGTTCCCACCGCCGGCCCCATGGAACAGATACCACGATAACCCATGAGGCTGAGTCTCCCGTGCAGCTGGGCAACTCCTCCCCGCTCAGAGCCGGCTGGGCCTCAATGGGAGCTCTGTTCGCAGAGGCCACGCTGGCTGGGCAGAGAGGTGAAGAGCGGAGTCGATTATGTGCGCTCCGGGAGGAATGTGGCTCCCAGAATAGTCCTATTGTTAGGTGGTCCTCAGTTCACCCATGAATTTAATAGTGTCCAGCTCCCTATTAATTTTCTTCAGTGACTGTATATAACCAGAAGGGGGGAAGAAAAAAGAAGCCACCAGGCATGAAATTCAGAGCAAATGCAGCCGTGCTTCGTTCAGCAATGGGGTTCATTTGATATGTAAAGGTATACGCCGGCCCACAACTGTCATGTTTGTGAAATTTAAGTGAATGGGTTTGGAATGGGGTGGCAGACTTCTCCAGACACCTTGCCCCGGGGCCCCCCTGCCATATGGTTCTCTCTACTTTCCCCCTCCTTATCTTTTAACCATTAAAATAAAGTACTGCTCCTTTAAAGGCTGTACCCACGGTATGGACAATGGTTTCTTTCTAGAGAGAAAAGGTTTTACACATTTATTGAAGAACCACTTGGGAGAGGAGGAGGCATGCTTTGTGACAGGCACTGGTTTGAATCCCTCCCAGGAGATATTTTTATTATGATCCTATTTTATAGATGATTAACTGAGGCACAAAGGAGTTGAAGGACTTGCTAAAGCTGAGTTGGGACGTGAACCCAGGAGGCTGGCTTCAGAACAGTCTGGGCTCTTCACCCCCTCCCCCCTCCCAGGCCTCCAACCACAATTAGAAGGCATGGGCGCTTCTCCCTTCTGGCAAAAAGGTAAACCTCCAGCCACCAAACAGTAATTTGGTTTCGAGACACGTGGGAGGGTTACTACACACATTCTAGAAGAATCCTTTCTTTTTATTTGATCATTTAGCAGGTCTATGTACAAATATTATCCTTTTGTTAAAATACTAATGACAAAAATGACCGCTGGAGAAAGAAGTGAGCTTACACCGAGTTGGTTATTATTTTTACACAATAAAAATGTGAACTTGAAGATTCTTAGGGAAAAGAGGCTCTAGAAAGAACTCTTAGACGTGCTGCAGATCCAACAAAGGAGTTCATTCCCAGGTGGTACCCATGGGTACAGACAAAGCAAGGGGCCTTCAAAGCTTAAAGGCCGACATCTTGGGGCAGAAATGGACCTTGCAAAGGCCGGTATTGCACCCTACATTGTGGGGAGGATGTGGCTTTTGCTGGACGCCCAGTCCACCTGGAAGCAGCTAAAAACTCTTTTTGCTGGAAAGTTCCAATCTTTCCAAAAAGAATTCCAATCTGCCCACACCCCAGAAGTCTTGTAAAGCTAAGATGGGAAGGAGAAATCAAAGTTCTCTCTGGCATATTCCTTTTATAAGAAACAGAGAATAAAGGAAATCACAGGCGAACGATGGAACCAGAAACCCCGAAAGCACCAGACAGGGGAGACTAATCGGTCAAACCAAGATTAGCTTTTCATCTACGCTACAGAAACTGCCTATAAAACCAATTCAGCTCCTTTACAGAGGATTTCTAAAAGATACCTATTTCTTTCCTTGGACTTCTAATAGAAAATTCCAAGGGGATAAAATGAGTTGGGCATAAAGCTTTCTTCAGAGTTAGTTCAACAGAGATTTGGGAGCCAGAGAACCCTGCACGTCCCAAATATCGACCTCCAGCTCAGCATGTAGATTTTAGGGGAAATTCAAAAGGAAAGTCTGTGCATTTCAATAAAGACCAAAGAAAGTGTAAATTCTAAAGCCTAACAATTCCCCTGCTCTTCTAGGTAAATTTGAGAAAAATATTCCCGGCCTTCAGCAGATGTGTATAGAGAGGGTTGTGGGAAACTGACATTTTGTCAATTTCACTTTACTTTAAACACACAGTGGCCTCTGCTGCTCATAGGAATCCTAAAGAGTTTTAAAAAGTAACATAAACCTGTAGGTTTGTTACTTTTAAGAACCACCTGCAGGTTCTTTGTGTTGTAATTTTAAAGGTGCTCCTGTTAAATATATCATGAGAATTTATGACTTACATTTAAAAAAAAATTGAAGCAAACTATTTTTAAGCTGGTTTTGATTTGTAGAAAAGCTGCAAAGATAGTGGAGTACTCTCACACTCCTAACTCAGTTTCTTCATTGCTAACATCTTACATTTCTTTGGTACGTTCATTCCATTAATGAGCCAATACTGACACTGATATTGATCAAGTCCACTCTTTATTCAGGTTTCTGCTTTATTAACATCCTTTCTCTTCCAGGATGCCGTCCAGGACACCCCACTACAGTTACTCATCATGGCTCTTACAGGCTCTCGTAGACTGTGAGTTTCTCAGACTTTCCTTGCTCTGGATGACCTGGGCAGTTTTGAGGAGCAGCGGGCAGGGATCTGTCTGCTGTAGTTCCCTAATCAGACTGAGGTTATGGGTTTGGAGGAAGACCCCAGAAATGCCATTCCCAGCCTGTCAGGGATATAAACAAACCACATGACCTATCCATGCTGATGCTGACCTTGAGCCAGCTGGGCAGTGCTATCCAGACTCCTCCCCTGCAACTTTCTCCCTCTCCGCGTGATAGCCTTGGAAGGGAGTCTCTATACACAGTCCACGTTCCAGTGGAGAAAGACAATTGTCATCATTTTTCAAAACTTTGTGAAATTAAAGTATCTTTTATAGTCATTTACTTTTTTAAGTAAAGATTTGTTGGTTAAAATGAACATCACTGTATTTGACAGGAGTCATTTGGTAGGTACACTGCATCTAAGAGAGTAAGAAATACATGTCCCTTTATCACTGTGCTTCTATCAAGCTGATGGGATTTCCTCTGAAATAAAGCAAATACACTCATCAACGCTTCTGCCCAGATCATGGTTGGCAAATACTGGGCATCTCCCCACACACCCAAGGCAGATAATGATAATTGATAACGGCTTGTAAAATGCTGACGCAGCTCTACACATAACAACACAGGAGGACAATCCTCCAAACCAAGCCCCACAGACACAGCAATAGAAGGTTTTATTTACGTACATTTATTTGAATCAGAAAAAGCCTACAAGGATAAAGAGGAAACTGTTCATGGGGAGTATCTCTTAGGGACTAGGGTGATTTTCTTTCTTTTGCTTCTTTACTTCCTTTTCCTATAATGATCGTGTAATACTTCGACGCCGTGTAAAAATTCTAAACCGAGAAAAAGGTTATGTATTGCCAATCTTAGGATTCTCCCCCACGTGAAGAGGACATGTTCCTGCACCCAAGTAAAACAATGTCCCAGTCATTCCAAGATGTAGCCATGCTCCACTCCAAAGTCACCCAAGAGACCCAGCTTTATCCTCTTCTCTAGTGTGACCTTTCTTTACCCAAAAAGGACACAGTCTGCCTTCTCAAGCTATTCCCGGCTACAGCTGCTCTGGTCCGTGTGACCTGAAGGCAGGCACAGGACAGTTTCAGAAGCCCCGAGTAGCTGCAGGTGCACAATTTCCCAAACAGGACAAGACCTGGTGGGCACGCAGGGACCCGGGGGTGCCTTTGCGGCCCTGAAGCTCCACTCCGCCCCTCCCCCCCCCCAGGGACAGTCCACGGCTGGCCAGCGGTGCTAAGTGCCAGGGGGTTCAGAAGGAGGCAAAGTCACCCACTGGGCCACGAAAGAAGCTCAAGGGTCTCCAACAGACTCGCACAACCAGAATCCCTGTCTGAGTGGCCCTTCACAAACGGGAAACTCACCGAAGAGGGAAACCACGATTTCACCAGAACTTCCCCGAGGGAAACAGGTGTACGGCAGGCAGCACCCAATTCTCCTCATGGGCACCGCCAGCAACAGTGAGGAACCTTCTCCCGGATTCCCCGTGCTTGCTCCTATCCTGCCCTGCTCTCCCTTAAAAAGCTGTTTTCACGGAAGGCTATAGATGGATTTGCACGGACAAGTGATGGAGCTACACGGCTGGCTGTGGCTCGCCAGTCCCCTGCATAAATCCTCCTGCGGAGTTCTTCCCAACCGCTCGGCGTTCTGCGTCGCGGGAGCGCACCTCGCGGAAACCCACAGCCATTCCATGGAACCAACCAGGACGGAGTCACCACATCGGGCAGGCTTGTACCCTCAACCCCTCCCAGCGACCGGGAGCCACTCACTTCTTCTGAAAACGGAATTCCACAAAGAACGGCGGAGCGTGGAGAAAAAGAAAAGGCATTCTGGGCAATATCAAAAGATCCCTGAACCTCCTGCTTCTAGAGAGAAAAAAAATGAGTGAAGGGAAAAGAGAAAAAGGAAAAGAACAAAGCTCCCCAGGAACACACCTGATCTGGGCCAGGCGGCCCTAGGGCTTCTGTTTTTAGGGCACGCAATAATGTTCCTGTACCTGGGGGTGTGTTTGCAGATAAGGGTCCAGAGTTTGAAGGTCGGGTACCAGCTGGCTGCCAGTCTCCATTCCCACACCACAGCGGTGGGGAGGGGTGCGGGGGGGAGAGGGGGCGCCGACTGCTGGGGACCCGGCTGCTGCCCCCACCTCCAGCCCTTCACGGCTCTGCAGAGGGACCGGCCGGGGCGGCAGCAGCAGATGCTGCCGAAGCCAGTTTCATTCTGAGACACAGAGGCCCACCGGGGAAGAGCTAAAAATAGGAGGAGACAGGCAGATTTCAAGGCTGCAGGGCGAGAGCAGAGGGGCAGGCTCAGGTCCTATTCTCTGCTCAGACCCATCAGCAGCCACAACAGCACAGCCCAGCACTAGGGAACCCTGATGCCAAAGCGAGTTCAGGAACACCGCCCCACACCCTCATTCCGCAGGCTTGACAGAGGATCCTAGAATTCACCTGCCTGGTGCCTTCACAGATCCACAGAAAAGCCCAGGACCAGGGGTATCTGGGGGGCTCGGTGGGTTAAACATATGCCTTTGGCTGAGGTCATGATCCGGGGGTCCGGGGATCAAGCCCCATGTAGGGCTCCTTGCTCAGCGGGGATCCTGCTTCTCCCTCTGCCTGCTGCTCCCCCTGCTTCTGCGCTCTCTCTCCCTCCCAGTCAAATAAATAAATAAAAATGTTTAAAAACAACAACAAAGCCCAGAACCAGAGTGAGCCCAACACCAAGGGCCCCCCTAACCCTTCTGTCTGCATCCACACATGACTCAAACACAGGCTGTCTGCCCTCAACTTCTCTGGAGCTTATTTTGAATTTCACGTTCAAAGCTAACAAGTTTGCTGATGGAACTGCCCATGCCCTGGAAAATCCTTGGCAGCAAGTTAGAGAAAGCAGAAGAAATACACTTCCCACAGGCACTCTTTAAAACTACCCTGTTCATATTTTCCACTAAAGTGAATACAACTGATACTTTAATGTCCATTTTTTGTAAGTCATTAGTTACTAACAGTGAAAGTAGTGGTTGTGGATGTGATGATGAAATTTTTTATTGTACAGCACTTAAGGTGTGCTTCTTTCCCATGGATGTTATTTAAAACTAGAATCTTCAAACAAACCATATGTGGCATTTATAAAGCTACTGACCCTCAAGCCCATCACATGACCTAAGTGTTGACTGAAGAGAATCTTTATATATCTTGATGGTTTATTCAATCACTATAGTCAAGCCAAGCATAAAATAATAGGTCCTTTTCTCTTTAAAGATATATTAACTCACGGGTGCCTGGGTGGCTCAGTGGGATAAAGCCTCTGCTTTCGGCTCAGGTCATGATCTCAGGGTCCTGGGATCGAGGCCCGCATCGGGCTCTCTGCTCAGCAGGGAGCCTGCTTCCTCCTCTCCCTGTCTCTCTGCCTGCCTCTCTGCCTACTTGTAATCTCTCTCCGTGTCAAATAAATAAATAAAATCTTAAAAAAAATAATAATAAATAAATAAAAATAAATAAATAAATAAATAAAATACCAGGAAGTGACAGCTGAGAGTTCCAGAAAAAAAACCTACAAAATGTAGCCACGAGAACTAACAGAATCCAGCGCCTAAAACCATCTCTAGGAACAGACCCTGAGGACGGTAATGGTGGTGACCTTGGCTGCAGGAAGCATCCGCTGCTCATTCCGTGTACACTTATAGGTGTACTTCATGCACACCAGAGTAGGGCCGAGATGTGTGCAGTATCAGCATAAACACACACGCACACAGTCACACACACGTATGTAACTTTTTTTTTTAAACACATGTGACAGAGAGAGAGAGATCACAAGTAGGTAGAGAGGCAGGCACAGAGAGGAGGAAGCAGGCTGCCTGCTGAGCAGAGAGCCCGATGTGGGGCTCGATCCCAGGACCCTGAGATCATGACCTGAGCCGAAGGCAAAGGCTTTAACCCACTGAGCCACCCAGGTGCCCCACACGTATGTAACTTTTACGTTCTGGTATTTTAAAGGGCAATCCCCAAACTATTGACAGAACTCAGCTAGCCAAAATGACTAAGGATTTCAGGGTATAATATATTAAATTCTAAGACACTCTTTTATTGCTAGTATGGACAGTGATGGCTTCATCAGTGAAAGGAATCTTTATCAGGAAGCCTATTTCCAAGAATAACCAACCTCCACCTAGAGACCATCCTGGAACAGTATTGTGTAATGTCCTCTCCCTGGGTGAACACCGTCTCGAGAGCCACTCATGCTTTCCCAGCACAGACTCTGAGGGAAGTCCAAGCTTCTCTGAGGTCCGCCGGGGGCCGGGACTCAGATGAGAGCATAGCGACACACCTGGGGGGCCAAGACCCGCCGACCCGCCGACGGGACCAAGACCCATCATGTCGTCAGTATGAAAAGTGAAACATAACTCAAATATATGACCGGTTGTAATGCAAGAGGCTATGTAGCTAACCGGCATATCCAACATCATAAATGTTCTACCCATTTCTACGATTTCATACTATTAGGATTATGGGAATGGGTTAAATCTGAATTAATGCAGAAAGTGAGGGAAAAACTTGTGGATATAACAACTGCAGTTGAGATCTATCTGGCAAGCAAATTCTCTTAAGCCTATAGTCCACGGAGAAAAGTTTTACTAAGGCTCCAGGGACTGAAGTGGATGGAGTGACCTCCTGAGGTCTGAGATACACCCGACCCACCACGAAAAAGAACCAACGGGAGTCAAAGATGACATGTAAACATTCTAAAGATAGAAACCGATACTGCATAAAATTCGAGTATGGTCAGCTCACAGGGATCCACACCCATGGCAGAAAGGAGGCTTATTCAGGGCGCCTGGGTGGCTCACTTGGTTAAGTGCCTGCCTTCCGCTCAGGTCATGATCCCGGGGTCCTGGGATTGAGCCCCATGTCAGGCTCTCTGCTTGGTGGAGAGCCTGCTTCTCCCATTCCCCTTGCAGCTCCCCCTGCTTGTGCGCTCTCTCTGCCAAATGAAAAAATAAAATCTTAAAAAAAAAATTTTTTTTTTAAAGAATAGTTTATTCACCAGATTGGCTGGGCCCACTTCCACCTCCTAAGGTGCTCTGAGAAGTGACACCTGGGAATGTGAGGAGGGTGGCCAGTGACACTGAAAACAGAGAAAGACAGCCTTGAAAATTGTGCTGCCCTATAAGGAAGGGGCTAAGGTGGCAAGCCGCACCCAGAAAGAAGGCAACGGGCTGCCCTGAGTGCTTTTCCAGAGCCTGGGTGGCTGACAGGTGTGTGGGACCTGTTTCTCTGTAGGAGTCTCTAACAGAGCAGATTTCGTGTCCCTGGATAACTAGGGACACTTATCTAAAGGTTGAAGATTCAACTGGATGACTTCTGAGGAATGCATCCTTCAAGCCTGAAAATCTAAATAAAAGTAACCACTACTATGTGTAGGATTAGAGAATTTCTAAAACCACAATGCCAAAGGATTATCTGTATCTCGGAATTTAAGGCCATCCATAGAACTGCAGGAAAACGATTTGTCTATCATGCTAATTCATACATTCCCTCAGCAAAGATTTACCTAACACCTCCAGTGCACACAATGCACTAGGAGCTGTGAAGACAGAAGTGAGAAGATGAAGCAAAGGTGTAGGGAAAAAGTACAGAAAAGACTAGAGGGGGAAAAAACCTGACAGGATGATCCACTCTAAGCAGCAGGAGAGATTAATCAGAAGGAGATGAGCGGAACAAAGTTTAATCAGGGAACAGGTGGGAAAAGAGGTAAATCTAGAGCAAGTCTGACATCTGTGGTGCTCTGAAGTTAGCGAAGAGAAAGAGAGATGTGGTGACTCCACACCGGGGATCAGACATCAGCAAAGGCAGAAAACTGGGATTTCCGAAGAAGGGGTGAGCCTGGCAGCAATGGAGGGTCCACGAAAGCCCAGTGAATGATGGCCTTGGACTCCCTGGTGAAGGTGCTCCGCCCGAGGAAGCACCCCACAACCCACCCAAGACACAGCCACACGTCAGAGACTCTCCCTTACCTTTTCCGTAGAAGAACTTGCGGTAGTAATAGGCCCCAAGGTCAATGTGCTCGATGATGTAGCGCTTCACTTTCTCCCTATGAATGGGCTGGTTCTCTCTGGGCACTTCCAGGACGGAGACGCCTGCGTTTGTGCAGTGGGAGCTCAGAGAGGACTCGAAGGAGCAGCCTTCCCCGGAACTGAACGATGACGAGCTGGCCCGAGAGAGGGCGATCCTCCTGTCGCCTTCCCCACCAGTCTCATTCCGGAAGTACGGACAGCTCAGGACAAGCTCGTTGCTTTTCCCATCGCCCTCATCAGCATCCAGGTTCTCCTTGGAGTTGAGGTCCTCCTTGCTCCCCAAAGGGGACTCACAGTTGCCCGTCTGGCCTGCTGGCATCTGGGTCTGGGATGCCGCCGAGGCCCCGGTGGTGATGTTCTTCCGCTTCCCCACGTTGGCCCTTGTCGCCATGGCTTCATTGATATTGAACAAAATGCTCTGGACATCGTAATGTGCAAAACACCGCTGACAATTCCAAGGGCGAACGCCCCGCTCCAGACGACCGTCTTCTGGATCACACGTGAACTTGAAAGTTTCGTGTTCACTTTTAACAGTCCGCAGCTTCCGGAAGAGGGACGTTTCCACCGATTCTGACTTTAACCTCCGTTTGAAAGGCTTGTCCCGGTCTCTTCCCATGAGGAGGGCACTGTCCATGTAGTCCAATCCTGAGATGCGGACAAATTCTCCTCTAGAAATCTGTGCTGCTGCATGGAGGCTGGGAGAGATTGCAGGATCGCAGGGGAAAAACTCAGGGAACCCAAAAGGGGCCATAGCTTTGTGGTCGTAATTCTCTACGCGGTACCCTCTGAGCATGGCAAAGAAGTTCTCACCAGATAAGCCCTGCCGGTCAATGGAAGACGTGCTTCCATACTCGCGGTGGAGGGCGGCTCCAGTGTTGGGGTTCACTGCGTTTTGGTCTAAGACGTCTTCAGTGTCGATGTCGCTGATGGTGACGTCGCTATTGCTTCTCTGTCTTATGGGGTGCAGTCCTCTTTGAGGAGAGTGAACAAAGATGTCTCCAATGGTGTATTTCGCCTCCACAAAGTCTAGATCGAGCTGCTCCTCTCGCTGACCGTCACTCTGGTCATTTTGCCCGTTGTGCGTGATGGATGGGACGCTTTCGTAACTGGCCTGAGACCGGCTTTCCCACAGTGTCTTGCAGGCTAGCTCCTTGGAGCAGTCCTTCTTGGGAGGCCACTCGCACACTCTTGCTCTCACACCCATCTTGGGCACAACTGGGGTACCGTTAGCCGGACCACCACTCTCGGTGGAATTTGAGGCATTTAAAGAAGTGGTGGGGCCCATGTTGCCATTAATGGCTTTAAATTTTCGAGCAAAATAATCATCAGACTGCATGATTCTGGGAGGATCCTTGAACTTCGAAGAGGCTCTGCCAAGCTTGTGCTTCTCTTCTTGTGACTGCCTTGGGTCACTCATGTCTGCCGAGCCAAGAAGCTCCAAGTCTCACCGGCAGGGCTGAGGTGGATCTAATTACATTGTTATTTACAGTGCGATCCTAAATGCAGAGACACAAAGGCTCCCTCTATAGTTGTACTTTCTCTTTTCAACCAAAAGCAAACAACATCCTCAGAGTATGGTTTCTCCAAAACCAGCTTGCTTCTCAGTTGCTGAAATAATTTTGTATACCTCCGTCCTTTTCAAGAGCATTTCTTAAGACATCTGGCCTTGAGTATTTCCTTCACCTGAATTAAAACACAGAAAATAAGCCATTAACAATTTTTGTAGCTCAAGTTCAATACATTTTACATATGGTTTCTCACCTGTCCTTCCAACTTCTGCCCATCCCTAATCCCCCCAAACTGTAATCAAGTTTCATGTCTCTGTTTTTCATACTGCTCGCTCCTTCTCTCCAGAACATTCTGCCTTCTCGCTCTACTTGGCTGGCTAGAATTTATGCCCCAGAGTCAAGCATTACTCTCTGCAAGAAAACTTCCCTCAGCCCACATCTGAGCAAAGAGTGCTTCTTTTGTGTCCCTACAGCACTCGCGTCTCCTTATACTCTTACTGGCTGGTTTACTGACCAGCCTCCACTAGCTAACTTATCTATTAATGTGGCCTGGCTTAAATGAAATAATCAAGCAACATTTCAAGTAGTTATAGGAGTAACACAACAGTCATGGAATTTTTTGAGGATTATTATAGTTTCTTTCAAAATATTTAAATTCAAAATGGCGAGCAGCAAAGGGTCAACACCAGGCATTAGCAAATGAGTTTCTAGAATGTGGTCTCTCAATCAAGTAAGAACTTGCAGAGATCCCCATTAATGTGGGAAGGAGCCTTGAAGAATTTGGTATCTGAACAAGTGTAACTTTCTAGTTCATCATGCCACTAATAATTTGACAAATGTGCAGGGGCAAAACAAAAGCATATTTTACCTCTGTGGTCAGTAGAAACTTGACTTTTAATCAATTTTTTTCTTTAATTACAAACAACTTTTTCAATTTCTTCTATCTTTAATTAGACAAAGATATTTTCCAGGTATGCCATATCTTCCCAACTTACGGGAAACTTACTCCTTGTTGGTGTAAGAATGAATGAATGGCTCTAATTCTTCTGAAAATTATGATGGTAATAAAGGTATAACATAGCTGATTTCCCTCTGTCCTCACCAAAGCATAAAAAACAACTGCAATTCAGTTAGAAAATTAAAATTCCAACTAGCTGAACAGTATTAGAACTCTTTCCAATGGGTTTTTTATTTTTTTTTTAAGTAATCTCTGCAGCCAACATGGGGCTCAAACTCATGACTCTGAGACTGAGAGTCACACGCTCCACTGACTGAGCCTGCCAGGCATCCCTCCAACGGGTTCTTAATGGCTTTGAGATGAACATGCAGTAGTCTCTTGGAATAACTGATATTTTCTTATCATGGCAGCTTGCTTCTCCCTTACTGGAAAAAATTCAGTCTGGGCATGATAAGATGCTGTCTGTTCCCAGGGCAACTTCATAACTGAGGAAATATAATGATATTTTAGGATGTGGTAAACAAAGACGGAAAGCACAATCAGATGCTTCAATGCACCAACCAGTGTCTGTCCATGGTTCTCAGAAAGAGAAATGACTGCATCTTATCTATGTCACTTGGGATTATTGTGTTTAAAAGGATCATGGATAATTCTGAATTATAGTGATTTCCTCTACTATTTAGGCTATTATTGAATACTTTCCTGGAAACCAAAGCTGACAACTGATAAGTGAAAGAAAACAATTTTAATCGACAAATTCTACTAATAATTCTGCTGCTTATAGAACACAACAAAATTTGAAAGCTTACAATTTACTTTTGATGGCTGGAACAGAGCTATGTGAGTTCTCAGCAGGCATTATTAAGACATTCATTCTCAGGTATATACAATTAATTTGTAAGTGTCCTGTTACAGAAGGAAGAAACATGCCCACTGAAACCACCAAACTGTGTACTTTCAAAAACTATAATCAGCAACCAAGCACACACCACCTTAAGATATTAGCACAAAATGTCCTAAAAGAAACTACAAAAGAAGAAATGAATAAAGATAAAAGCTGAAATTAATGGAATAAGGGAAAAACAAGGTAGAAAAAGGACAAATCCAAAAGGTAGTTTTTTTAAAAAAAGAGCAAAGAGAAAGATCTACTCATTCTCAAGCCTGAAAAAGGAAAAGAAAGAAAGAATAATATTATACAAGTTTGGAAATGAGAAAAGAGACATGACCGTATATACAGGAGATTAAAATAAATATTAAGTCTAAAAGAATTACACCAAAAATAACTGTATAGCAACAAATTTGAAAACACAAAGGAAACTAATGATTTCCTAGCAAACCACAAATTCCCAAAACTGATCCAAGAATGGAAAAAAAAAATTTTTTTTTTAAGAATGGAAAATTTAGACTGTTGATCACCGAAGACCACAGAAACAAAACAAATCCCTGGTAAAAATATGGCCAATGAATAGATGAAATGCAAAGAGCCACCTTAACCATGACTCTAAAAGTCCTTTATCCTCCCTGGCCACACCTGGCCCAACCCCACCCCACTTCAAGCTGAGCAAGCCAGTACCTCCCCACATGGGTAAACCACTCACCACTCCACACCCCCTGGGACAGCTCTGGGGTTAAGCCATCTACCAAGAGATGTGTAAGAGGGAAACTTTAAAGCCAGACTAAAGAGGACAACACATGCACTAATTACTTCAAGAAAAACAAACCATAAAATTATCAGTACTCTATTTGAAAATCAATATTCTGACCATTCATATCTCTTACATTTCTAACATTATCATTGTTTGTAAAAGACAGTATTAAAAATAAAAAATCCTGGGGTTCCAGGGTGGCTCAGTGGGTTGAGCATCTGCCTTCGGCTCAGGTCATGATCTCAGGGTCCTGGGATCGAGGCCTAAATCGGGCTCTCTGCTCAGCAGGGAGCCTGCTTCCCTTTCTCCCTCTGCCTGTCTCTCTGCCTACTGGTGATCTCTCTCTCTCTCTGTGTCAAATAAATAAATAAGATCTTTAAAAAAATAAAAAATATAAATATAAATAAAAATACAAAATCTTTATTCCACAGACTGCGCATAGAAGTGGAAGACAACATGTTGTCAAAAAAAAAGAATTATTATTTTTAAACATAAATAGTAAAAACGATTAAAAACAGATGAATCTGTGCTGAATTTTATTATTATGCTTGACAAAAAGCACAGAAACAAGGGCACAAACTCAGAGCACACAAAACCCTTCTCCAAAGAAATCTGAAAATATTCCTTCAATTATGATTTTTAAGTTTATGGTGTGTGATAAGAACATATAGAAGCCAGCACCTGATTTTCCCTGTCTAGCATCTGTTCCCCTTTCTTCTCCTGAATCCCTCTGAGGAATCTTAACTCCAAAACCATTTAATTCATGTGGGGCTAACTCCACCCCCTAACACGTGACCTAGGTTTGACCAATGAAAGTGCAGTATCTCCCAGCTTCAGTGATTGGTCCAGGGATGAACCCAAGAACCAGCCAGACCAGTGACAACCCTGCCAGGAAAAGTGCCCCCCAACCCTTGGATACCCCCTCCCCCACCACTGGTGCTCTGATTCTCGGTAGCGCTCAAGTGGTAGAACAGAAACAGGGAGCTGCTGGACTCCCCTTGCCCATGTGACTGAGGGGGGAACAAAAGCATGGAGGTTGAGCCTCAGGAGGGAAAGAAGGAATCTCAAAGACAGAGCTCAGGACTCCAGCTGGACCTGAAACCAGCACTGCCCATGGGATTTTTCAATTGCTTGAGCCAACTAATTGCCCTTTTTGGTTTATTCAGTAGACTTCTGTGTAGTGCAGATCAATTTTAAATGTTCTAAGAGACCACATTTACATTCAGTTAAAGACCAAGGAGAGTAAATTCAATGACCAAACTACTTTGTACTATGTTGCACACTGCCTGATCCATGAAGAAGTGGACTGAAATTGCAGTTCCACAACTCGAATCCAACATCAAAACCAGAGCTTCTTGGGCAAGGTCCCTGCTCTAATGTAATAACTATACACCCTTGAACACATTTCACGTGTGCCGCTAACGATTCAAAGTACTCAAAGCCAAAAAATTCCTGACAACGGTAGCTGATTAATAAAGTTGCAAACAGACCCCCTCTTGCCAGTTACCCTCTAACCAATATTTTCCAGCTGCCATAGTTCCCCAAAGTCAATCTCCCTATTGAGAGAATATACAGCACCTTCCTTTTAAAAGTACTACTAAATATTGCTCAATACAAAGTATAACGGAGAGCACTTCCTTTTATTACTAAATACATTATTTTTAATACAACGGTGAAAACACCTCAAAACAATTACAGCCCTTGTTTTTAAATAAGATAAATTAGAAATACTAAGATCATGCAATTTAAAATATATATATATAGCCCACAGGGAAGAATTAAAATCAACGTCTTTGAAAACAGATAGTAAGAAGGAATGGCATAGGCTCTAAACAGGAATGCAGAAAGCCAAACAGTGGAGGAAATGAAAACTAAAGCATGAGCTAGAATGACCTGTGAAATAATTCAGAACCTAGGGGTGAGGCTTTGGATGAGAGGGAGACAGACACGCATGCACACACACCCCTACCTCAGTACATCACGTCTGCCCTGCAGGGGTGCAGATGGAGATCTGTGTGCGGACCTGCAGCAACATGCCTGCATTATAGGCCCCGGCACATAAGACTCTCGTGCATCTCTCATTATCTTTACTTTTTTCACAAGTTCTAACTTCCCACTTTTGTCTGTTACTATGCAGCACTCAGCCAAGAAGGTTTTGTTTTGTTTTGTTTTTTAGAGAGAGAGTGTGAGTTGGGGGGGGGAGGTGCAGAGGGAGAGGAAGAGAGAGAATCTCAAGCAAGCTCCATGCTGAGTGCAGAGCCCAGCGTGGGGCTCGATCTCACAACCCTGAGACCATGACCTGAGCCAAAATCAGGATTTGGACGCTTAACCAACTGTATCACCCAGGCGTCCCTCAGCTATAAAGTTTCTGAAAGACATAAATTTGCACCCTTAGTTCCATGTACATGATCACAATGAAGGTATAATCTAGGAAGCATCTTGCAAACATCGGTCTCCAAATTTATTCTTTATACTGACCAGGTAATTATGCAACCTGTGGGCTCAAATCCCCTCTGAATCTCAAGTGCAGGATGTTGTGCCATGCAGCCTGGCTGGTATTGCTAGATACCAGATTGACAGAAGACAGGAAAAGGATGGCATCTTAGAAAAGAGCCTGTAAGAATTAGGAGACTGTGATTGGCCCCCAGACAAAGCACAGAGCTCACAATAATTACAAGTGTGCATCATTCCAGAGCAGGAGAAAGTGCAATCCTCCAAAGCACAGAACTGTGTTCAAATAAAGTCTTATACAGTTTCTGGTGAGTCTGTGAGGCTAACATGAAAAAGCTGGGCCAATTACCCAGCTCAGGCCTGATGCCTCCATCTCCCTCCGCCCATCTCCACAGCAGCCAAGTTTGAAAGACTTTGATCTCATCACACTTCCTGCCCCCACACTGCAGCAAAAATTTCAGCTTCTTACTTCTCAGGGAGAAAATAGAGTCAATAACATTTCACTGGTCTTTTGTCATCACTTAACAAACTTCCCCGTTTCTGAACCTATCCTCCCATGTTCATTCTGCATCGACAGTTGGGGGGGTGGGGGGCAGAGGAAGAGGGAGAGGGAGAATCTTAAACAGGCTCTATGCCCAGCATGGAGCCCGACTCAGGACTCGATGCCACCACGCTGAGATCATGACCTGAGCCGAAATGAAGAGTCAGCTGCTTACCTGACTGAGCCACCCATGCACCCCAAGACTTGCCATCTTTGTTAAGATAAAAATCCAAACTCTGCCTTACAAGTCTCCTGCAATCTGTCCTGCTCAGTGTGCAGCCTCGTGTCCTGGGATCCCCCCTCCTGTCTTCTGCGCTGTGGCCAAGACATGCTGAGTGCCTTTCTGGTCTCCAAGCAGCCCACTCTCTGCACCTGCGTCTGAACTGTCCCTGGAAACAGAGCTGACGCTGCCTGGGCCGAGCTCACAAGCCTTGGCCCTCATCACTCTCATCCCTGACTGTGTGTCCCTACAGCATGCTCCTGGGGGGCCCCCTCTTTCCCAAACACCCACCTGCTACACCTTTACACCGCAAGGCCCAGGGCTGTGTGTTCCATTCACCCCTTACCTGCCATGCCGGACACTGTTTCTTGCGCCCGGTAGACGTTCGATGAGTATTATTCAATCAGTGAAAAAACTGCTATCCACACATGGGAGGCAGTAGTCACCTTTCAGAAGATCACATATTTGACATTTCAATGGAAAGTTCTTACAGTTACAGGATCTACTGCCATCATCAAAGTCTAAGAATTTTGCAGAAACATGTTCATTATAGAAACTCAGATAAATATGGGGGGCTGGTTGCTAACTCTATGCCGGATGGTGTTTGTGCCAAGGCACACCTAGATCCTCACAAGAACAGGTTACCCTGCCCAAAAAGTCAACAGCGAGGCCACTCTGGAAGGAGCTTCCCCAACCCCACTGCTGTCCCAACCAAAGGAGGAGGTTCCAGACATGCCTTCTAATGGTACGGAAGGAAAGCGGGCCATACTTCATCTTAGAACCATCACAGCAGTGGCATCTGTTAGGCTGACAGCCCAGCCCAGACATGATGAAAAATGAGGAGACCCAAAGAGCCAATCCCGCCATCAGTCTCTGTCCGGCTCGGAGCCGGGCAAAGCGGCGGATTGTTTGCAGGGCTTCATTTTTCTCAAGGTGGCGGGGTGCCAGCATCCTGGGGCCCCCAATGAAAGGACAGCAAAGGGAGATGGTCCGATCGAAGGACCTGATCCGATGGGCCCTGGGGCCTCACATCTGGGTCAGAGACGAAGCCCGACGATCTGCTGAACCCCCACATCCCTGCTCCACTGAACAACTGGGTGTCTGCTCCGGTTCTTCCTCTCTGGGGTTTTCCATTATTTCGTCCTTCTAACAGATGGCAAAGCACTGGTTAGGAGAGTTCTCCAGTGTTATCCAACAAAAAGGCCACGGTGTTTTTCCACAAAGGACGGAGTGTTATTTCATCCAATATTAAGGAGTAAAATAAAACACACTGCAGTCTGTGTGTATTATGGGTACCTCGCTGCTACCTGCCCCCTCTTGCCTTAGTTAATGAAGATACCACTTCAGAGTATCTTAAAACCTCCTACTTTCCTAACTTCATGGCTAACTGAACTCACACTGCCAACCTGGTGCGGCTAAAAAAAATTAAAAAAAAAAAAAAGGAAGTCATTTAATTCCTTTTTGAGGCCTTAATAAAGAGACTTAATAAAGACTAATAATCTGCAGGTGGGTCTAATCACCAGCACAAACATCCCCTTCCCCAGGTCATTCCCCAAACCTAGACACGGACCATTTGCCAAGAAAGGAGAAGGTACAGAGCTCACTTTAGAACGATCATTAATTTAAAAGGACCGCTAACATGCTTCTACAGCTTTCTTCCTTTCTCTGAGCTCATTGTGGATGTCAAGGACATTGCCCTTCTCCCCGCAGTTTCCAATCATTCTTACCTTTCATCCAATCCTCTGACTCTTGCTCCCCAGTAAAAATGGAAAGTTGTTACCAACACTCTGTGAGCACTTGAAAAAACTCTCCGTGTGAACCTACGGGGGGTCCCCATGGGGGGTGGGGTGGCCTCCGGGGAGGCCAGGGCTAGCTCCGGGAGGGCAGCAACCCACAACTTGAGAAATTCAAGAATTTTAGAGCTTGAGCAAATAGTCTGTTCTCATGCTAATGGTCCTGGCAATAATCTGTAAAGGATAGAACAGAGAAATGGAGAAAATGTGGTATTTAAGCGTAATTGTCTTTCGATAGAATGTTTTTCAAAGTTTTCCATGAGACATCAGTGAGTCTTTAAGACCAATATTACAGTTATAATTGAGCCACTTATCAGGACTGCAGCTGTAGCAAATGGATTGAAAAACCACAAAATACACAAATTATGAGCCTCTTTCAAGGCAAAAAATGGTTAAAATTATACGGCAGACTTATAATAAAAGCTTAACTACTGTAAAAATGCCTATTTTTCATACTCATATTCCACCAGCTCTAATACTAACATGTATAAAAAGGAGGAACAAACCGTCCCCACTTTTACCCTCTCTGTGACCAGGAAGGCAGGGAAAGGGCTGAGGTGTGCTCACACTGAAGACTGATGGCCTGAAATGCATTCACCATAAAATCGCCACGTTCATGTACATTTGGCCTGGTATTAAGTGGAGTTATGGCCAAAGGGCCATAAAACAATCCATTAACTCAAATTCTTATCATACTAGACCACTAAAACCAAGGAAATGAGACAATTTGATAAGTGGGCTGTTATTAAGGATTAATGGTCATAAATATACAAGTTCAATAGTCATGCTTTTGACCGCTAAGTTTCTGGTAGGTCTGGACTTGTAAATTAGCTCTTGGGTATTTATCTTGAACTAAACAATGGGATGGTACCAAAGATAAATATTCTGGGGCATGAGAATATTAAAAAGAGTAAAATCTCCTTGTTGGGATTTTGTGACATAGGGATAACCTAAGATGTGTGAGGAGCATAAAATCTTTTCTTGTTGGAATGCTCACATTGGTGTTAGACAATTTTTTGAAGTGCTCCACCTTGCTATTTGGAGGATTTCTCAAGTGATGTGCCCAGAAAAGCAGATCCCTTTGCTGTAGTTAAGGATTTTTTTTTCATCAGAGTAAAGCAGGGACCCCAGTAAAAAGCCTGAAGGATTCAGCCTCCACTAGAACCCTATATTATGAGTCTATACTGAGTTCTAACCCATGGTGGACAAAAGGACCAAATCCAAGGTCTGTGCTCTCGTAGGACTTTCTAAGTGAAGCAGCCATAAGCTCCATCAGAGCAGGGTCTCATCTACTCTGTTCATATTTATACCCCCAGCCTCTAGAGTCATGCTTCACACTTAGTTGGCACTCATGATTAACTTAAACCAGCCATCTGAATTGAAATGGGTGCAAACCAAAGTACCGCAAAGGACTGAGTCGCTGTATCATCACGGCACATTCATGGAACACAGTGATTCTTGATTCTCTCTGTTCAGTTTCCTTGCTGGATCCTCCTCTGGTCGTCTTTAAATGCTGACGATACTCAGAGTTTATTCTAGGCTGCCTTTTCTTAATTCCATACATTTCCTTGTGCGGTTCGAGCAGTTTCCTATGCCATCTCTATGTGAATGACTCTGAAACCTGTCCACAAGCCCAGAGATGTCTCCTACACAACAGTGCCAGGCTGAGCTTCGGCTTTCTGCCCATCCCCTCTGCACCTACCCCTCCACCACCCAGCTCAGGAGGGGCCCCACCAGGAACCCACCACCCCAGTCCAGTGGGCTCATCCTGCCTTCCCTGACAGTCCACATCCGTCCAAAGGCTGGTCACTTCTACCTCCTGAATGTTTCCAATTCCAAGTACAACATGCGATTTCGACTGCCCCCATCGCAGTTGAAACTACTCCCTTATTTTTCCTAGATTATCATAAATCCCTTCAACCCCCTTTTTGTCACAATAAAGCCTGACTACCTTAGGGTAAGACACACGTTACTTGTGATCGGGTCCACAAGTAGCTGCCTGGCCCTTTCCCCAGCTGCTGAAACTCCACACACCATGTCCCCAGTGCATTTTCCTTTTCTTTTTTGTTTTCTTTTTCTTTCCTATTAGAGAGAGAGAGAGAATCTTAAGCAGATTCCACGCCCAGCGCGGAGCCCGACATAGGGCTCAACCTCACAACCCTAAGGTCATGACCTGAGCCAAATTCAAGAGTCAGATGCAGCAGCTCCCAGGTGCCCCTGTCCTGAATATTCTTATGCAAGGGGCTCTGCACCGCCTTCTCCTCCCGCCCAAAGACTCTTGGAGATTCTTTCCCTCTATCTTGCTACCAAGTGTTATTAGACCTCAGCCCCTATGCTGGGTTCGTTGGAAGCCGTCTCACATCATAATATTGGTTCTAACTTATCTTTGTTTGGATTCTAACAGAATCCCTCACCTTCCTTACCATACGTTCTATCAAATCTATGTACTTGTCACGAACCTCCTCGAAATTCTAGGCACTGTGAAAGCACAGACCTGTCTTTGCACATGGGAACTCAGCAAATATCCAGGATCTACCACAGGCTAGCTACGGTTATGGTAAATTGACACGTTGTTTCTCTAAGCCTCAATTTCCTACCGGTAGAATGGGAATGAATGTATCTATTTCAAAGGATTATTCTAAAGCTTCAATGAGATGTAGATGCAAAGTGCTTATCCCTCCATTTCCTATATGGTAAGCTCTAAAAATATTAGCTGACAAAATTAATTTCTATATGAATAAATACCTATGTTAACGAATTGGCTTAAAATTGAGCAATGAAAATGAATAAGATACATAACTCTCCCCAAGGAGCACAGCCTGTTTACAAAACATAAGGTGTTAACTCCTGCTTTCTAAAACATACAACAAAACAAACAGAAGCTGTCAGAAGGTGAAGGAAACACCCAAAACAACATCCAGTCAGATGCACCCTCTTTCCAGCTACAACTTTTTTTTTTTTAAAGATTTTATTTATTTATTTCACAGAGGGAGAGAGATCACAAGGAGGCAGAGAGACAGGCAGAGAGAGAGGGGGAAGCAGGCTCCCGGCCGAGCAGGGAGCCCGATGTGGGCCTCGATCCCAGGACCGTGAGATCATGACCCAAGCCGAAAGCAGAGGCTTTAACCCACTGAGCCACCCAGGCGCCCTCCGGCTACAACTTGTATTTAAAATTATTTTAGGGACTCTATTAAATGATAATGAGATTATTTGGAACTTTCTGACTTTCGTTGTTTCAATAAAAAGCGGGAATCAATTCTTGGTAGTAAGCTGCTTTCCCTACCTAGCCAGTCAGCTAATGTCCAAAAGAGAATAAATAAAGAGCCATTTTGTTAAATGGAATATTCTGACCACGGAATTTTTTTTCCCAAGGAGAAAGAACAGCTGTGGGTATTGACTGTTTTTCCATTAAATCTTTTAAACCAGAAAGAGATAAAAAGAGATAGCTCTGCACCTCCTTCCCTCAGGAGGTTATTAGTTAGTACATTTTTTTAGTGATGTGGCCCCGAATTACAGATGACACAGTAGGAAATCAGACGTTCCAATTAATAATTTAAGCTAAGGCGTTTGTGTCTTAGGAGAACACAAGGAGAGAAAAAAAGAATTCCAATCTAGTGCCCACTGATTTAGACTGTCCTTCTGTTATTTTTATATAAAAATCACAGAAAATAATCTGTGCTATTCTTTAAATAAAGGTTTAGTGATGCTGGGTGGCAAAGAAGGGAACCCGAGCATTTTATAAGAAAAACCTCGTAGGCTGGAGCCTGGAGAAAATACTAGTCGCGATCCTTCCTGCGGTGTTCCTCAGAGAGAACCAATCCTCTCACTCTCTTCTGTTACTTTCCACCGAGTCCACAGGGAAAACCCTTGCAGAGTGAAGATCTGTCCCACCTTGCTCCCTAAAACTCCAATCAATCAATACTAGAGAAAACTGAATTCAAAGGTGGCTACTTTCAATGGGTTCTTTGTAAAAATGCAACAAGTAAACCAAAGAGCCAAACCTGAACCTGAAGATGCTTCCTTTCGACTGAGCATAAAGGGCATGAAAAGAAAACCCCACCGGATCCATACAAGAGCCTAGTATTTGACTGTTAAAGAACAGCAATTTTAGCAGCAAATACCCAACAAACGCCATTCACTAATCACACACTCAGAGCCACCTTCCCATCGTTCTCATGTTTATTTGAATTACAGGATACTGAGTTTCGCTGAACAGCTTTAGGAGGTTTATTATCTGATACAAAAAAAGCCTTTGTTACTCCAGTAAATAAACGTATTCAGTTGTATTCACTGTATTCACTGTACTGCATCCTGGAGGGCTGCTGGGGGGCTCCTGGTGAGCTGTAAGGATGAATGACAGCGCTTGCTAATCCTCAAGATGCTGAGCGGGTAAGATTTGCACATGCATAAGTAACAGAAGAAATGCGTTAAAAGGCTAGGACAGCACTTCTGACCGGCGTGTTACAAAAGTCACCCACATGCATGAGCAGATGCACTGGACCCCGTACTGCTAAGGACAGGGTGGGATGGAGAGCCCCCTGGGCTGCGGACGGCACCTCCCTCTGAGCCCCAATAAAGACAGTCGTTAGGCTCCATACTTCTACGTCTCAAAAATCTACCCAAGAAATAAGAGATGTGGGGGAAAACTCAGACAGAAAGATATTCACCCCAGAACTACAAGAATGAGAAATCTGGAGCAGTCACAAAAGCCGGTGGCCAGGGGTTACTATGCCTCCTCGTGTGGCAAATAGGATACAACGTAATATGATACACAGTCCAAAAAAGGTTGTTTGACTATGCATGATGTTGGAATTTACACACAGGATAGTGTGAAAAGAACCAAATACAAAACCTGATGTTAAAACTATATACATTAAAGTACTGCAAAGAAGCCCCCTCACCTTATGAGAGTGATTACCTATTACAGATAGGTTGACTCGCGCTTTTCACTCTTTGTATTTTTCTACGGCGTCCAAATTACATAAGGATATATGATGAACATGTAGATCCACACACATATCAACTTCAAATTCAATAAATAGGAAAAGACTTTTTAAATCATCCGTAAAACGAAGGGATGTTACATTACTCAGCACCTGTTACTCACTCACGGATGATGTGATGACCATTAGCTTGCTCCCCTTGCTCGAAGTCCCACAGTAAGACACGTAAGCATGGAAGCAGATTTCTGTGTCAGTTGGGCAATACCTACTGCTGATTCATTTATTAGACTGCATGGTTTTTTTATAGCAGGTATTCACAAAATTAATGCCCTTTATTCCCACACGCAGGAATGACACCGTGGTTAGAACAGCGATACCTTGCACTGGTAATGCATTTTCATACGCCCTACACCTGCTGTGAGTCTGCAAGGCAGCGGGACCTGGAAAATCTCGAATGGAGAAGGTTGTATCTCCCCCTGAGGACATGATTCACTGTGGGCCCTTGGGCCATCCACGCGTCTCTGACTCAGTTTCCTGGGCACCATGGCGCCTGGGTCTGCCCAGCATCCTCAGCCAGGTCTTGTGGGCCCAAACAAGAAAGCATGCGTGAGTACGGGTTAAGTGGTTTGTTCCTGTCTGTCTCTGGAGTCCCCCGCTGATGCTCTTTCCCCCTCACTGAGGAACGAAGCTCGTTTCCTCTCAAGACCAAGGATCAGGAGGGTCGCCCGGGAGGCTCAGTCATTAAGCATCTGTCTTCAGCTCAGGTTATGATCCCAGGGTCCTGGGATTGAGCCCCGCATCAGGCTCCCTGCTCAGAAGGGAGCCTGCTTCTCTATCTCCCACTCCCCCTGCTTGTGTTTCCTCTCTCGCTGCCTGTCAAAAAATAAATAAAATCTAAAAAAAAAAAAAAAAAGACTGAGAATCAGGAGCCGAGAGAGCAAGGGGAAGCTGGAAGTGAAACAGACCCAACTGCTGGCAAAACTCTGAGAAAGAGAGTATTACCAAACATTGTCTGTGGAAGACTTTTCCACTGAGCTCCAGATTCTGATCACCCACCAGAGGGTCCACCGAGCCTCTGCTCCATCTAGCATCTCTCCTGAGAGCCCGCCAAAGTGGACTCTGCTGCAGGAGAACACAGACCTGGCCTCCCCAGCCTTGTCCCTGCACTCACCATCCTCACGTGGGACCCAGGACCCTGGCGTCACTGAGTGTGAGATCCACGCCAGCGCGCTGCACCCGAGTGTGCATTTCTGATGGGATGCCATGACCCCCGGCTCGGGAGTTCTTCCAGTTCCAGAAACAATGGATCAGCCCCGGCAACACGACTTGCCCTGAGCTGACAATCCAAACGCTGGACTGATCATTAAGAGGTGGACACGGCAAGCCCCTGCCCTCTCGGTGCCTTGGAGGGAAAGAAGCCAGGAGTGGGCTTTACATCTTCCATCTGAGCCTGCGGCCACAACCCCACCACAAGGAACGTGCCGCAGACCAGGCTGCGAGGACAGTGATGTCCCCTCCCAGGAGCCCCACGCTGGCCACCTGCTCTAGTCCCCTGCAGGGCCTGCTTCTCAGGGCGGACAGACACAGAGGGAGGCTCAGGGAAGCGGGGACAGTCATTGACAGAAAGCCACTTCGCTTCCCAGAAGCCTGGGCCACCAATACAGCACTGATCTGAGGGGAGAAGATGACATTAGAAAGACTTGATTTCATAGCTTCCATCATGTGCAGTCCAAATTCTCCATCCCTATCCACCAATAAACCCGTCCTCACAGAAAACAGGAAATGTGCGGCACAGATACGGAGGTCAGCAAACAGAGCAGAGAGATACGGGGGGATTCATTCATGTTTTTCACTGGCTGATTTTACCCATAACTGTCCTACCGCTGCTAACCAGCGGCAGGGCAAGCTCACTCAGGACTCCTGAACACAAAGTTCCCTGGAAACTCAGATCCAGGAGTCACAGTGGAATGAATCCTAAAGAAACGTTCTTCTCATAATGTCCTTTGTTAATAAGGCATTTGCTTCGAGACGGACACATTTTCACCTCACTAGGCACAGAGAATGAATTCCAGGGCCCTGAAGTGGAAACCATTCCTCAACAGGCTTGACTTGGAATTCTCAAAGTCTGAACCCAATGCTGTGTAAGAAAGGAGAGTTAAACCACTTTGAATTACAGATGTACGCTCATTAATTTGGTATTTTTTAAAAAGTTCCTAACTCTGAGATCTTGCTAAAATAAAAATAACACAAAAAACCCTAGCCCTATGTTCACGGGAAGTCAATACCTTCTTTGAATTTCTAAGTTAATGAATAAGAGACCCAGAAACTGCAATTATGATTAATATCAGGCCTGAGATATAAACAGAGTATCAAACAGAGAAAAGTGATCTCATGTCAATATGCAAGTAAATAAATCCTCTGTGTCACCATAAGCTTCATGAAAATGACAGGTAGACGTAAAGCATCTGGTTGACTAATAATCTGCCCTTTATCATACAGTGTTAATATATGTGTATTCCATTCATGTAGGGATTTGCCATTTTCAAAACTCTTTTATGTCCATTGGATCCTAGGAAAACATCTGGAGAGACAAGAGAGACTTCTCTCCCCAATAAATAGATGAGGAAGGAAACCTTAGGTCAATTAAATAAGTAATTTGCCTACAATCAGATGATGGTGAGTCAAGAGAGTCAGTACCAGAATCTAGGCTGCCTCATCCTTTCTTCGGTAACTAACAGCTTCGCCAATTTACATACCGCCTAGAAAATTTAGGAATAAAAACAAAACAAAACGGAATTACGTACGGACTTTGTCCAAAAGAAGCCAACCTTATCCACGTGTGCGAACTTTAGGGGAAAGAGAAAGGTATGACGTCCATTGCTTTGAGGCTTAAGGGGAGGGACAGGGCCGTGGGAATGCAGAAAGTGGGTACACATATGCGGGAGCAAGGGGGTATTTCAGAAGAGGGGATGCTTTAAGGCTGCCGGGCCCTGCAGGTGGAGGTCAGTCTGAAGGGTCACCACTGGAAGTGAGCAGGGTCACTGAGCATGAAAGAATTGGGGAACCCAGGGCTGGCACAATTCAGCAGGCTGCCCCCCCACCCCCGCATCGCCACCCCGCTGGTCCTCCTCTTTGTCCTTCTTAGAACCAGTCTGAAGGGCAGGTGCTGGGCCTTGAGAACGGGGGGCAGCCCCCCCAGCCTAGCATCACCTAGTCAGAGGCCCAGCTCTCCCCCAGTGGTATTTCGGTCCCAAGTGGCTTCTGCTAGTTACGCAAACATCTCAAGGGAGTCTCAAGCATTTGACCGGCAGGGCACTAGAGTAGACACACTCTTCCAACCATCACACAACTGAATAATAACATCAACACTTGCACAATGCTACCAACGATAGCCTTTTGCCCCCCTTTTGCCAAAGAGCCCTGTCTAGGGCTTTGGGCCTCAATCTCTGCTTTAGATTCACAATCACAACATTAGCTCTTCAGGGAGCCACTAGATTCTGACACCCTCATGTTATAAACCCAGATATTAAGTGATTTGCCTCAGGTCATGTGACTAGTTAGGAGCAAAATGCATTTCCTCCCGGGGTCCCCAAATCCTCACTGTTAGTCACTGCCCTTTCTCCTTTTTATCTGAATTCGGTATTAGGCAAATGTGCAATTCAGGTTCACAGGTATCTCACGATGGCTGTGAAAATTGCTGCAGGGCGTGCTGAGCCCTCCCACCTGCCTGCTTCTGTTGAGCCAATCCCCCTGGCTTGGGAAGTCTCTCTACCTCTGTTACAAGTGACAAAATCGAATGCATTCAATGCCATCTTCTATGACTCCTTCCCTCTCCAGCCCCGTCATTTACCCTGTAAGGACTGTTCCTTTATTATATGTCAGTCTACATTGTACTCATCGATGCAGCCAACACTTACCCATCTACCTGCTAAGTGCCAAGCCGGGCACAGAGGGACGGACAAAACATGGATGGTTCTCGGCTTGGAGGAGACCAGCAAGAGCTTCCGGGTAAAGCAAAGTGGATGAGAGCAGGCTCAGGGTGCCCGAAGGCAGCTCAGCCAAGAGGCTCTCCCACAGAGGACTTCCTGCTGTTGCCCTTTGCTCCCTTTAGCTACAATCATGTTCAGAGTCATGTGCCTTCCCCTCCACACTCTAGCTGCCAAGATTAAAAACCTACACTTCCATAAAACCATAGAGCAGCAAGGGACATGACTACAGAATGGTGAAGAGACTCACAGATGCCTTCTGTCTTTCCTCGGCCACGAGAGGGAGAGGGCTGCCAAGTCTGACTTTCCATTCTCATGGGGAGATAAATGGGTGCTGCCACCTTTGGCCAACGGCAGGCAAGAGCAAGCCACAGGTCCATGCTAACCTCCCTGCCTATCACAGCAGCGTGTCATGAGCTATACGAAGCCTCGTTTCACCACCAACCCTGGTGAATGGGGAGAGAAGTGCTGGTTCCCAGACTTGAGTGTGAGTCGTCCCTGGTGATTAAAGCACAACTCCCACTGACCCTTCAGTCACTGCGGGTGAACCAACCTGTTTTTCCCGAATTCTCTCCGGTGTAACCAGAACGCTCTTCCAGTCTGGAGGAAGAAAGTCTTGCCTTTTACTCTACTTGCATCTACAGGTCCCTTCAAATTTTAGCCACAGATATTTCCCTAAAGCACAGGGCTGAGTCCCTCCGTAAACAAAGAGGGCGACTGGTAGGGTTTCTCGAAACTTAGGAACCAATCTCTGAGCAGAAAATTAAGGATTCCTTCTCTCCAAGAAAGAAGTGAACAGCTGGGGGTCGTTCTGACGAGTGGTTCTCAATTTTCAAGACTACCTGAGATATTTCTAGCTGGATTCCTGGCCTCTAGTCCCATGATTTCAGTTCAGAGGGTCTGGCAGGAGCCCCAGCATCCACGGCTTTAAAAGGTGGTTCTCACGCACCATGAGCATTCGACGTGATTCTTGAGGATAAAAAACTAAAGTTAAATGCATGATTCCGAAGTCTTCCTATTTTCCTCTTTCTCAAGTACCAAAATAGCTTCCACTCAGATTTCACAGCTGAATGCCAAGCAATTTACTTACTCACATTTGTTAGTTAGTTTTGAGGAAAACAAACGCAATCTGAAATTGGACCGCTCTGGAATCCATTCACATGAGTCCAAACACAAGAAGTTTCTACTCCGGTGATGGCAGCCTGGCTTTGCTCTATCAGCAAGATGTACCTTCAGCTGTAACACTTATGAATGCTATCTATGAATTAAGCATTTTTAATGACTTTCCAAGTATTAATTTCAATAACTTGGTAGGATAGGAATTACTGTTATCTTTTATTTATTTTTACTGTTTAAAATTAATTTATTTGCAAGAGAGAGAACACAAGCAGAAGGGGGGGGGGGGAGGGAGACAGAATCTCCAGCAGACCCTGCATTGAGCATGGAGCCCAATGCAGGGCTTGATCCCATGACCCTGACCCTGAGATCGTGACCTGAGCTGAAACCAAAAGTCAGATGGCTTAACCAACTGAGCCACCCAGGCGCCCCTATTTTCTTCAACTTCAGGCAAAGCTTCTCAAGCCCCACTAGAGCACGTAAGTTCCTTCCCAAATTTAGTTTTATTCTGTAAGAACACCCTTAAAATCTCGCTGTCTCCCCAATCACCAGATCCATTCCCACCTCTGACTTTTTTCTTGGAGCTCCTTCCCTAGAACTTACTTTCCACAATTACAACCCCTCTGTGACAGTAAGAACACAGACACTGGTGTTGGACCGAAGTGTAAAGCCTGACTCATCATTTACTCATTGTGCCTCCCCTGGACGATTTCTTATACCGGTAGGATCTCAGTTTCATTATCTATACAAGAGGTTTCGATGTGCACATTCAATGGTACTTATGGGTGCCTCCAATGTTTCAAACCATTCTTGGATGGGGGAGACAGTGATGTGAAAACTAGGCAAAGTCCTGTGTTTATACCTTTAGAGAAGTCATAGAACACAGAGGAACAAGTAAATACATAACTTACCAAAGATGAGTGTCATAAAGCGACAGGATAAAGAAGGTTAGGGATGTTTGGGCATGGGTGTGGCTATGGCAGAAGGGTAAGGTGGGTAACGGGAAGACTGGGGTAGGGGTGATGATGGCACGAGTCACCCAGGTGCCCAGGAGGAGGGATGGGTGAGGAACTCCGATCAGGGAAAACAAAGGACTGGATTTGGGAGCTAGCCTGGAGCATTCAAGACCAGCAAGGATACCGGGAAACGGGTTAGAAAGGTAGCAGGGGCTAGCTCATGGCAGGTTTTTATCCTGGAAGGTTCTGGGCAGGAGGAGCAGTAAGGAGACCTGACTCAGGTTTCTGGTTACCTTGTCTACTGCAGTGAGAACAGGCTCTGCAAGGCAAGGTGGAAAGAGGCCAAATGGCAAGGTCCCTGCAATATTTGAAACAGGAGAGGGTGAGGGGCTCTTGAACTAGGTGGTAAGAATGGGTAGGTATTGGATGGAAGAATCTGGATCTGGATGAGAAGGGCAGAACGGGCAACCTCCACTGACTGACAGGCCGGGCAGCATGAGAGAAAGAGGGGAGTTGAGGATGACTCCAGGACCTCTGGCCTAATTCACAGGAAAGATGAAGTCGCCCCACTAAGCTGAGGAAGACCACAGGAGGGGGTGGGGGTTACGTGGCCAAACGTGATGATGCATGAAAAATGCTCAGTGAACGTCTGAAACACCAGAAGGACTCGATAAACACAAACGGAGACATCTGAAATCACTGTCATTCCAGGTGCAACCTTGACGTGCCCAGCGCACGCTCATCACTCCTCACTGGGAACCCAATCCCGTGTTCATCTGGGCACATGAGAAATTCCGACCTGCCTCGCAGCTTTGCACAGTTTCCATGGGGGGGGGGGGGGGAAAGTAAACTGAGCTCCCAGCACTGCTGACGTGCTTCTGGCAGGCAATAAAGCCCATGCCGTATCATGCGTGCTAAAATGAACCGCCGTGTCTGGGGAACTGGAATTTCTAGCTACAAGAAATGTGCTGAGGCTTAGCTGCTCTGTGACCTAGGCTGAACAAAGACCCAGAACTCCTGCAGGAAAAGAAACAAAGCAAGAGCAAACCCAGACTTCACGTCCGCGTGAAAAACTCAGAGGCAGAAGAGGGAACGGTGTCGGCTCTTTTGGCTTTAGGAGAAATGTGAAGAGGACTTGGGTTGTCCCTGGAGGAGAAAAGAGGACACGACGCTGGGGTCAAGAAATCGTGCCTGCTGGGGCGTGACACTCTGATCCACTGTCAGCCTTGTCCAGGTATATGGCCTATCACACCGTGGACAGGAGATTCCAGAACCAGCAGAGGGGATGGGGCAGGGCTTCCCCAAGGTCTGAGAGTGGAGTGGTGCCAGATGCTGGAAAATCGGCTGAGAAGAGTGTGTTAAAAAACATGACTTCCCTAGCCACCCTCCTAGGTATTCTGACTCATGAGCTGGGGTGTGGGGCCCCCAGACTGTTTTTAACAAGTTCCTCAGGTGTTTCTGCTATTGACTCATCTTTGGGATCCATGCGGTAGGAAAGTACTTTGGAAAATAGAGAACATTATACAAGCATACAGTGTAATTAAACCATTAATTCGAAAGCGGTGCTAGTGGTCGCCCTTCAAGGCCACTGCCACCCCCTGCCCCTTCCCTTCGGCCTTATGGACTCCACTGATCCAAGTCCACACTTCTCCACGTGATGGATCCCGGTGGCCCAGGGACACAGACTGAAGAGCTTGGCCAGGCAAATCTGATCCCTACAGAAGCTGGGGTGCTGTTATCGCTGGCCTGAAGCTGGACTCAGATACCGAAATGGGGAAACTGAAGGAGAAAGCAGAGAAAGGGATTTAAATCGGAGTAGGCATCCTGGGGTAAGTGTTCAATCTAAAAATGTGAGCGGCAACAGGCACAGCATTGGTGAAATCACAGAGGTCAGAGCTGGAGCACATCCAGACGTCCAAGGTAAGCAGGAAGGCACACAGGAAAGGAAAACATATCTCTCTCTCTCTCTCTCTCTCTCTCTCTCTCTCACACACACACACACACACACACGCACTGCTAGACACACAATATTTAACATTCACACAACTTTCATTTAAAGAAGAGGAAATCACAGCTCAGAGACCCTTAGCGGACTCATTACTGTAAAGGCGCACAGTGTGTTCCGTGGCACAGCAAGATCCAAGAGTACGTCTGCCCAGCAACACCCCTGCCGTCACAAAATATCTGTTAAAAAGCACTGGACTCAACAAATGGAAAGAAATCCCGAGTGTATGGATCTGAAGACTCGATATTGTTATGTTAAGATATCAATTCTCTACCCAAAGCGATGTACAGATACGGTGCAATCCCTACTCAAAACTCAAAGACAAGTGTTGTGAAAATAGAAAACTAAAATTCATATGGAATCTCAAGGGACCTTGAATAGACCATAAGATCCTGAAAAAGAAGAACAAAGCTGGAGGTCTCCCATATATTCCAATTTCAAAACTTACTACAGAGCCACAGTACTCAAAAATAGTGTGGTAAGGTATAAAGACAGATAAATAGACCAACAGAAAGGGACCCCGGACATAATCCCTGTGTATGTGGTCAAATGATCTCTGACAGGGCTGCCAAGACTATTCAGGAGGGAAAGACCAGTTTTCTCAACAACTGGTTCTGGGGCAACTGGATTATCAACGTGCAAAAAGAACGAAGCTGGACCCTTATCTTACACCAGACACAAAATTAGCTCAAAATGGATCAAAGACCTACATGTAAGAGCTGAAACTATAAAATCCACTGAAGAAACACACAGGGCAGAAGCTTCACGGCACTAGCCTTGCCACTGATTTCTTGGATAGGACATCAAAAGGACAGGCAACCAAAGCTAAACTAGATTAAGTTGGACTTCCGTCAAAATCAAAACCTTTTGTGTATCACAGGACACTGTCAACAGCGACGTGAAAAGGCAACCCGCGGCATGGGAGAAAGTATTTGCAAATCACATACCTGAGAAGGGGGAGCTCCAACAGCACAGGGCCTCCCCGCTGACCCCTGACCTTGACCTGTCTTAGGCTCCAGTATCACCACCTTGGGTAAGTCCTGCTAGACCCAACCAGTCAGAGTCCTGTGCTGCTGGACTCTTCCGAAGACTCACTGTGCTAGCACACACCCAGCCACTCAATGAATTCTCCCATTACCATGTCCCCCCAGCTCAAGATCCCAGTTCCTCACAATCTGAAGCACTTCCCCCCCTCTCCTTGAGTAGTATATGAAAATAAATTAGTTGCACAGAGTATCTGTTAGGCTTTGACAAATGGAATAAATCAGTTGTAACTGGTAGCTTTATATTCCCAATTTAAAATGGCAATTGACGCTCATAAATATAATACAGTATGACAGGACAGAATTACTTCCACTGACAACATCAGGTTTTGATCCTAGAGTAATGTGGAAGATACAGCTCCCAATCACCAGACTCCAGGCTGTACGTTCTGAGTCCACTAGTCCAAAGAAAGATAAAAGGGAATTTAATAAATGGCTGAAACATCAAGGAGGTAGGTTACAAGTCTGCCAGAGAGAGTACGCTCAAAGCCTGGGAAACATCCACAACATATGTTTTTTTAAAGCTGTCATAATTTAAAGTCTTTCTAAACATCTTACTGTTTAATCTAATTTTCTCTCATGAATGTTTGGCTGCAGCTCAAATTGAATCAACATTTCCATTATAAATCTCTATTTTCACATTTTCCTGGTTTGATTGTAGAATGTCTTTTGTCTGAAATATGACACGAGTAGAAGCCTAAATGTTAATGCTTTTCATCGGCAACACGGTTTTACTACAAAACCAAACTCACGGTTTTCTTGCAAGCCAAATGTCGAGAGATTATTTCAGCAAAATGAGAAATAAAATTTTGTAGAAAAAAAATTCTTCAGTTATAAATTTCCTCACAGATTCTAAAGAAGAAACAAACAAAAATACGTCTGCTGGGTTTTTTTTTTTTTTACTAATGTTAATTTTTGCCCATCCGAAGATACCGCATTTAACTGCTTCCTACATGTGGATACGCACCCTAAAATTCTGTCCAAATGCTGTCGAACGCCAAGCATTATGTTTGCATCAAACACACACCTCGTAGTAAGGAATTCGGGACCGTATCATCATGACGGTCCTTTCCACGAGTTGCTTTGTGATGTGTATCTTTAAATGTTGAAAAGCAACAACAAAAATTCTATCCGTCACTTTTATCGGGGCTCCTACAAGTTTACATACAAAACAGAAAACAAGTGAGGTGTACTCCACATAAAAGAGATTTAACGTTCAATCGAGGTTATAAGTGTTGGTATCTCAAGGGACTTTCTCCTTAGGGATGCGTTCTGTAGCTAAAGTAGGAGAGAATTCCCTAACACTTACACCTGAGCATCTGACAGCAGCCAAAGCCAAGGGCACCCCCAGGCTGTCTGGGCAGAGCTGTGGAGGACCGTTGGTGGAACCTGGTGAATGGGGTTCAGTCAGAAGCAGACTGTTTGCTCAGTCAGAGGCACAGGACAGGTCTGAGATCTGAGAGATGTAGGAAGAAAGGGAAAAAGCAATACAATGTTCCCTAAGAATCATGATACCCTGCGTTAGCAATCACTCCCCCAACCCTTCCTTCCACTGACAACATGACTTTGTCGTGACAACCCTGGAGTAGAATATTCTTACCAATGTCTTACGTACAGAAGTGGCTTTCACATGCACAAAGCTCTTTAAGGAAAACTGGAGGAAATCTGATTTAATACTCAGGAATTCATAGACATTCAAGGCCATGTTCTAGTTCTAAGTGACCCAAACAAATCTCCTTGCCTCTTCGGTCCCTTCCTGGGGAGAACTAATCTCCTCTCACTCTGCTTCAATGGTATTTGACTCCAGGCATGAGAGCCCAGGCTCTCAAAGAAAAAGTCAAACCTAAGAATCAGGCTACAAAATAATTGAGCTGTTTGAAATAAAAGATAGCCCACAACACCAGTGAATATCTTTAAGCAGATTAACAAGGAGTTCTCAAAAAACAAATTAAAAAAAACCTGTAAGTTCTAAGTCTCGAAGTGCCTTCTTCTCTCCTAACTGCAGTATTTCTATGAGTGATGTCAGTTTAAAAGATGTAAATAAAAAGATCTTCTGCCTACAAAAACCCATAAGATGACTGGCTGACAGAGAACAGTTCGGGCAACCCAGACTGAAATGTTAAAAACCAACTTCTCTTGTGTCCAAATATTTGGGAAGTGCAATGGCTTAAGATGTTTATGTTCCAAAGAATGTGCCTTAATTAACTGTGTTAACTTCTGGTATCAAGCATCTGCAATTATAGTATGTCCTATAGGTCTTAGAACAGATCCCATTCTGATCAACAGAATTAAGAAACACTCAGATGCGTACAAGTATATAACTGAACGAAAAGTGTAACAGCAAAACACAAGAGTTGCTTAAAAAGAGCAAAAGGAGCAATTCATCTCGCTTTTACAGTTCCCGCAGTAAATACATATTAAAATTTCGAGATCGGAAACATGAAGCAACCAGGGATCCTTCATCAACTTTAGGGACTTAAAAATTCCTAATGGTAACTTCGATGCCCACCACTCTTGGGGAACCACTAACAGCAGTGGGCGGCTGCAGACTCTGAGCTCAGAATCACGGCTCCATGTGCACTCACCCTGTGACTTGGCCAAAAGACTCGAGCTTTGGGAGCCTCAGTTTTCCCATCTGTAGGATGGAGAGAACAACAGGACCGACCTCACAGGACTAACCGTGGTTAACACAGGTGACGCTTAAAACAGTGCTCCCACTGTGCCATGAGTTCGACAGTGACTATGACCATTTTCCTCGTGATCCCTGTGCTGCATGCAACGTTTTTACCTTTCGTGAAGATATTTAAGGTGTATCCATTCCTCATTTACTAAAGTCATCCCGAATGACAAAAATATTCTGGGTAGAATGCTTTTGGCAATAAACGTCATTGAAGTTATGTATGACAGTCTCCCGGGAAAAGTCTATAGTCATCAGGGGCCGAAGGCTGGGTGTGAGCGCTCGTTCATGTTTGCTAAATACAACTGACTCTTGCATCACGTGGGTCTGAACTGTGTGGGTCCACGTACAGGCAGATTTCAATAAATACAGTACAGTAAATGTATTTTCTCTTACGATTTGCTATTTGCTTAATGTTTTCTTTTCTCTAGCTTTCTTTATTGTAAGAAGGTAGGATGTCATGCATCTAACAAACAAAATATATCTATTGACTGTTTATGTTATCAGTAAGGCTTCTAGTCAACACTAGGCTATTAGTATTAAGTTCTGGAAGGAGTCAAAAGTTATATGTGGATTTTCCACTGTATGGGAGATTGGTCTCCCTCAGTCCCCCATTGTTCAAGGTTCGGCTGTATAAACAAAAAAAAAGTCTCAGCAATGCCAAGGACTGGAGCGCAAATCTCAAGTGTCTCTGTTCTACCAGTGGCCAGTCACTGGTCGAGCCGATGAGGGCTTCTCCTGACACTGGGCTCAGCATTCGGCTCTGTGGAGGGTGTGAACAAGAAAGACTCTAGCAGGTTGCAGAATTTCTAACACAGCTCAGGAGAGAGCATTCTACAAGGTCTCTGATCCCTGCAAGCAACCCCCTCCCTTCTCTAACATGGCAGAAGGCAGTAAGGGACCCTCGGTAAGGGCTTATTCCCCGAGAATAACCCTGAGTAAAAGAATGACTGGTGTCCTAGCAAGATCTGATTCTTTCAAAGCCACATGACACTAGATGACTCCTTTTTCAGAAAGGCCACAACCATTTTCCATTAAAACCTTTTCGCCACTGGCATCAAATAGCATCACCTAAAATTTAGTACCTAAACTTGCTGTTTGCAAGTTATCCAAAGAGAATGACTACAGAGAATGGTGTCATCTTTAAGAGCTTTTACTTTGCTCATTTCTACTTTGTGTGATCTTGAAACTTATGTTTAGTGTTTTGACTACACATGCTAAAAAAAAAGTACACACACACACACACACACTTTCACACACAAAACTGAGAAAAACTACTCTCGATCCCCGTGGCCATAAGAAGGTACACAGGTGTTGCCTGAATTTTGAGTAGAGATCTCAGATTCTCTCCTGAATTAGTTTACTCATCCAGGAAAGCCACAGTGGGCTGGCTGACTCACCAGTCAAGAGGAAAAGCAAAATGTGACCTTGGCATCTCAATCTGCAAGGATATAGAATACCATGTTCTTTTTCCTATTTTTGTCAGCTCCTCAAGTCCAGCTGACAAATATTCCAGAGACACAATTTATCTACCTTGTTTTCAGTGCATCCTGAAACTGTATTGATGGCTGATCCTGGAGACCTACCAGTCACATGGGTCTGTTTATGGCACCCCAGAATGAGAATGCCTTGCCTTGAGGTGTCCTCGTCAAGCAATGGGAAGGTCATCTATCTGCAGTCTCCAGCCCTCCACCAAGTTCACTGTTAGTAAAGCAGCTCAGCCCCTCAGGCTAATCTGGCACATGAAGGCCCTTGGGCTGGGATCCTGCCTGAGAGTCTTCTCTGACCCTGGTGACTAGCTGCGTCCTTAGGCAAGGCCCCAAGGAGTTCAAATGAAGTCTTTCCAAGCAGGAGAAGTCTCGACATCTAGAAGCCAGTCAAAGGTCAGGCCCGAATATGCAAAAGCATTCAGTGTAACTTCTTCATTTTATAGAAGAGGCAAGAGGCCAAGAGTTGCTAACTTGGAGTGCAGCTGAGCCCTGAGAACCACTTTTACAAGGATGGGGAGGGCCTGCAAAGAGATCCCCACTCCTTCAACTTTTAGGAAGGCACTGTTCAGTTGATTCTGTATCCCAACAGAGTAGATCTGGGCCCACACAGTCCTGCCCTGACCCCATGACCTTGGAAAGGCTGTGCACCCATCACTAGGCAGATTCTGACCTGACCAGCAGGCCTTCTACAAGTAGAACCTGGAGGTCCGGAGCTACACCTGGGGCCGGCCTCATTGCACTGGGAGCCTGAGGACCACGCGCTCAGATCAGAAGGCCCCAAGGACCTCGCCACCAGAACTGGCTCTGTGAGCTTGATGCCACAGGTTCTGTTACTGAATCTGACTTCAGTGCAAACTGGAAGGCCCAGACAGAAACCGGACATCCATATTGGTTGAGAGGAAGGGGGGGTTGCTGAGGTGCCCAAGACCAAGGCCACTGCTGCACATTCCACAGGTCAGGCCCTCTTCTCTCGAAGTGACCAAGTCAGATCAAAAGCACTCTCACTCAAAGCCAGACGGCAGTGCAGCATCCTCCCACACCTTCACAGCGCCTTGACCATGCGCTGCTTGCTCCCGTCCAAAGGACAGCAACCCACAGGCCCAGGGCACTGAGGTCAGGCAGGAGAGGAGGAGGAGGAGGGTGAAGACCAGCCAGGAGTCTCAGGCAGTCTACAGACACGTCAGAGTGAAGGGGGCCAGGGAAAGGGGGGATGGAAGGAAAGGAAGCAGGACAAGCAAGGGGGGGAACGCAGAAACGGTGCAGTGAAAAGAGGAAGGAATTAGACAAGTGGGGGAGTGTGGAGGGAAGGGGAGGAGTGCTAGGGGTCCATCTGGTGGAGCGGGCTGATGAAATGTGAAACCTGACCAGAATATTATCAGCAACATTCATTGCTTTCATGGGGCACCTTAAGACTCCCAGAGCAGCCACTGTGGGCTCGAAGTGACACTGAGTTCTTGAGAATTCACCTCCGGGCTTGTCACCTGTTACGGTTTACTCCTTTCAACAACAAAACAGCTCTAGAGTCCAGAAGACACACTGAACAGAAATACCTTTGATGATATGAAGATGCAAGACCCAAGGATGCCTGGATGACTCCATTGGTTGAATGTCCGACTCTCGGTTTTGGCGCAGGTCATGATCTCAGGGTTGTGGGATCGAGCCCCGAGTCAGGCTCCATGCTCAGCACGGAGTCTACTTCAGATTCTCTCCCTCTCCCCCTGTCCCTGCTCACAGATGCACACATATGCATGCTCTCCTTCTCTAAAATAAGTAAATCTGGAAGGAAGGAAGGGAGGAAGGAAGGGGAGAAAGAAAGAAAGAAAGAAAGAGAGAGAGAGAGAGAGAGAGAGAGAAAGAAAGAAAGAATGAAAGAAAGAGAAAGAAAGAGAGAAATCTGTAACACTGAAATCCATGGGTTTCCCGCATTTTGAGGTCCACGTGCCACTCAGGTTGTCTCTAACAAATGAGACTGAATAGTGACTTTTTTTTTCTCCTAAAACCTCAGGTTTATTGACACTGAACAAATCCTAAATTACTTTCTTGCCAGTATTTGCACCTGCGAGTTAAGATAGTAAGTCAACACAATGTAATGATGCTTACATAATAAAAGTATTCAGTTAAACTTGGCCTTGAGCTCTCATCAACTTTATCTGCTGGTCTGATGCTTTTTACTGATATTTTAACAAGAAGAAAGAACCTGTGAAAGAAAATCACATCAGCACTAACCAAATGCTAGTTTTTGGCACACTTGCACAAACAGGCTGTCCCCGGGAGCAGGGTTCTATTTGAAAGCAGAGCCCCCGCCCGTGACCCAGAGGCAAGGGCGGCCTTGATCCTACAGATACACAGAAAGCAAACGAGGCAGGGAAGGAATGTGGACTCTTAGGCTGAGCTTCCAATTTCTCTTTCTCTGTCCTTTATTTAAAAATATCTACCCAGACCCCGACCAGAAGAGACAAAACAGTTTCCTTTTTTATTACAACGTATCTGATAGACAAAAATGTCCTCTGAATAGTTAGCATTTGTAGTTAAGGACGTAATAATTTAAAGTTATCACGAGCGGTATAAATAGCACTGGACGGCTCCCACCTACTTGCATAACCTTGGGAAAAGGCTCTCAGGGCTCTTCGGTAATCTCTCTACTGCCTGAAAAAAGGCAAATTTTATTTCATAGTTAATCTGCAATAAAATCATTTCAGACACCCAACACAAATAGACACACTGCAGGAATGTAATTCACTCCCCTGCCTAGAGGCCAAGGTACATCTATTGTACACCTGGAAATGCGGGCATTTCATCTATAAGGAATTATTTGTCTCCAATGGACCAATCATATGATGATTTGCTGTGTGCCAAGTGCGCCCTTAAAGAAGCTCCCTTACACAGAGTGTGACATTCTCTCGTCATTAAGTTCTAATACACATCGACTCTAATATTGAACATGGTACCGCAGTGACCTTCCCAAAGCACGTCTGGTCGGGACCTTCAAAAACCTCTAGTCCTTTCCCTCAGACACAGAATAAGATGCAGGTGTCTCCTCAGAACCCCTCCACAACCAGACCCCAACCCACCTCATTTCTCACCGTCCAGGAAGCCAGAGAGGAAACTCAAAGAACTTGGGCCAAACCCCACAGAGGGACAGGAAAAGGAAAATACAATGACCTCAGGTCGTTTGTGGACTAGGCACAGGCTAGAAATTTGCATTTAGATTATCTCATTTAATTCTTAAAACAGTTCTCTATGCTCCAAGTCAACACCAAGTAGCCAAGATCGCATGACTAGTAAATGATCCAGCGATCGCTGGGCTGGCTGGGTCTGCCCACCTCTGGGAAGCCAGGAAGCCAAGGAGCCCCAGGAGGAACCGCGCATTGCTTGTGCGCAAGCATACTCCGCCCTAAGTGGATGCACATAGCCTGGGGCTCGGAATGGAGCAGGCCTTGTTTGTACCCTGGTATGTGCACGTGACAAAATCAGCCACTGCCACCTAATTCCCTCAGCCACAGCGAAACAGCTAAGCTGTCCAAGAATCTTGAAGACGTTATTTTAAGCAAATTGTGTAAATCTGTGCTCCTCCAGGCTTCCTCGGTACTAGCTGTGTCTGTCCCTGCGTGGGATCTGTCCAGCACGAGCCAACCAAAGGAAAGCCTGTGGTCCTAAGGCTGTTGGGACAGAGCGACACAGAATGAAGCCATAATCACCTGTATTTTGACCCACGGTCTAATTTTTACCCATGGTCTAATTAGTGATAGAAGAATGTACTGCACACAAACATAATCTGAGTGATTTATTGAAAGACTTTTTTGAGGGCGCCTGGGTGGCTCAGTGGGTTAAAGCCTCTGCCTTCGGCTCAGGTCATGATCTCAGGATCCTGGGATCAAGGCCCGCATCGGGCTCTCTGCTCAGCAGGGAGCGTGCTTCCTCCTCTCTCTGCCTGTCTGCCTACTAGTGATCTGATCTTTCTCTGTGTCAAATAAATAAAAATCTTTTAAAAAAAAAGAAAGAAAGACTTTTTTTGTCATGTTCTAAAAGAACTAAGACAGGAGTTTATGGCATTGCCATTAATATTTTCAGAACAAATGATTTAGATACGGGCTTACGCATGTAAGTATACAGAAAAGTGTATGCATGTACTTGGGTAAACCTCCCCCTCACTGACACAAATCTTTTTTTTCTTTTCCCGATACAAAAATGAAGGTTTTATGCTCTTACACAGGGACTAGGCACTGAAGTATTTCCATGCTCTGGGACACCCTGGGGTACAGGGAATGTGTGACATGACTGAACGGTTGTAAAGGCTTTTGAATACAAACGTGCTTAAATGACAATAATAATCCTTCTCTCTCAAAAAGAATATCTGCTGTAATAAAGACAAGTTTGGTCAAAGTAGTGTAGGAATGTGATGGTAGAAAGAAAGAAAATAGTAAGTCTGCGATCTCTGCCCCCTGAATCACCTACTTCATCATCAAATAACACCCAGAGTAACAGTACCAAGTCTTCTCACAGGGAAAAGAAAAAATGAGCACCCAAAGGGCTAAGTGT
>LNAC01001009.1:147685-174182 GCA_002007465.1 Ailurus styani | reverse complement strand
TCTGCCGCCCCCCCCCCCTTTGGCTAAGGCAGGAACTCCCTGCCTTCTGGGCTAAAGCCCACTACACTGTGACTTGAACACGTGAATTCTTCTGAAAGGTATTATCGGGGTTTCCCCTTTTGTGAACAGGACAGACCCAAGACTGCTCCTTTTCATACCTTTGCTTCCTGAGGGGGGAAAAAAAATCAGCCAAGTCAAGGGCTACAGAAGCCACCAGAACAGCCAAGCCCATAATAAAACAAGGAATTTCCATTTGCAATGCCTGAGAATTACAAGTGACCTGACAGCCACTTTGAAGCCTAATGATTTTGACCAGCCTACCTGGCAGGCAGTTAGTTAGGCATAAATTGTTACGACGTTCCTTGTACTCTTAACACTGAAAAGCTAAAAGGCAACTTACCCAGGGACATAAATTTGTTCCACAAACAGCTTACATTTGGTGAGGGATTTCTAACTTCTTCTCATACACATTTCATATTTTTTCCCCACATCTCTTCTTTTCATTTGTGATGTAGAAATGTCAAAGCACCTGACTCAAATATCTCAAAGGCTCTGTGGGGGAATCTCAGTGCCCTGGAAAAACCATGGCTGGCTTTGTTTGTATTTACCTAGAAAAGCAATCTACTCACCTCCACAAAGATGGGAAAGGCAGGAAAACAAGTCATTCATACCTCATATCACCACCCTTAACAGAAGCTGTGATTTATGCCTACTTGTTCTAACCTTATCCTTGGATTGTTTTCTCTCCCAAAAAAACTGAAAAGTCACTAATGGCTTTTTATTCTGAGAAAGCAGGATAATTGTTTTTAAAAAAATTCAAACTATCCAGAAAAAAACCCAAAAACTTTCTTAATACTAAGAGTTTAATAATAACTTAACAACTTAATAATTAGCTATATTTATCACAATTACATATATACATGTAAAGAGAGAGCGTGAGGGTGCCTTCCAGTTTTCTAATCCTCAGCTGATTATCTAAGTGTTTACAGTGGAATTTACACCATACCTTAGCTACAGTCTTATTCTACAACTTATTTTGTTTTCAATTACAGTATCAATGACTTCCTTCTGTGTCAGTACAGATCTATATTGCTGCTTTAATAAGTCATTGCTGGCTTCCTTTAAGAGCTAGAGTTAAAACGCAAATTCGCTAGGCAACGTTTCAGTTTGGTAAACTGTTTACAAGCTCAGCAGAAGTTCCGTTCCTCCTCCTTCTGGTGTTACTGATAAGAGCACCATCAGCAACCACGTTGCCCTTATACCTCAAATTCTAGAAAGAACACTCAGATCACAAAAATCAAAATGCCATTTCTATCTTCCAGCCAGCCCAGAGACCTGCCTCCATCTCAGAGCTAAAGGAAGCTAGAGAGACTTAGATACAAAACAATGCACTGGGCTGATGGAAAGGCTAGATAGGAAACATGCAATTCGCAACCCCAGGGCTATTGGCAGCCAGTCTTACAGGGATAACCTTATTTTTGCATATAAGGATTCCCTCTCACCTGAAAAAATACCTCAGGTCTTCATAAAAGACTTCTTGACGACCCCAACAGGGGAAAGAAAATTCTGAGAGGCCACTGTAATTCAGAAATGTCCACTCTCGTGGACTTATCATTTTTCATCTACTTTTCAGGAAGGGTTTCTAGGGCCCAGGCCTCCTCTGTTTTTGTTTTGTTTTAATTTTTTTTTTATTTGACAGAGAGAGATCACAAGTAGGCAGAGAGGCAAGGCAGAGAGGCAGGAAGCAGGATCCCGGCTGAGCTCGATCCTAAGACCCTGAGATCATGACCTGAGTCGAAGGCAGAGGCTTTAACCCAGTGAGCCACCCAGGAGCCCCTCCCCCATGCCTCCTTTGTAAGAGTCAATACACCAGATGAGCCTCTGGTCCGTCTAGAAGATTTAACAGGAGGCTCTGCCCAGCCAGCCCTCAAGGACACTGACTGAGGGCCCCCAGCGCCAGACCACACAGCGCTAGGCTACGATAGTGGTGCAGGTGGGATCACAGACACGCTTTAACCTCCTCGGCATGGGAAACGAATGCAGCCCCCCCAGATTACACAAAGTGGTGCACCAATGAACACAGAACATTCCACTCATCTACTGAGGATTGTGGGAGGGGTGGGCATTGTGGAGGACAAAAACTCAGTTCCGGAAAGCAGTACGCATTCCAGTGAAGGAAGGAGACGTGCAAATAATGAAAACATGTTGATGCTGACATGATGAAAAAACTGCAAAATGCTACGGAATCATTAAGAAAACAGCCAACTCTCTGAGGTGGGGCTGGTTGGGATGGCTTCTCAGAAAGAATGGTACCTAAGTCAGACCCTAAAGGAGGAGCAGGAGGCTTTCCAGATGGAGAGGAAAGGGAAGGGCTCCCAGGTACAAGGAGCAGTGGACAAAAAGGCACGAGAGAGCACAGGGAAGTGGCGGGGTTTGGGACAGCTGTAACAGAAAGAACCAGGGTTCTCAAGGGACACAGTGAATGAGGATGGAAAGGGAGCTTAAGGCAGAGGTTTAGGGCTCTGGGTTTCATGTTCATGCTGTGAGCTTGTGCAGGCAATGGTGAGTCAATGTTGACTGTCAATCAGAGAAATACCAAGAGGGGATGTTTCCTAAAATATTGTCACTAGTGGTGTCATAAAGCAGGATTCTACCAGAGAAACAGATCCAGTAGTGTGTATTTATATATGTGTGTACAGGGAGTAAGGGAAGAGGAGGAGGGACAGAGGCAAGGAATTGGTTTATTCAACGGTGGGGGCATAGAATAGCCTAGAAACTCTCAGACAAGAGCTGAGGCGACACTCCACACAATTTTTCCTTCAGGGAAACCTCAGGTTTGCTCTTAAAATTTTTCAACTGATTGGATGAGGCCCACCCAGACTGTCTCCTTTATTTAAAGTCAACTGATCATGGAAGTTAGTTACAACTGCAAAATACCTTCCTGGCAACACCTAGATTAGTGTGGTTGACTGGATAACTGTGTGCTTATAGACTAGCCAAGTTGACACTAACCATCACGGGAGTCTACATTGTTTGCTGAAAAGGGAATGAATGTGACGCCTGACACAAGGAAACACGAGGAGCAAGCAACCCGAGCACCTCAGCAGAGAGGAATAAGAGCCTGTGGCTAGAAGGGATTATGAAGTAGGGTCTGGAGATGTTAAACAAGGAAACTGAGGAAGAGTCATCTATAGGAGATTAGAGATAGGAGACTAAATTCACATACCTCTCATTCAGTAAAGTGAGAACTACTTTTTACCCTAAAATCACCCTACCTTAAAATATGGGGTATACAAGTGTATAAAAGGGGGTCCCTGTCCTTAGGCTCACAATCTGGTTGCGGACAGTTACAGAACAATACAAGACCATATGAAATTAAAGGGTTAAGTTTTAGCCAACAGACTGGCATAGTCAGGGGAGAGAGCAGCTGGCACAGAGACAAGGCCCCACAAAGAGGGAGGCATTCTCCAACACCCCCAGAAGCAGGGGCAATGGGAAAAAAACTGGAACATTCTGGGAGTTTGCCAGAGAATCATACACTTTCTGAGGAAATGGGGAAAAAGAGAGTAAGAATTCTGGTTAGTCAAGAAAGGTTTTCTGGACTTGAGGGGTTTTTGTTGTTTTGCTTGGTTTTTGTTATCATTTGGCTGGTTGGTTTTGGTGGGGGTAGGGTGGTGACTAGAAGCCACAGGCTGTCAGTTTGCTCACGGAAGGAGCCGCGGATGGAGGGTTCAGGTATGAAGACCAGCTCACCCTTCTGAGGAGAGCGGGGTGTCCTGCCCAGCCAGAAGCCACTCTGGTCTCCTCAGTTGTGTATGTAGAAGGTCAACACACACCATCTTCCAAATCAGCTTATTTTTCGTGGAAAGCCAAAGAAGTTAAGAAACAGTCACGATACACTTAGAGATGCAAAGTACCACATGTATAGGATGACTTTTTTGTCATCCTTTTAGGACCAGAAACGGGGACTATCAGTATCTGCTTGAAAAATGCGTAACACGTCTCTGGCACAATCCCCGAGGTGCCCATGGCACGAGACACCGTGGGGGGGACATGGCCGCAGGCAGAGGGTGGGGGGTAAACATTCCACCAAATACGCTTCTGGGCCACGTGAATACGTTCCTCCAAATAACTGTAAGTAAATGATAAATAAAGCGAATTTTTGTCCCACCTCCCTGCCCCCCCCCACACCAAAAAAGCAGTTTTTCCAGGGGGACACACAGCTAGAATAAATAACAGGTAGGTAATCATAGCCAGAGCAAGCCAGTCATGTCCAGGTGATCACGGGATGTGTAATGCGAGGTGGTCACGTGAGACAACCAGCTAATCCCTAGGGACGACCACAGGTTTCATTCCAGTCATGCATGTTTCTAGAGCCATCATTTTCCTGGTGTTCAAAATGTGTCCTGAGGATCACTTTGGTGAGGGGCGAGGGCAGAGGCAGAGTGATCGAAAATGCAAACTTTGAAAATGACCTCTCTAGGAAGAGCATCAGCATCCTCCAGAACCCACGTTATTCACAGAGAGTTTCTCCGAGGCCCTCTCCAGTGTTCACTGAAGCAGTTCTCGGGCATGAGTGATGAGCCAAAGTTATCTGACCCAGATACATATTTTGTTTTCAAATTCTTCAGTCTTCACACAATTTTCTCTGAAATATGAAGATCTGGGAGAGACCCCCTCCCCCGCAGAGCCTTGGCTGACCGTGGGTCCGGGGCCAGGGTCATGAGCAACTCTGCTCGTGGCAACTGGATGAACCTCTGTGCTGGGCAAAGGCCCACAGAACGGCCCAGTAGGGCCGGACACGCTCCTGGCGGACCCAAAATGTGATTCCCATTCTGCCCAAACGCTAATCCTAGAGTAAGTAGAAAGCCAATTTTCTAGAGAAGTAATTACATAATCCACTTTTTACAGACAAGCTTTTTGACAGAGTAATCGCTCGAGCAAAAGGAAAATAAATATTCGTGTGAGTATGACTACAGTGATCGGGCATGTGCTGAAGGCAGAGCCCAAATCACAAGGGTTCTCATGAATTTCGCAAACCATAGAGTCCAGAATTGGACGGTTTCCTTCTGCAGCTCGGTGGCCTTATTAGCAGGCTCACAAGATTAAGGTCTGGTATGATAAGCAAATATGAAGAGTCACCCTCCTCCTGAGGGAAACTTCTCAGACACTACAACCCAGCTCATTCACTCATCACCTCGACCTGCTTCCTACCTCCACATACCCTTTCCTCAGCTCGTAATTAGCACGAAATGCAGAATATCCGTATTGTTTGCCGTTTACCTTCCCACATCATTAAGACTCACAGACAAAACATTTGTTTCATAACCCCAAACAATGATGAGCTCCATAAATACACTTCATTCATTTATTATTTCAACAAACATTGACCATGAACCTACTGGAAGGCAGCTAACAGGTAATGAGCCTCAGGAAAACCCCAAGGAGAGGGACACAGGCCTCACAACAGTGTGGTCATAACGTAACCACACGCAGTCCCACAGGATCCCAGCTCTCCTGAACAGGGGCAGCAAAGGCTCAGTGTCTGGACAGAACCCACCACAACCAAATGGCGTTCCAGCCAACTCCTGGCAGGCGAGCCACGACACCCAGGCCAAGGAGAAGGGTGCTGATTGCACGCAGTGTGCGCAAAGGCACAAACGCAGAAAGATCTAGGTCCACAGAGGGGAGAACACGTGGGGAGTGGAAAGACACGTCTGCCATATCAAGGAGCACGAACATCTGCAAATACCAAGGGGCCGGTATATGGCCAGAGTGACAAAGAGCAGAATTTGAAGATGCTTCACAGTAAAACCAAAGGGGGTTCTTCAAGAAGGAGTATGGGAAACAGAAGACGTTTTCGATCACTGGCCAGGATTTGCAGGCCAAATGGAAATGGGTTGGATTTTCTGAGGTGGGTGTCGTTGGGCCTGCACGACCAGAACCCTTCCCTCCCCACAGCACGTGGTCTCTGCCCCAAGACAGTTGTGACCACACCCCTGATCACCCAGGCACACGTCAGGAGCAGCCCGTCAAATCCCCTCCCTGCAGCCCCCCACGTCCAGCCTGTCTCGCCCATCTCACAACTCTCTCCCCACCAGCCGACCTGGGGTGCCCCTTGACGCCCCTTCTTTCTCTGAAGGCTCCATTGCAAAGATTTCCAGTGTCAGCCCCATCCTCTGTAACTGCTGTTTCTCTCTTGCCAGGGCCTTTTTCTACTTCCTCCCGAATGGAGAGATGTGAAAGCAAACTCCTCACGTCTGTGGAAAAGTATCCAAAATTAAGGCGGGCCACGTCCGACCGTAGGCAGCTCGCAGGGAGGGCTACTGAGAACCATTGAGGAAGCCGGCTGAGTGGGAGAGGCTCAGAGGTCCTCAGACATCTAGGCTAGATGATCAAGGTGGGTGGAGTCTTTGACAAGAACGTCCATGACCAGGGAAAATCCACTTAAGTGGGACACTTTTTTCCTCCTGATGACAAATCAGTGAGGAATCAAATTCCTGTCAACGTGCCTAAAATTCTGGGGGGCTTGAGGCACAAATACAGCAGGAAAAACTCAGGCTTTTTTTTTTTTAACTAAAAATCTGCTGATCCAATTGACATTTTAAGGTGAAAGATACAAGAATATTGGTCAATATTATTTCTCTTCTTTTTTAAATATTTTACTTATTTATTTTGGAGAGAGAGGGCAAGAGAGCAGGAGCGGAGGTGTGGAGAGAATCCCAAGCGGACTCCCCACGGGGCATAAAGCCCACGTGGGGCTCAACCTCACAACCCCAAGATCATGATCTGAGCCAGAATCAAGACTCGGACGCTTAACCGACTGAGCCACCCAGGCCATTTTGGACCATTTTCATCTTGTTTCTATATATCCTGCCAACTCATTGCATCAGTGCTGCGTCGGATGACAATAACCAGGCAAGGAGAGAGGAGTGTTCTCAATCATTCCGAAGCCCAGCCACACAGAGTCTCAGTAAATTCGATTTGATGACGGAAACCGTGACAGTGATCCCCTTTTTTCCCACTGTGCTGCAGAAATGGAGAAGAGCTGCTGAAAATGCCTGGAAAGGCATTCTAGTCCCAACCCTCTAGAAGATGGAGTTTAGATTTTTCTAATCTGCAGCTACCCACTCTCACTTTGGGTTTTTTTTTTTCGTTGCTTAAAATATTTGTTAATAATGCCACTTCATCAGTTTACCACATGGCATCTCGCTGTATTCAAAGGAGTTCATTACTCAAAAGACCATCTGTCTAAGAGCTCAACAGAAGGTTTAAATAATCAGTAGTGAAGAATGTATGGTCACATTATATCAAGTCAAATATTTACATCTCTCAGATTTGAAATATGAACGTTCTTACCCAGCCATCCACCACAAGTCAGACTTCATTACGACGCCATGCTTTCGGTACCTTTACCTTCTAGATTTCCAAACCTGTACAGAAATGACAACACGAGGGGGGCTTTAACTTATGCAGATAGCACTGCCAATCACAACCGTCTGCGCAGCACCTTCATTTAGGCAAGAAAAAAACCCTGACGGCAGCAGCATTTTCAAGCAGAAAAGCAGTTAAAGACAAATCAGAAAGACATTTGGGGAAAACAGCTGATTCTGCCTTTCTGAGCATTAATAATTGTGGCTGATGTTGCTGCTGCTACAATCATAATCCGGTTGGAGCGGCAGCGGTTCCCCTGGCCCCGCGGTGGGGCAGACAACCCCTCAACGGGCTTCGCAATGCTGACAGCAGAGCCCCGAGCGGGCGAACCCCTTGCCACCAGGGGAGGAGACACCGCCGGAAATTGGGACAAGTGCAAGGGTTCACGCAGACACACACTAAAGAAAAAACTGCTTTCAACGTGTTTCAAATTAACAAATATGAATACACTGATTCAAGTTCAAATAGGAAAAAAAAAAAAAGGCAAGGTGGAAGAGGTACTGCCGAATCCGTTTACTAAGTACCGGTTTCAAGTACTGAGTGCGGGGACGCCTGGGTGGCTCAGTTGTTTAAGTGTCTGCGTTCAGCTCAGGTCGTGATCTCAGAGTTCTGGAATCGAGCCCCGTGCGGGGCTCCCTGCTCAGCAGGGACTCTGCTGCTCCCTCTCCCTCTGCTGCTCCCCCTGCTTGTGCTCTCTCTGTGTATCTCAAATAAATAAAACCTTTAAAAAAATAAACAAAAATACAGTACTGAGTGAAATAAAGTGCTGAGTGCAGTCGTGGAAGTAAACAAAACAGTGTATTGGGAGACAACAAAGATGAGTGGGAACAGCAAGGACGTCGGGGAAAGGCAAACGAGAAGAGGAACCCCCGGACTTGCCAGCCGGTGGCCTGGGACAAACCCGCACACATCCCTGAGCTGCTTCCTTACCTGCACGGGGATGATAAGGGGACGGGATCCTATAGCAAGTGGCAGGATCGGCAGGAAGGTGAAGTGAGATAATACGGGGCCGGTGTCTGGGATTCGGGTTCTCCAAAAGCAAAAACACAAAAACACTGCCTTGTCCCATTTTCCCCTGGACGAAGCTGTTTTTATTCTAGGACCCAGATCCAGTTCTCGTTCCATCTCGAAGATGAAAAGATTCGATCCGCAACGCCACGTAACTTAAGGGCCCCAACAACTTTCACGTCCAAGAACTGGGAGGAGCCCAGGGTGTGCGTGGGGGCCAAGCGGGTTGACTCTCCCCGCCGCACTGGGGGCGGGGAGCCAACTAACTGAAGATGCGCCGGGAGCATGTGGAAAGTAGCCGCAAGTGGAGACCGGTAAACAAGGAGTACTCACAGCAAGAGCTTTAGGGGTTCACCAGGAGGGAAGAGGTCCCAGTGGGAGGGGGTGACATGTGAGCAGGGCCTCAGAGAAGGGTTCCGCTCCATCTTCAAAGACAGAAAGGGCAGCGCGCTCCAGGCCGTGCGGAGCCCGCGGAGGCCGATGCAGAAGTGGGTGTGGCGGGAGCAAATGATTCATCGAGAACATTAAAAGCGAAAGCCGGAAAGACTAGTTATTTAGCTGAAGTGTGGAGCCTTAAAAAGCCAGGCAGGGACATTTTAACTTTGTCTGGAAAACAACAGGTTTTGAAGTCAGAGAGAGGTTTCATTTAGATGAAGTAAATTTATATCGTTGTTTTTTTTAATCAATTTAGAGTATTTACATAAAAGCTATATTCAGCCACAAAGAGTGAGCAGTGATTAAATGTGAGCTTTTATCAGTATTGAGAACAATACATTTATAGATGGCACTAACAGAGCAGCGTGTCCTCCTTGACCTCTTTAGGGCCAGAGCTGGAGCCGTGCCAGGGGTGCCTCTCATTAACTTACGGAACTGGACTCTGACTCAGAACAGGTAAGCAAGGAGCATCTGTTGAATAAAAGAATGCGTAAGGGAGTGGATTATCACGGCGGACGCGGCGTTAGGGAAGAAAAGGGGAGAACAAGGAAGGGAAGAGGCAGGACCGGTGGGACGAGCGCAGATTCCTGGGCACCATGCACTCACATGGACGAGACCGTGGGGGCCCCTGTCTCAGGTCCAGCTGCTCGGGGGAGGCGGCCAGACACCAGGGCGATGCAGCCCACCCGAGATTTTGACAGAGGACAACACTGGGGATTACAGGTGCTGACCCCCCACCCCGCACAGTCGAGAATCCCCATGTAACATCTGACTCCCCAGTAATGTAACTGCTCATAGTCTACCGCTGGCCAGAGGTCTTAGTGATAACATGCACGGTTGATTAACACGTATTTTGTACGTTATACGTATTCTATACAGTAGAGTAAGCTAGAGAAAAGAAAATGTTAGGAAGAAAATCATAACGGAAAGAAAATACATTTACAGAACGGTATATATAAAAAAATTGTGCATACAGTCCAAACCCGGGTTGCTCGAGGGTCTGCTTCCTCTCCCCGCTCTGGCCTCTAATGAACCTTTCCTCCCCTTATAAAATATATGTCTCAGCCTTCTTCTACTATCAAAATTCATTTTAAAAACAGACCTTTCCTGGAGTTTGTATTTCCTACCTTCACCATTAGACTACCGATCCCTAGAGTGTATGAATACACATGTATATTTACTACGGAGCTGAAGCCATCGGGGAGTGATCAATCAAAATTTTCTGATTAACAATAGATAAAGCATCAACAAAATCCACCTTCTGGTAACCCGTGTTCATTCTTTCATTCGAGCATCCACTGAGCATTTACTTCTCGGCAAGTCCCGGTGCGTTAGGAAAGATACGTAACGCGTGAGCCCTGCCTGCAGGAAGCTTCTCATCTACCCGAAGAGGCAACACTGACATACAAACCTTCCCACGACATTGCTTTAAATCTCATCTCTAAGAAAATATTTATTTTTCCAACACAATCACTATTAAAGACCAAAATGGATACAACCTAAAGTGCTGTCTTGATCTCCTGTCTGTGCCCCTGAGACATCTAAGTTTACGAGGGCTACAATTCTTTAAATGCAGACCAGAGAGGAAATGAGAGAAGAAGTAGGAAAGATCTAGGAGTTAGATCTGTGACCGGGCACACCAGTCGCAACAGTGTCTGGGGGACTTCAGCACGAGGACAAGATGCCCACCACCCAGAGAGGAGGGGCTCGCTCGGGAAAAGAGACAGGGACACAGCTGCGCTCAAATAATAATATCGTATTAGGAAATAAAAACATTTAGGCTTAAAGTTCTATTTTTAAACAAACCCACTCTAATCCATCCTCTCAAACACCCAAACCCTCAATAGGAAATCTCTTTCCCGCAATGCTTCCCTCCAAACAGCCCCCTTTTTCTCAAAATACCATGCAGATTTCCCTTTCCGTTTGCTTTGGCAAGAACGCCGACCTACTGAAGAATGGAACCACTCGTCGCGGTAACGGGAGCGCACTGTTTGTGCCACGCACACACATCTCGACACTGCGACACACGTGGGGGAAGTCTTCTCTCCAGAAATGTGATCCGCGCCAAGCCCGTTGGCTGTGGGCACCCCCGACCTGCAGCAGCTGTCGTCGGCGAGCTGCAGAGCATTCCCAGGCGTTCCGCGGAGTCTGTCCGTTAATTATCGAACAGGCTAAAAGAGGGTTCAATTATTTTTGTTAAAATAACAATAAGGAAATAATTCCCAACAACGAGTATCTGAGTGAGAGGCTCTGCACCCCACACGCTCTCCTGCCCGTGATGAGTCAAAGTCCAAAGTCCCTGCTTAGGGAATAAAAGCAAGTACGTTAAACTAGAAATTGAGTTTGCACATTTATGTACCTTAATTATCCCACCCTGGCAAAGGCTTTTACTTTAAAATCAGATGCAACACAAACAACTGAAAAGTTTCTAGGCTTTCCATCAACTCACTAATCTCAGCAGCACTAAGAAAACCAGCCACGCTCATATCAAACAACCGAAATCACCCAGCCAGGCGTATTAATCTTGCAGTGGTGTGAGCCCCATGTCCAAAATTAAACAGAGAAGTCTTTCGGACTCAACAATTTATCTCCGAGGTAATTGAGGCCAGAGTGGGAAAAAGCAGGTGCTTGCGGAGGAAAGTGCAGGTCATTCGATCCGCGATGACATGCTTTGCGTAGCCAGAGACACCCTGGAGCAGGGGAACCCCAGTGGGGCCTGTGACACCACCCCCGGGCGAGCGGGCAAGGACAGGTCTCTTTCTCATCAGGACTCCCGAAGACGTGCCCTACCCAAATGCCGCAGACCACAGAACATAAAACTGTTCTGCCATACACAGGCTCTCACCAAGCCTAAGTGGAGGCAGACAGTGACAAAGCCCCCAACTGCTAAATGTAATCTAATAATTTGCATATGTAAGGATAAAGGTCTAGACTATGACATCAGCTTCACAGAAAAATCATCAGATTCAAAAAAGACCCAAGGAGCCCACTCGGTCTTTGGAAATCCCAGATAAATGAACAGATGAAAAGGACACAGCAGCGGGAGAGCGCGGACTCTATATTGTCCGCCCAGAAAGCACAAACTCTATATTGTCCGCCCAGAAAGCGCAAAAAAAACATTTCTAAACAAAACCGTTCTGGGAATTCTCCGTTATAGAAAAGTACGGGGCAGGGTGGGGGAAAGCCATTCAGCACAAGGGTGGTAATGCACAAGGGTATTAACTGGAAAGTTGCTTCCCTAGCAACCTGGATCCTGCCAGAATGTCCCAGAAGGGCATTCTGCAGTAGAGAGAAGCCAGAGTTAACCCAGAAGACTGTCAACGGCTCAAGGGTCACCTCAGCTTGGTGAGAGCCCTGAACAACTAACACGGGATTCCTCTGAGATGACACTGCAGCCAAAGATAGCGAGAGGGTCCACGGTCTGCAGTGTCTGCCGCAAGAATTCAGGAACCACTGGGCTGTTCAAGAGTGCAGTGTGTGGACTGCCGTTAAAGCGGCTATCCTGGCCTGTTCGGAAAACCAACAGGGGAATAAAAGCAACTTGACCGAGCCTCTTATCACCAAGACCCCCAAACATCTACATTATCTATTGGAGCCCCAGGCTTTTTGGTGGCGGTGGTACTGCTGTTGCTTAAGCCAAGAGACCCAAACAATTCATCACATTATGTTTTTTTCAAAGACCGAACCCCCAAGCTTCTCTTCTTCCCTCCCTTCAGTGACAAGGCAGCGCCACGTGAGGCTGGACACACCAAGACGGAAATCAATTCCGTAAGCGAGGTCTAATGCTGCAGACCCTGTAGGGGATGGAACGGTACAGTCGGGCAGCTCTTGGGAGCACGGGAAACCAGACAGGTAAGTCTGCAGACCAGGGGGAACCCACAGAGACAGAAACAAGATAAAGTCCGAAGAAATCCGTGTCGTCAGGGGCCGTTTCCAATGGCACTGGGAAACTCTGAACTTCTGTTCTGTCAAACAGGGCATCTTATCTACCCTTTCTTCCACAGACACTTAAAAAAACAAACTGAAGGCCTCCAAGTTAATGAATATCAGGGTCAGACTAGGTCTGCAAAAAAACCCGATAAGATGATTTACCCAGAAAAAGTTAAACTACACTCTAAAAAAAGAGAGAGAGGTTCATGTCACTCAATGTTTTAGACCCAGACACCAAAATCTCAATAGAGGGACAGAGAAGGAAATTGGAGAGGCCCAAAGAGACACAAGCCAACACTTACCACTGCCCCAGGACAGCAGTCAAGAATGGAGAGAAAATCCTACACCCAGCCAAGGTAAATTTTCACCTGTACACCATCAGCCAAAGAAGATTAACAAATGCTAAAGAAGGCAGCTCCATAAAATAGTGGGATGGGGGGGTGGGAGGTTGGCACAGCACAGTGCCTGTCAAATCCACGGTCGGTGCTGGTGGAGAAGTCTGCGGACCTGGGCTCGTTTCCATCTCCCGCAATCAGGATGAATGGGAGGGCATAACACGTCGAGGGCCTGTCCCACGAGGAAGGCATTCTATTTTACATAAAGCGTCAGAGGATTTGGTTGCTGGTCCCCCCATTAAATGGGGACACAAGGAACTCGAACAGTGGAGGGAGCTACTCAGTCCTGGAAGCCACAGGCAGCAGGTGTCGGATTCTGTTTGATGGGTCACATAATCCTTCATACACATGCCATCTTCTCTCCCAGCCCCACAGAACACCAGGTCCTCCCAAAGGGTGACTTCAACCAGTCTTTCCACTCCCTGCCAATGGTCTTATGTTATTCAAAACTCCAAGGCACTATGGACTTCTGGATCGTCCCCAAGAACATTTTTTCTCCGGCTACCATGCCTTCCGTGTGTTCTCACTGCCTCGGGGAAGCCATAATGCTTGCCCTCTCCCATGTTTGAGCAGACAGGACCCAATATTACCATTACTTCTCTTTTCTTCTTATACAGATTTTATTTATTCATTTATTTGTTTGTTTGTTTGTTTATGGGGTGGGGGAGAGAGCATGAGCAGGTGAGGGGGCAGAGGGAGAAGGAGAAGCAGACTCCCCGCTGAGCAAGGAGCCCGATAAGGGACTCGATCCCATGACCCCAGGATCCTGACCTACGCCGAAGGCAGAGACTTAACCGACTGAGCCACCCAGGCGCCCCGACCATTACTTTTCTACATGCTTGTCTCTCCCATTAGACCGAGAACCTAGAAATCAGAGAACTCTATTCAATTTTATATTTTCTCACCCTGCCTAACAAGGTACCAGGCCCAATGAAGATACAAAAACAAAAAACAAAACAAACAAAAAAAGTCAGCTAAGTGCAATACTGCCAGCCAGGGCAGAACTGAATCATGCCAAACACCCTATACCAGCATGACCTTGTTACATGACCTGTCAATAGATAAGTCATATGTTTAAAACATTTAGGTGGAATATTTTTATATAAATTGTTATATCCATATCAACAAAGCAATGTTGGGATGGAGACCAAGCTAAAGCAAAGAAACAGCCTTACTGGACAAAGTAACAAGCCCTAAGACCATTGTTCAAACAGAACCCACCCTGGAAAGTCAGTTGCCGTGGGCTTTCACCTTGTGTAATAAAACTTCCCCGGAGAGGGGTGCCTGGGTGGCTCAGTGGGTTAAAGCCTCTGCCTTCGGCTCGGGTCATGATCTCAGGGTCCTGGGATCGAGCCCTTCATCGGGCTCTCTGCTCAGCAGGGAACCTGCTTCCTCCTCTCTCTCTGCCTGCCCCTCTGCCTACTTGTGATCTCTCTCTCTCTGTCAAATAAATAAAAAATCTTTAAAAAAACAAAACAAAAAACAAAACAAAACAAAAAAACACTTCCCCGGAGAGCTGAGAAAGAAGGGAAGATCTCCCTCCAAGATTTAAACTTTAAAGAGCAAGAAGCCCCAAGGGCTATAAGATCTGACTGTATGCATCCTAACTAACCGCAAAATATAACTTGAAAACAGAGCTTGGGTTGGGCATTCAGGATGTGGAAAAAGGAGAATCCCAGAGCAAATGCTGGCATCCAGAGGACAAGGAACTTCAGCCATCAAACAAGGAATATTCTCGCATGACATCCTTGCTTGAATCTGGTGACTGTTCATTCATCCGTCCCCCATTCTCATCGCAAACGTCCCAGGTAACCTCCGAATCTCTCCCCGCCTTGCAGCAGAGAATGTGGGGACTCGGAAGAGGTCCCCGTGACTGTATTTATTTCTGTCAATTACTAAGTGTGCACTCTTGTTACATACTCGGGTTAGTGAGCTTAGTTAATGTGATTATAGGTCTGAGAGAAGGATTGCATCTCAATGTGATGAAAAAAATTTTTTTTTTCTGAGTGCCAAATAATGAATATCACCCATAGAAATCTTTTGGAAGAGTTGGTTGATATTTCTGCTAGTTGATGCACTATCCTACGTACTCATGCATGTTTTCTTCAAACCTCTACACTATGTGAATTATGTTTTATTGAGGGGCATTACTGCTGAATGATAGTTTAGGGGTTTTTTTGTTTTTCTGTTTTGTTTTGTTTTACCAGACAGACTACAATTTACTCAGCAAGACTCACTGTCCTAGTATAAAACTAAACTCTTATCTCTCAGCATAGAATGTCCCAGAAACAGTTTGGCTTCACCAGTACTAAGTTAATGCTGTCCTGGCAGGGCCGAGGCTAATTTCTGCAAAATTTAATTTGTAAAAACCAGCCAGCCCAAGGCTACCCTGATATAAATTCGCTTGATATGTTAATTTCACACTTTAGAGTCCTCATCCCAATGGTGCGTGGGTGATCTCCAGGATGTGGAGTAGGGGAGGGTCTGAATTTGCCCAAACAACCTCAGACACCAGCCCTGCAGGCCCGGAGGGAGCCAGGGCCCAGCCCAGCCCTCCTGCCTGTCCATGGGAAAGCAGGGATTATGACAGAAATCAGCCAGGCTGAGTACATTATTCTCATAACACAGAGCTCTACCACTGAGCACCAGCATCTCATTTAATCTATTCTTTCTTCCACATCTTTATACAGGAGGGACGCTTTCAATATGGGCAAATAACGATATAAACTCAATCAGCTCCAATTAGATCTAACAGGTACCAGGTCCCTTTGGTTCCACAGCCAAGGGCACCAAGCTTGGGAACTGCACGAGCGAAGAGTACAGCCCCTTTTCGCCCAGGTCTGTGTTCTTCTTTTTTTTTTTTAAGATTTTATTTTATTTGTTTGAGAGATTGAGTGAGAGAGAGAGCATGTGCGCGGAAGCCGGGGAAGAGGCAGAGGGAAAGAGAGAGAAGCAGTCTCCCCGCTGAGCAGGGAGCTGGACGCGGGGCTTGATCCCTGGACCCCAGGATCATGACCTGAGCCGAAGGCAGATGCTCAACCAACTGAGCCACCCAGGGGCCCCTAGGTCTATGCTCTTGAGAAGAACTGTGTCAGCTTCTGTAAAATAGATATATTAAATGTTCTAGCATAAAAAAACTATTTATAGAGACCAGGAGGTAATGAGATGTGCAATGCTAGGATGCTTTAATATATATATAATGCTTTAATTTATGTTTAAATATATAATTAAATATATTACAATATACATATACTAAAAATATATATATATATGAGATGTGCACAACTATATAGTACAACTACACATGGATCTGGACATACTTAATTCATAGAAAAAAGATGATATCATCAGTTTTCACCTTTGGGTTTTGGTACCTGGGGTGATTTTATTTCCTTCTTTCTATCCAGATACTATATACAGGATACATATTACTTTTGATACCCCTACAAAGCCAAGAAGCCTTTGGATACAAATATAAATATCCCCAATTTATCAGTAAGTGAAGATCTCTGCTCTACTTTAAATCAGGAAATTGCTCAATTGTCAGAGTGAACTGTGATTGATATGGACATAAGTTGACTCTATCTGTTTATCAGGGGAATAAAAGTTCTGTGATCCAGGGAGGGTAATACCCACATGTCAGCAAATCCATCTAGAAACACATTTCCTTCCTGTTGACTCTCCCTAATCCATTCATGATTTTTAATCCCCATCCACCCCTTTATCTAATCATTGGCCTTTCAGGGCCCACAGAAGAATTAGCTCAGAACAGAATGATCCCTGTGGTGCCAAGAAAGGAACTAAGTTTGAGTTTAAAAATAAGAGTTCTTAGGATGCTCGGGGTCTCATGGCAGCCAGCAATCCCATTTTCTGTCCCACCAAACTGTTTGGGTGGAGTCACTTGGCCACCTCGGGCCCCAAATCACATCCCCGTTAATAAGACACCAGTAATCTGGTCATCAGTAATTTATAACCAAACAATGACATTTGAAAGAAGCTGTTCTTCCCTGTCCATCTTGTACCCCAGTGGCCTTTAATCAAACCCTCGGAAATACAAAATTTAATCTGAGTCTTCTTTTTTAGGTCTTCTGCCTATCAGGCTAGGGAGTCCTCACAGCTCCAGGTAAAAGTGCATAATCCCCCAGACACAGGAAAGTTTCCCCGGATGGCTCGGCCCTCACAGAAAGGACGTCTCTGCTTCTTGGTCAAGGTGGTCAGCAGGAGGAAGCTCCAGCTCTCGACCAGCTGTGCCTCTGGCAGATGAGGGGCAGCTCTGCGGGGGAGGAAGGCCCAGGCCAGGGGCAGGGCAAGGCCTCCAGCCTTCAGGAGGCTTGCAGATGAGGCCTGGGATCTTGATGCAATGCCTCTCCCCTAGCAGGCCTCGACCCAGGCTGCATTGGTGGTAAGTTTTAAAACTAGCCAGAAACAAGCTTCTACATGGATATACTTTCCTCGAAGGAAAAGTACCAAAATAAAAAGCCGGTATATAAGAAATGTAAACTATTCTACTAAAGATCCTGGCTAGTAGAGCCCAGATATTTATGAGGAAGAAAAAAAGCAAACCAGAACACTGCAGTATCCTGAGCTAGAATGTCAATAGATATAAAAGAAATCTTTTTTGAAGCATTACTTTCATTCATCAAATATTTATTACGTACCTACCACCCATCAGACAGACACGTCCTGGTCATTACACACTTGTGCACACATATAAAAGTCACTCCCTACATGGCCCAGTGAGTCCCCTAGGAGACAGACCACGATCCCCATGTCAATACGATAAAGTCAGCCAGATAAAATGAATTCCTGGGCCTTTGTGATAAATGCCATCAATGACCTCCCATCCTCACAGATTATCTTCCCAACTCCAAATAATTGTCTACCAGTGTAAAGGAGAATAAGGTTTCAGATAAATTTCAAGAAGTCAGCTTTGTTTATTTTAAATGGACGTGCAAATATGCATCTGCCACCATGTAATCGGAATAAGAACTGTATATTTCAGGCATTTCCTTGCCAGACTCTGAAGAGCCCCCGTTATGTACCTGCTGTGTCCAAGGAAGCTTGCTTATATTCTTAGCAGCAGGCAAAGCTAACCGGAACATCCACGCAACACAAACATGGGGCCAAAACAATGGCAAAACAATACACTAACAATTCCTTCAATATACAAGAATTCAAACTGGATCTCATACTCATTTTTTTTTTTTTTTTTTTTACTGTGGTCCTAGATTAGGTAAGTACACAGATCACCTATTTACCCTCCACTCCTCTTGGTCACAGAGACACCACCCACGCAGTCTCCAAAAATACGAAATGGAGAACTTACGTGTGTCCAGGGCAAAGAGCCCCATTAACTTCCTGGTCTTTCCTGCCCCATCTACGGGTAAGGGTCCCTGTGTTCTATGTTTGACTGGCACGTCTTCCAGTGTGACCCCAGTGAGGTTTCTCATCGTTGCTGGGCTCTGAAGGTCCTCATTGGTACAATGAGGCTTGGAGCTACACGGGTGGTCCCCAAAGATTCAACGGGCCTCAGAGACAACGGCATCAGAATGATCTCGATGAAAATTTCACTTACTAGCCTCCACCTTAACCTACTGAATCAAGTCCAGGGGCAGGAGAGAAGGGGACACAGGGCCACGTGCGGAATGGGCCTGGGAACAGACAGTTCGACAGAGGCCTCTGGTGGCTCTTGATATGCAGGTTTGGAAATCACAACCCCCTTCAGAGCTGGAGGGGAAAGGAAGGCCAGAGAGCCAAGCTCCTGGAGTGTCCCCTTCTGACGCCTGGAGAGGACAGCCATGGCATGAACACGGATGAGCTCCCTAGATCAGCAACAAATCCCCATGGGGGTTTCGAGGGTGTGGGGCCCGAGAGAAATAATGAAGACAGGAAATGGGGAAAATAGTCCAAATGCTGTTGGGAAAATCAAAATGTTCCTCTTGACAAGACAGGCCAGGCCCATTCTATAGAGTGACACAGATCCCCAGAGCAAGAAGAATCATAAATTTGTAACCAGCATAAAGAAGGAGTTAAAAAATCATCAGTATTGCAAATCATCATCATCATCATCATCATCATCATCATCATCAGTATTAATCCTAAACGTCACCCAAGATAGCTCAGAGTCTATCCCCTCGCTAAGCACCGCCAAAGAAAATCTTTACTTGGCTAATTGCCTCGTTGCGAATTAGCGTGGGCATGATCTTTACAAAGATGAGTACTCTAAAAGTCAAAGCTATACAGCAGTGATTCTAGTACACTGCCTATTATGTCATTTTAATGGCAGGAGATGCAATAAAGGAAGAAAAGAATCATAAATAATACCCAATCTATTATGTGGACACTTTAAGGGCATCGCGTTATTTTACAATGACTATTTTTCCATCACAACTACTAAGAAACTCCTGTTTCTGCGTCCTAATGGGGTGATGCCTATTTCTTACAATGGATTAGAGCCCCAAAGTTCTGATGGCCATTTTAAAAACAAGTTTAAACTAACATTTAGTACTAGTTTTATCTGTTTAAACTCCATTTGATAAGCAGACCCGGACAAGCAGATCTCCCCAACGGAGGAAAATGCATCTTTCAAGAACAAGAAAATGCCTCACGTGTTCATTTCTCCCCAGCAATACAAACTATGCACGTTTTAGCACATGCTAACAGGAAGAGAAGAACAAACGAAAACTAGCAATCTAACCAACACCTGTGAAGCGATGTGCCTGAAAAGCCAAGACACTGGGGCACAGCATCACCCGACAGACCGCCAAACCTCCGTATTTTTAGACTATTCAGACTCTTTATAAAGAACAAAAAAATCCGACATGCCTGAACTGTGAGGCGGGAGAGCCTACTTGTAACTCAGCCCTTGTCAGACCAAATCCAGCAGAGCCTCCCAAGGCTCAGTAGCCTTTTTATAAACCTATTGTGTGGGTTAGTGCCTAAAAATAGTATGGTTCGGCAGGCAGATCACACCGAGGAATAATTCCTACATACTCAACTGCCAAACAATAGACAAAGGAACAGCAAAGAACACCAAACGTACTCGCAGGCGGCACCAAACCCCTGCGGTCACCGCCTCCGTGGATCCCTCCGGGCCCTGACCTTGTCTGAACACCGGGGACCCGCTGAGCTGTTCCAGCCTGGACAGGAGAAGGACGGGCTGCGGCAAGAGGGCACTGACTCTACCTGATTCTGGACTCTACAGTACTCACAGTCCCTTTCCGGAGACTCCATTCGTCACTGAAACAGACAGGATGGTGATAATGACATTTCGGTACGATGGAATACGGCCCTTCCGGGTCTTCCCTACAGGAACGCCAGGTTTTCCACCTCCCCTGCCTATCTGAATCAGCTGGGGAAGTTTTACAAAATACAGACACTGGAAATTCAGTCACAATTCAGTATCTAAATATTAGTTTTCGAAATGAGGCACCTGTGTTTTTAAAAGCTTCCTGGGTGATTCGGATGGGCAGTGAAGGGTAAACACCACTGCTTAGGACACCAAGGGCTTTTAGGCCGATTCAGGTCCACTGCCCAGGTGAGAGGCGGGTAACAGAAGCCGGCTCAGAGGCGGTGAGCGTCAGGCACTCAGCCTGCAAAGGACGGGCCACCAAGAGGCCACCAGCGCTGTTTCTAGACACCACTCCTGGAAAGAATAAAAATCCACTCACGATAGGCAACTATGAAACAGATAAGATCATAAAAGAGGAAAAACTTACAACCTCTGTTTTAGTACTCCATCCCGTTCTACCTTAGCGCTCACTTTTCCTTCTCTCAATATAGTTACAAAAAAGAGACTTGACCGTGGATTTTTATGGTGGGGAGAGACAAAACTAAGATGGGGAGAATAAATTATAGTGTCTTACAAACAGATTTCAGGGATGCCTGGGTTAAGCATCTGCCTTCGGCTCAGGTCATGATCCCAGGGTCCTGGGATCGAGCCCTGTGTTGGGCTTTCTGCTCAGCAGAGAGCCTGCCTCTCCCTCTCTCTGCTGTTGCCCCTGCTTGTTCTCTTTCTCCCTCTCTGACAAATAAAATCTTATTAAAAATTTTTTTAGGGTGCCTGGGTGGCTCAGTCGGTTAAGCCGCTGCCTTCGGCTCAGGTCATGATCCCAGGGTCCTGGGATCGAGTCCCACATCAGGCTCCCTGCTCCGTGGAAAGCCTGCTTCTCCCTCTTCCTCTGCCTGCTGCTCTGCCTACCTGTGCTCTCTACCTCTTTCAAATAAATAAATAAAATCTTAAAAAAAATAAAAAATAAAATTTTTTTAAAAATTAAAAAAAAAAAGAACTCAGTTGATTTTTTTCAGATAAAACCAAAGGCAGATAAAGAGAGTGACCAGATCAGTTGTAACAAGCACTGTCTCACTGAATTTGGATGAAAATCTTATGAGATTATTATACCCTTTTTGCCACTATCAAAACTGGGGCCCATCAAAGATTAAGGAAACTGCCCAGGTTACATTAAGCTAATAATCTGACAACCCGAGAGGCAGACCCTGTCACTGTCCAAATTTAAAATAAAGGTTCTTTTGCATTCTTGTCGCCAACCTACATACACTATTGGCACCAAGCCCATTTGCCAGATGTTTCTGTGCAAATCCGTGGGAGCCGGCATGGACTCTGGCTAAGAGCCAGGTGCTTGCGTACAAAGCCCTGGGCGTCTCTGTCCTCGGAGTCCCTGCATCAGGGCACGGAAGACAGTCACAGGAGTCATTCACATTTAAGGAAAGCGTACCTGCCAAGGGCTTACAACAAGCCTCAGAACAGAAAGGTGCCCACAAATGCTGGCTACTATTATCACTATACTGAGTGGAAGAGAAAATCAAAGAATCCAATCTTAGAAACATGTTCACAGTTGTTAGGTAATTAAGTGTAAAAACTTAGCGTGTTTCACTGCAGGTGTAGACTCTCTAAATAACCTTATAGAAGCGATAACTGCCATGACTTTATGTCAGTTGAGCCTCAAGGTGTGAAGGGGACCAACAGATCTCCAACGCTACAGTGTCCCAGACCACAGAAGCGTGAGGCACAAGGGCTGTCTGAGTTTGGATGACACCCCAAATGTGATGGCACCCCTCCACCCCGTCAGACACATGGCTAAATTCCACCGATTTGCTTCTCTCGAGGAAAAACAGTTATTTTACTTCAGAATCAAAGTCTTAACACTGCCCATTGTTCCCACTGAATGCTTCCTTTATGAAATCTTCCACCCATATTTCCTCCAGCGAAATGTTTAATGACAAACAAAGGAAAAGAAAACACACCACGGCTGAGACTGAGACGTAACTTACAAAGTTACAATGTGTTCTGTGGGAGCGCCCTGCTGGCATTCAGGTGCATGACCTAAGGACTGTATTCGCAGCTTTTCGCTAAAGGAATGTTCAGAATTATGTCTTTATAAGACGATACTGCAAATGTTTTCCAAATAAGAACCCTCCAGAAGACTATGCAAAGTTGGACGTTGCACTGTAAACATTTTGTAATGGAATCCCTAATATACTGACTTGACTATGTGTCCCATTCACCTCAGAGGTCATTCACAACGGAGAAGCCACTTCAAGTGAAGAGTCGACCAACCAGGAAAAAGGTCCAGCTTTCATGAAGCTCAGGGGCAAGTGTGTTTTGAGAGGCTTGCTACTTCAAGTGGGTATTGGGGTCATGGACAGGTCATTCATCCGACATTCATCTGAGCATCAGAACATACCATGATTGTTTTGTTTTATTCTTGTGCACATTCAGGTTTTGCTAGGATTCTATTTGGTCTCACACAGCAGATGTTTATCTTTGTGAATGATCGATATAGGGATATAAGGATGGGATCGGTGTAATTGCATCAATTCTTCTTGTTGGTTCTTCTCAGAAAATAAGACCACGTCTTGAAATCTCCGTAAGATAAGATGAAACGGGATGACTTAGCCTTCTCCAGATGACCTGCCCTTGGGGCGCTGGCAAGGAATGAGGTCTGAGAGCCAAGCTCCTCCTGGTTCCATAACTGATTAGCTGGGTAACCTTGAGCTCATCGTTTGACATCCCTGGGCCTCAGCTTCCTTATCTTCAAATGTAGATAATAACACCTACTTCAAAGAACTGCTCGGAGATTAAATGGGAAAGCGGAAGTACTAAAATATTATCCATCATATAGATGTAACAGCAAGCAAATAAAGCTCTAATAATGTCCTAGAATAATTACTGAGAAGAGAAGAGAATGGCTTGCAGACAAACTGCAGGTGAGACTGTCTGCCTCACTCCATCACGAAGTCCCTCCCAGATGATTACATTGACTGGGGTTACATTTTGGGAAAAATTATTTGTAATATAATGGACACAACGCGCATTGTCATTTATTCGACTAGAGAGAATCTAATGGTAAGAGAAGAAATTGGAAAAAGAGGGCGCCTGGGTGGCTCAGTGGGTTAAAGCCTCTGCTTTCGGCTCAGGTCATGATCTCAGGGTCCTGGGATCGAGGCCCGCATCGGGCTCTCTGCTCTGCAGGGAGCCTGCTTCCTCCTCCTCTCTCTCTGCCTGCCTCTCTGCCTACTTGTGATCTCTCTCTCTGTGTATCAAATAAATAAATAAAATCTTTAAAAAAAAAAAAAGAAATTGGAAAAAGAGAAGGAAAATAAATCACTGGTTATCAAGGAAAGTGCATCTTACATTGTGAATTAAGAAAAATAATCCCTACTGTAATAAATGAAAGCTCTGTAAAAAACAAAATGAAATGACTAATGACTCACAAAAAAAAAGAAAGAAAGAAAGAAAAGAAAAGAGAATCCCAAGTACAAAGCAGTTTTAAGTGTGACTGGCATGAATCAGTGCACAAGAAACCAGAGCACTGGACCTTTCACATGAAGGACCAAACCCTATTTTGTTCAAGGGTTGGGTTCGGGAGAGTCCTCCCAGCCTTTGGAGGAAGAGCAACCAGCAGGACTGCCCCAGTGTAGAAGGAGAAAGGATGACTCCATGAAGGGTCTTGCTCAGCCTGCCCTATGTTCTTAGTGACCTCACCAAATTCGCACACCCTATGTGATCACACACAAATCCATTCAATCATGTTTCCACACCTCTTTTCTGCTATGAATAAAGCACACCAAAATGTATGTGTCTACATGTATTCATTCATGTACTCAAACATGTGCATGAGATGAGATCCATGGTCAACTCAAGTCACTGGTATTTCCCTTGTATTTGAGGATTATAGCAATCAAACCTCTTATGAGAGCTATTTGTACTTGCTTCTTTCTTCCCTGTTAGATTATAAACTCTCGAAGGGAAGGACCACATTTTAATCATCTCATTTCCCGTGGCTCCTAACAGAGTGCTCCACCAGTGGAAATTACCCAGTAAATGTTCAATGAACTAAATCACTTCCAGGATGCACGGGATGGGAGAGCCCACGGCCTCCCTCCCATGAGATCTTCAGATTTTAAAATCCTTTCCCTGAGGTGGCTAATCCTTTCTAAACCTGGCTGATAGTGGGATACGAAATGGAACGTTTTGAAACATAATCTGGAACATGTCTGCATTACCCCATGAGTACAAGCAGCGAAAAGTGCAATTCAGGAAAATGTGTGAGATCACCCAAACATTTTATATAATAGGCCAGTGCACTTCCCAATGTCCAAGTGCCTGAGTAAAGGATCAGGCGCGATCACAGATCAGACTTCATCTTGACATCCAGATCCTGACGACAGCTGGCACACTGCTACCGGAAGCAAGCAAATGGCTTCCACCCTGATGCTGTTCCCCTAAGTACAGACATCTAAGTAAGTAAGGTGCTTCTGCAGAAACCTGGGCAGGACATTGAGAAATTTACCTAAGTACACTCTCAGTCAATGGAGAGAAACTGAGGCCCCTCTTGGGGTCAGCTAGAGCCTCAGAACCTCCCTGGCCTTACAAAGTTGGCCAAAAAGAAAAAAGGACAGGATCAAAAGGAAGCCTAGCACCCCCAGTCAATACTTATTTTGATTCCAAGGAGATACAAGGATGAAGGTAAAGCTGAGAGCAGAGAGGAGGAACAAGATATTCCTTTCTTTTTTTTTTTTTTTAAAGATCCTATTTATTTATTTGACAGAGAGAGAGAGACCACAAGTAGGCAGAGAGGCAGGCAGAGGGAGAGAGGGAAGCAGGCTCCCTGCTGAGCAGAGAGCCCAATGCGGGGCTCGATCCCAGGACACTGAGATCATGACCTGAGTCAAAAGCAGAGGCTTAACCCACTGAGCCACCCAGGTGCCCCAAGATATTCCTTTCTAATAAGAAGATGCCTGAAGAGTTAATTCCTATCAGAAATCTGAAGGCTGAAATACACACCATGAGACCAGTAGGGTACCAGCTACCCTGCAAAATCCAATTCATCTTTGTTAAGAACCAGAATTTGGAGCTCAGCTGAAATTTTTCTTACTAATCCCCAAATGATAATAATTGATTTCTCCCACTGAACAAGTCTCCTGACCCTCTGATAAACAGGCTGCTAAGCCTACATGAAGGCTAAGTGAGTCCTAATTTCATCAATGGGAAATGAGGAGGCCAAATGGTAAAACCATCCCTTTAACATTATGCAACAAGTCAGCAATTAAACCAGTGGAGCATCTCCTCCGTTCTGATGCTCTTACAGAATTTATAGATTTCAAGCAGTGTGCTGCTTACATACAAATCTATCTGAGAAAAATGGGTCCTTGCACAAGAAAAAAGAGAAGAACCAAAGCAAATGAACTTTACTCACACCTTATAACAAAAGACAGATCCGTGATGGCCTGGGCTGTAATCATAACCTGTTTTAGGACAGCATCTGAAATGGGCTTTCAACTCAGAAAAAAGACTAGCCTTATTCCACTACACTCTGAAAAAGTTCGTCTGGATTCACACCATAAGCAACTCCAACAGTTAAAAAGGGGGGGGGCAGTAACTAACTAAGAATTTGCAAAAATACTTGTATCATGTCACAAAGGATGAATATCCAGAATAAAGAAGTTTCAAAAAAAAAAAATCGGTACATGTAATAATTCCAAAGGTAAGTGGGGGAAAAATTATAAGTAGCCAATAAAGGTGCCTAACTTCAGGATTAATTTAAAAAAAAAAAAAAGAACATAAATAGAGGTGCCTGGGTGGCTCAGTGGGTTAAAGCCTCTGCCTTCGGCTCAGGTCATGATCTCAGGGTCCTGGGATCGAGTTCTGCATCGGGCTCTCTGCTCAGCGGACCCTGCTTCCCCCTCTCCCTCTGCCTGCCTCTCTGCCTACTTGTGGTCTCTCTCTCTGTCAAATAAATAAATAATATCTTTAAAAAAAAAAAAAAGAACAG
>LNAC01001009.1:97680-147533 GCA_002007465.1 Ailurus styani | reverse complement strand
CTTGTTTTTTTCTCTTGGTCAAAAAAATAAATAAAATCTTTAAAAAAAAAAAAAAAAAAAAAAAAAAAAAAAAAAAAAGAACATAAATATTAAAACAATGAAAGAGTTTTTACATTAGAATCAGAAACAAAATACTGAGATTATTCATACCTGGTGCCAGCTAGAAGCTCACTCCTGAGTCAGGGATGGAATCCTAAAGGGCACAACCTATCTGAAGGTCAAGCAGTATCTGCCAAAAGTTTAAGCATGAGTACTCTTTCATCCAGGAATTCCATTCCTAGGAATTTATTCTAAAGAAATAGTTGTATAAGTGTGTGTATATATACATATATATATACATATATATGTATATATATGTGTGTATATATATATAAAAATATATACTTAAAGAACTATTATATATATACTTATATTTATTTTATTATTTTATTATCTTATTATATATACTTGCATTATATATATAATATATATAGTATATTACATATACTACATATACACTATATATACACTATTATATATATATATATATAAAATTAGGCTACACACACACACACACACACACACACACACACACACACACACTAGCATTTTGTTAATAAGAGCCAAGCTACTCCCAAGCACCTAAGTGTCCTTCCATAGGGATTAGTGAAATTATAGTATAGCCCCACATGAAAGCCAACTCATCATTAAAAAGAATGAGTAGGAACAACCTAAATGTTGACGATGAAAAGACGGCTAACAATGAGAATGGTAAGAAAAAAAGCTACCGGGAAAACGGTCTGAACTGAATAATCCCACTTTTGCTTTATTTTGTTTTGAGTGTGCATGCAGGTTTAAAAGAACATCTCTCAGCAGTGAGTGCCTCTGGGGAGTGAGATTATAGGGGGAATTTATGCTCTGTATATATTTCTGTGTTTTCTAAACTGAACACACCTATACATTTTAAAACTAAAGAATGTAATTTTCGACAAAATGCAGTACTCTTGAAACTGCAAGCCTGCATCACACATGTTTACAAGGGCCTCATATTGTAGAAAGTCAATAAAACTTCACTCATCGAAATTAGCCATAAAGACACTACTGTGGATACGGTACCCGCTAGGCTAGCTGCTGCACACACCCGGTCAGGAATCCCCCAAGAAGCGTTCATTGGCGGCAGGAGCCAGGTCCCAGGGTGCTGGAGAGCTTGGGACGGGGCAAAGGCGGGTCAGAGCAGGGTCCAGGCAGCCCGCACCCCTCCGGGGCCCGCGCCGGGAGTGGAAGCAGCTCCTCACCCGGCTGCCGCGGGGACCCGGGAAGCAGGAGGGACAGGTGCCGCGGAGCAGAGCAGGGGGTCTCTCCTTTAAACCAGCCCAGGTAAGACTTCCCTTTTCCCGTGCTGCCAAGTAAATGACGCCCTCTTCATTTCCGTATTAGAATATACTCGGGCTCCAGTGAGGTCCTTAGCATTTTAGCCAAGTCCTCCGAGTCCCCCACAAGAAGGAACGGGGTCTTTTCAGGCCGAGCCTCCTGCTACTGTGGTCTTCAGTCCCCTCTCCTCTCTCCCGCGAGTACTTTCAACAACTCACCATCCGCGTATGTTTGCTGTGTTTAGACCTGGTTCCAAGAAAACCTGTGACGCGTGTCTACTCCCTCCTCCACTGGCACCCTGCCCCTGTTAACACGCTCGTCCACTCAACGACATTTGAAAGTGCAGCTCTGAGGCCAGACTTCAAAATGCAGCAACACACAGAGCGACAAAGGCCATGGGAACAAAGACGATCCTCAGACCTGACCACTAAGTACGGGACCCTACAGTGGACCCCGCAGGGAGGGGATGGCGCTCCAGAGGACACTTTGGGCCAGCTGGTGATATTGGAAGACCAACAAGAGATTAGGTGTGAGTAATGGATCCATGTGAAGTTCTCCCGGGCTCATTGCTAGCTAGTTAGTTGACATCAGTAACTAAGTGAATAGCTGTATTTTTAGGAAATACACACTGAAGCACCTGGAGGGTAAAGGGCCAGAGACCAGACATGCAGGGGGATGGTTACCCGGACAGCCCTTTGCAAACCCGGAAAATACAATACTTGTCAACACACACACGGAGGGGAGCAGTGAGCTCTGCTTTTACTCTACATGGGAGGCAGGTGTCCCCCGTGACATAGTGGGCCCCAGGAAGGTGGCTGGGTCCCATTCGGGGAGCGCTGGCCCTCCCCCACCCCGCCCTCCATCACCTTCCTCCCAAGGGCCCCTCAGTGCAGGGCCCACCTGCCACCGGGACCGCAGCCTGTGTGCAGCCCTGTGTCCCCCACTATGCTCCCACTTTGTCCACTGAACCTAAGGGACACTCCATGTAGAGAGATACAAACCAACTTTAAGATCCACAGCCCTTCAAACACATTAAGCTCATTGGAGCTTGCCAGTCACTCCTTCTGAAGCCCCCGGTTTAGGCAAACCCCAAGTTCAAAGGGCTTCTTAAAGCAATGCTCACCTATGCGTGTGCTGGAGGGGAAAAAAATCACAACATTCAATTCCTAAGCCACGGGGAACGGAAACAACTTAAAACAAACAAACAACAACAAAACACCATTGATGGGACACGGAAGCCCAAATTTAAAACCCTAAGCAGTGGTTTGGGGTACAGGTCGGGGGCAGGCTCACCTCAGCAGGGAGTATAGCAGGCTCCAGCTCGCTTGACCAGGAGCAAGAACCTACAAGAGAACAAAGAGACCCAGTTCAGACCCACAGAAAAACTCTAGGCCAGCCATTTTTAAAGTGTGGCCGGAGGGGTTCCCAAGGCCCCACCAGAGGTCTCCAGGTTCAAACCACTCTCACAGCAAAACACGTCCCTTCCCTTCTCCACACTTCTCTCAACAGGACACAGTGGAGTCTTCTAGAAGCCGAGTAACACATCACGGCGCAGAAGGCTTGAAAGTCTAGCTGTATTCTCTTAAGCCAGATACAACAGAGATTTGCAAAACTAAAACAATGCCATTCTGCTCATTCATTTTTTTGTCGTTGTTTTAGAAAACAGTGATTTTCATGAAACACGTTATTTCTAATAAAAGGCAAAGGGCTTACTGCCATTTTAATTGATTAGTAATTATTTCTAAACTCCTCGGTTTTAGTCCTAGCATCACAAACATCAGTAGAGATAAGGCATATAATAAAAAGCTCTCTGGCATCCTCAATAAGTTTCTCAGATGTCAAGATGGGGTCTAAGACTGCACTTGTGACAACTGCTAATCTAGGTGTCTGTTTTTGGTACTAACTTCCGTTAAACTGCCTCTCTGCTTTTAATCGTAATGGGAGCAGACAATACTGGGTATGTGGCCCTAAGTACCAAGCGCTCCACTAGCTACTTCCCGCGCGATTTCCAAATCCACAATCACTTAGAAACAAAATCGGCCTTTTCTGCCACCCAGATGAGGAAACTGGTACCCTACGACATTGACTGTTTGCCCAATGTGAATCACACAGGACAGGGTGTGAACTCAAGTCGGCCTGGTTCCCCAAAGCATGATCTTTTGCTACATCATTTCTAAAAACAGTAAATACAAGAATTTCTGCAAACTGAATTACAGCCAGGCACACCAAGGCCCACTGTCCTTCCTGACATCATGCAGAATCAACACATCTTAAGACGCCTGGATGAAACAGCATCAACGCGGTTTCTCTAAATCCTGCCAGGGTCCCGAACTCTGCTCCCTACAAAAGACAGACCCCAGTAAGTGGGGTTGCTTGGACAGCGGGGTCTACGCTGTGATCAACCACAGGGCCACCTACCAACAAGGTGACAATTAGCGTGGCTTTAGAAAGCCCACCTTTCTCAGTCTGTCTCCATTTTTACGAAGCATTGAAACAGCTGATGAAACATTACTCTCATGAGTCCCTCGACTGTAGCTGAACATAAGATGATGTACACCGGGCAAGGAAGGGGAACAATATTCTCACTGACTTAACTTAGGGAGCCAATATAGCCAATTCTAAGCTTCAAAATCTAAAGAACAGTATGGAGAATCCCTCAAAAAACTTAAACATAGAACTATAATGGGATCTAGTAATTCCACTTCTGGGTATATATCCAAGGAAGTAGACAGCAGGGCTTTGAAGATGTGTTTATTTATTTATTTATTTGAGAGAGAGAGAGAGAGAGCACAAGCAGGGGGGGTGGCAGGCAGAAAGAGAACAGACTCCCCACTGACTGGGGAGCCCAATGCAGGGCTCGATCCCAGGACCCCAGGATCATGACCTGAGCTGAAGGCAGACGCTTAACCGACTGAACCACCCAGGCGCCCCAAAAGCAGGGTGTTGAAAGGTGTCTGTATGCCCGTGTTCATAGAAGCCTTATTCACAAGAGCTAAAAGGTGGAAGCAACCCGTGGCCATCAACCAATGAATGGATAAACAAAATGTGGTAAATCTAGACAACCGAATACCACCCAGCTTTAAAAATTAGGGAATGATGGCACATCTTACAACACGGGTGAACCCTAAAGGCATGATTCTCAGTGAAATAAACCAGTCCCGAAGGACAAACACTATAGGATTCCACTCCTGTGAAGTACCTTCAATAATCCACTTCATAGAGACAGGAAGGAGAGGGATGGTTGCCAGGTACGGGGGAAGGGGAACGGGGAGTAAGTGTTTAATGAGTACAAGATCTCTGTTTGGGAAGATGAAAATTCTCTAGAGACAGATGGTTGCACAACAGTATGACTAACTCTAATGCCACTGCACTACACACTTAAAAATGATGTTACATATAGTTAACACACACACATACACACGCAACACCCAGGCATTTATCAAAAGATTTCCCAACATCAATTAGAAAAACAGTATGTTATTGGGCATCTTATGTCATTGTTTCAATCTTCACTAGTTTAGTAAGTCCTACCGAGCATTCATTCACTCGGTCATGTTCAGGACGCCTCTCAGGCACCCGCTCCTTCCTGCGCTAGGAACAGCTGAAAAAGAGTCTCCGGACAGAGTCGGAACTCCAGACTCCCAGACACAGTGCTGGTTGGACTGAAAGCAACTGGAAAGGCCTACATAGGAGACACAACCACACTATAAATGACAAATGTTTCTTGCACACAAAGCATGAACCTGTACAATTTAAAAAAAAATTGAGTCCTCTAAGGTATCAATATTTTTCAAAGTTTTAGGAACCCATTATTTTTTCTCTAAAGAGGCTTTCTGGTTTTCTACTTGTTTTTTTACTGCTGATACATTATAAAAACCTCAACTTTAATTTATGAAATAAGTCTTTAAAAGTCCTACTAATTGATTAAACAGTTGGTGTTTCATGACTGAATATTTTGTGGTTAATTTTTCTTCTCCAGCAGAGACCCTTTAAATGATGCTGTAATGGCCCCTGCACAATGAACACAACTCTGTAAAAGGCACTTTTCCTTCCTTTGATACAGCAAACATCCTGTAAACAATTCATGCCCCACTCTTTTAACCGACTGCCTTTGTTTACTGACAGGAAAGGAAGCGACAAATCCTCCAAGGGGCACTGGGGGCTCCTGAGTTCGCTTCATTTCCTACGAAGCAGGTGGTTTATATGAGGCAACTGGCTATTGTCTTTTGCCTTGTTTTCACGTTAGAGAAGAAAATGACTGAGCTTTCGGCAGAGCCCCGTCCTCCCAAACAGCAGAAGTTGGGGCTGTGGGCTGTCTTGCAGAGAGAGGGTCAGGGAAGGCGAGATGCTCTCCTATCTCCTGGTCCAGTGCTGAGAGAGGTGACTCACACTTCAATAGGGAGCTCTGCCAGAAAACCAGATTTGCAGGCAAAGAGAGGCCTGGCCCTTTGTTCCTACCAGCGGGTTCTTCATCTGCTTTCCCAGTGACACAGGGTTCTGAGAAAGTGAAGGCAAATATTTACTTTCCACTGAGAAGAATAAAAATATTCCACCCAGCTCAAAGTCATTATTTCTCCAATGTTAGGACAGGCTCACCGGTATTCAGGAAAAGCACCAGAGAAAGGCTAATTTTGTTTTTTATTTTAAAAATAAAAATTCTTTTCCAAATAATGACATGTTTCCAAGAGGCAAAGTGCTAAGCACTGATTTCTGTCCTTGCACCTATGAACTCCGGCAACGTGCACTAGAAATACCTGCCTGTCTATCCCCCGCCCCCCACCACATGGGCCAACAGGCCAGCCGCCGTTACTGCACCTAATCTGTGAACCACAGCCAATCCTATCCATCCTTATCAGGCCCCGGGGCGCACAGTGAGAATCCTAAGGCAGACCTCACCCCCTCCAAAAGGACACTACACATTTCAGGAGACAGTTCCTCTAGAAGTGTATGATTCAATATGGAATCAGCACCAGAGTCAAACAGCCAGTCAATTCCTAGAGAGTCTGGGATCATGGAGGAGTCCATAGATGAACGCCATCTGCTCCAAGTGTGTGTTGGAAACCCACGCACCTGTCGCGCAGCGTTCAACAGCACCGACCCCTCCCCTGCCCTCGTCCTCGGGCTTTCCCATCTCCACCAGTTGCACACTGACACCCAGACACTGAGGGGTCTCTGTTAACTGCTTTCTGTCCATTTAAAGGTCTGGTTTTGCACAGGCATCTGAATCACGGACAAGATGCCAGCTCAAGCCTTGAGCAAATGACCGACCCACTCTAAAGAGTCTGTCTGTGCTGTGAATCAGGTCAGGTAGAACCCCAACATGGGTGGTCATGTGGTTTCAATGCAGACATTTCCTTTGTGATTGTAGTGTGGCATGATGCGCTATGTCATTCAGGTGGGGTTTTGTTTTGTTTTGTTTTGTTTTGGTGGGGGAGAGTTTAGTAACTGGTATATATATGTATATATATATATATATTTTTTGAACTTATTTCAAGAACACTTACCAGGAGACTCTTAACAAACGTTTCAGTACACGATACCATATTAACTTAATAGGCACAACTTTGCTCAGCAGATCTCTAGAATTTACCCATCCGCCCCCTGCCCAGACCCTGACAACCGCCACTCCACTCTCTGTCCCCATGGGTCCTATGGTCTGATTATTCTTAGATACCTCACGTAAATAGAACCATGCAGCATCTGTCCTCCTGTGACTAGTTTATTTCACTTCGTAAAATGTCCTGCAACTTCAACCTTGCCACATATGGGTAGGATTTCCTTCTTTTTTAAGGCTGAATAATATTCCTTTGTATATATATTCTAGCATTCTTTTTAAGTCAGGTAGAAATCGGAAGGGCTCTGCCAACAGAATCCCTTCCAAGTTATTTCAACATTCAAAAAATATTTACTTAGCACGTCCAGCACCCAAACACTTTACTAAGTGCTGTCCATACGAAGACATGGGTCTTGTCACCTAAAGCTTCCTGCCGAATGGAGGGAGCCTGTCTCAATACAGGAAAATGGAACACGGCATCAAGGGGATGTGAGGGCTGAAATCTCTAACAGGGTATTGTTGGGGCAGCAGGGAAGGGGAGGAGAGATTTTTCCTGGGAAGAGAGAGACGGGTAATAAAAGGTTCTCTACAGCAGGTAACCCCGGAGTAGCTGAACCACGGCGAAGGGGTGAGGAGAAGCACGGGGAGTCCCATCCTATCACGCCTATCAGCACAGTACGTACCTGTTCAACTTTCGGACCGGCCTTCTCTCCATCCCTGGCCCAGGGTGAATCAAGAAGAATCTAGGACTTGATGGCCCCTCGTAGCTTCGAGAACATTCCATCAGCTCCTCAAACCACACCACACCCAGCATCCCACGAGCCCTACAGCACCAGTCTTTCTTCAGAGTGTTCATCGGCCCTCCGACACCACACCTCACAGAGCATCCCATAAGCCCTCCAGCACTGCTCTTGTATCGAGACTCTAGAATCCAGGAGGGTCGGCACAAAGTCCACACGACATATCCAGCACTAAGCCCTGTGCTCTGTACTTCAAAAGCAGCCTGTCAACATTTCCCGAAGGAAGGAAGAAAGAAAAGGAAACGGGAAAGGGGCAGAAGGGGGAAGGGAGGAAAGAGGAAGGAGAAAAAGACTGGCTGTCTGTGGAGGCTTGAGAGCCACAGAGAATGAGACCAGGGGAGGCCAGCGCAGCGCAGAGCACATAACATGCATCTGCCAGAAGAAAGAACACAGGCATTAGTTCTAAGTGGAATTCCCACGGAAGAGGCCGAACCATATGAAATTGCCACTGTGCTGCCATTTTCGACCCACAAAAGCAGTAATGTCATGTGATTCAGCCTAACACGTGATCTTCCTCACTGAGCTTCGTTTAGCTCGTTCCAGGCCTCTCCATGCTTGTCCCATGCCTCTCTCTATAATCCATCACTCACTCTGGTACCATGCTAGCTTTACCGATTCTCTAGGGCCCCAACAGCCAGCTGCCTCATCAAGGCCCCACCGGCACCTCTCACTCAACGTGCAAAGAGCTGAGCTCCCATCCTTCCTTCCAGACCTCCCCCTCGACCCCTGCTCGGTACCTCAGCTGCCAGCCTGCTCTCCCTGCAGGAGTCCAATTCTGCTCCCGTGACCCGGGACACCAGCAGCGTCTGTCTGCCCACACTCCCTTCTTCCAGCTCCTGTGAGGAACCTTCCCTGCCCCTCTGTAATGCTATTCACGGGGCCCCTCAGGGCACAGCTCCCCTCACCCTCATGGGTGCCTCGTTTAGTGTCCAGAACCAATGCACAGCCATCCACACCGTCCCCGGATAGCACTGGAGGCCGGGGAGGGAGAAGTTCAGTTTCAGGTATGAGTGCTAAGCCAGGAGGAGGTGAGCTCGGACTCCTGGCTGCCATCTTGCCGATCACACAGAGAGGGCTGACTCTAGTTCCCAACACCCAAAATACCAGCATCCCCACGGCCTCCATGACAGGCCTTCACTCCAACAAAACTTTCACAGACATTTCCAGACGAAAAAGGTTTTAAAGAAAAACTTCCCAGACAGACAGCCTCTCTTACTCTCTGCTACCCCCAGAGACCAGTCCTCACACCTTTTGTTCTGACATTTTTCAGTCAGTCTCAAGGATGATGATTTATTTATAGATGCTGCCACCTTCAAGTGGGAATTCTTTGTGAGCAGAGGCCTGAGGCTTAATAGGTAATCAATACACAGTTGGTGGAAGGTATCACCCTCAGTAGGCAAGCCTCTCGTATCTAAGAACAACGGCTGGTGATATGTCACAATTCATTCCAGGTCCGCAGCCCCTTTGCATCAATGTATTACATTATTTTTTCTTTGAACTTCCGAGAGTAACTGAGTTACCATGACCGTTGAGATGACCTTGATGGGGCACAGGAAGCACCGCAGGCTCTTTATTTCTCACAAACAAGATAAATAAAGAGGACTCCTGGGAACCAGTACGCCCTTGTTAATTGAGCTAGAAAGCTTTAACTACTCCTCAGCGACCACAAAGTCCAAACTCGCAACCCAGGCAACCAAGCACCGGCGGTCTGTCCGGCCACCTCCTTCCCGCGCCTTGCCCTGCCACACTCGCCCCCACACCCAAATGGTGGTTTTCAGACTTGCTTCAGTGGAAGGCGGAGCAGTAAAAAGTCATGATATTATTTGGTGAATACCCCCTCCTCTACCCACTGTGTAACACATGATGAATAATGATGCAATTTTAGCAGGAGAATCTGGAACATTTTTATTAGGAGAAAGATGTGCATGGTGGATTCGCATGCATTACCACAAGTACACCTATCCAGGGGGAAAAAAATAGTAGGAGGTGGAACTTGGCCCACTCGGTCGATACACATTCTTCCATTTGCTAAAGTTGGCTTTAATTATCTGCATGGAGACAAGCGAAACTTAACGAATGAAAAAGTATCATTCCTTAATGTGGTGGTTTGTTATCTTAAGAGCTGAAGGCTGATCCAACCTTAGGAGTACCCATGATCTGATGGGAGTGGACTCGCAAACCTGTGGGGTCCTCTACACGCTCTACAGGTTTAACATAGTTCTAACGTTAACGATGTCATGAGGCCATTTTAAGGATCCCCCACTTCTTAGAAGAACTGGGGCATCCTCTACTATCCACCTGAAATCGTGTTCATTAAGTCAGTCAAGAAAAGAAAGTTCAAAACACGCTTCAGAAATTTAAGCAGATTCCTTATTTTAGGGGTAGCACTAATAGTAACCATAATAAACTTCGGAAGTCTAAATTCACACAGATGCCTACTGGTGTCCATAAAAGGTAAAACACCCCGACTAAGAACCTTGCTAGTAGGGCCGCCTCTGTTTTCTGACACTGAAAGGGACAGAGCCCACGACCAGATGCATTTCTCGAGTCATCCTTAAATATCACTTACACGAAGTGCGAGATGAAAATCTATGACAGGCTGGGTAAACCAGACAGAAGGAAGATGAGAAAGGGAAAATATATTGGTATAGATTTGTCTGTTGAAGGCTTGACCACATCCAGTACAGAAGGAAGAAATCTGACGGTGCAAAGTTACATAGTAACTATGCTGTCACCTTTGGGGTTGGGGGGTGGGGTGGGGGGAGCAAACCGGCCGATATGTACCAACCATTTACTAAGAAGTTAGGACACATTTCATTTATGCCCCATTATTTCACTTTCTTCAGATTTTGAGCAATTATGTGTCAAGTGAGACGGAGATCTTTATTTTATATACATAAATGTAGAAAAGGCAAAGCTAACCTCTGTAACTGATACGCAATGTGGGGAAAAATACAAGGAGGCCATTTGAAGTGTAATAGGAGAATAACCTTTACCCATCCATTTAGGTTATCAGCTGCATTCAAGAAAACACGGGTTCCATCAGTTTTCTCGGTATTAATATATTAGGCCTTTAGGTGACAGTTCTAAAAATAAAGTCAGTATCCTAGCCTACAGGCTACTACTTATTTTTTAGCTGAGCCCCCCTCTTTCCCTCCAGTGAAAGAAGATATTTTACAACCTCATCTCTGGAAGTGGTCACCTGGCCACCGCAGAAAAACATGGGCCTCATTACACAAGCACAGATGAAGAGGTACCGTCTCTAAGTCGGGGGTAAGAATGAGACAGGCCAAAGGTTAGGAACTTTGCAAAAATGCAAAGTGACCAAAGAAGAATCTCCTAATGTCCTCTCTCTTCCTCTGCCTTCCTTCCGATCTCTCTCGCCCCCCGAAAGTCTTCCTGCTCCCAAGAAGGGGCCTGCAGTTTGACACCTGCAGCTGTGGACACACAGATGGATAAAGGACAGCAGTGAAACCACACAAAAAGGCCACAGGAGGAAGAAAGTCAGTCTGGAACAGTCTTTCTCCATCACAAAGTTCTCTTAATCTGAACAACCAAACAGGGGGGGAAAGCAGAGTGAAGAGGCAGCGAAGGCATGGTGATCCTGAACATGCAAATTGCAGGGCTTCTAGAAACGATGAAAAGCAAAGATGCAGGTTGGTCATACCGCTCCTGACTCATAAACACTCCATAAACGCCTGCGGAACCGAATGAAAGATTTCACAGGCTCCAGAGTCAGGAAAGCGTGATGAGCAAGACTGGAAAAGGTGGTACCTCTCATCGGTAAAACTAAGACCCGCAATGAAAAGAAAGCTAGAGAACAGAGCTGGAATGCTGTTTCAAAACAAAAGGCCAACGTGAAAATAAGATAATATTTACTTAGCCTGGCTTCGCCGGCTGTTCCAGAAAAATCCCACACGAAAGCAATACACCCAGCCAGGGCTCCTCAAGACCTCCTGTGTTTGCTGCGTGCGGGGGCAGGGCTAGGACAGCGGGTGTTGTCCCAGCTCCGCCCACACTGCCCTTTGATATCTTCTCAAGGATCCCATCAGTCTGTCTGATCATAGCGAAGTCAATTAAAAAGACAGTCATAAAACAGAATGTCTAGGCTTCTCTCATCTACATCTTCAGGAGCAGACGTCCAATAAGGTGTTTATTAATATTTTATCAGACGTTTTCATTTTGCCCAGACCAAGCACATCATCACAATGCTTCTACAACTGGGAATTCCTAATGCGAAGAGCAGTTGAAGGAAAGAAAGCTCAACTGCTCTCAACAGGCTCAAAGGGACTCAGTCCAGCCAGGGCAGTTCTTGTTCACCACAGAGTCCCTCATCCCGTCCCACAAAAGCAGAAAAGTCAACTGAAAAATAAAATGGGGCAAAATAAACGCGCACGAGTGACCAACTAACCTGAACGACTTAATTTCTAAAAGCAGAAACAAACACGAAGGCAGCTGTTTTCACCCACAATGTATAAATCTGTCCTTGCTCTCCCCCAGATAAATTTCAGTTTAGCAAGAAGAAAGAAAAGCACTTGGCAGAAATGACAAGGTATCCTTCCAGGCACAAAAACCTTTCCTTTCTGGAGCCACCCGAAGGAGAACTCACATGAGATGCTTCATACAAAACAAAACAAAATCAACACCCGAACCACCTCATCACGATGCAAAGCATGAGGACAACAGGAGTGAATGACACTTTCCCATCAACAGCCGAATCAATTTCACAACCGACTCTCCACTGCCCTGGTCACTGATCACATGTAATCGTGGAAAACACGCCTTTCTTAAGCTAACCCCGACTTGCAGTTTTGACTGCTGAAGTGTTCTGCCCAGCAGGGGTCAGGGACCTCCACCTCCACGGAACAGGAAACAGACCTACAAGGGCCAGGCAGCCAAGGATGAGAATGGCAGCCACACAGGCCATGGCAGGGGGTGGGATGGGAGGGGCCGTGCAGCCACATTCCACACTTTTTAATTACCTTTATGATACAAGGGAAACTTGATGAACGTGATTTTTAAAGAACCTACTGAATTTATAAACCCATGACTCTTGATCTATGTATTCAAACTACAACATGTATTTCTTGAATCACGTCCCAGGTACCAATTTAGATGATCGAGACACATGAGCCGGCACCGCTCCAAAGAAAGTTCCACATTCTGGTAATTCACTTGACCTCTGGCCTGCCCCATGTCTGGGGTCCGTTTCTGTACCATCCACACAAATCAAGCCCAGCTCCTGGTTCCCTGAGCACCTTCCCCATCTGTCTGAAAGCAACGGTTCTCAAATGTGTGAACCCTGGAGCCCCTCTCGTCCCTGAGGCTCTTCAACCGCATCTGGGAGGTCAGACTATTTTCATAACAATTCTAAGATCCCATCTGCCCGTTGGACCATGTCACTCGTACAAGCGCAACAATGTGGAACAATGTGGACCTTAGGGCAGAGCAAGGCAGCGGCCCCTGACTGTACTAGGAATCATGCCACACTGCAGTTACATAAGTAGATAAATAAAATAATAAGAATTAAAGATAGCTAGTTAGATGGATAGATAAGATGGTCTCAGGTAATGTCCTGGATGAAGAAGCAAACGTAATGAATCACATTAAATCTGGAGCCTCGAACGTGTGCTCTCCTGTTCTGTGGGACGAACGGGGAGCATGCGGAGCTGCTGCACACACTGCCCGGGCAAGCACCCCTAAGACCGAGCGAGAGGGGCACGAGCCACTTTGTTCACGGAACACAGCCTTGTCCCTCAGAGAGCGGTACACACACACTCCAGCTCCCCGGACACGGCTACGTGCTAGACACTTTCCAGGACAGGGACCACAGGGGCCAGCTTTCAAGGAAAACAGCTGATGAGCAAATGAGAGCCCAGCTTCTGTGCAAAACGTAGACTTTTTTTTTTTTTTTTGAGAGAGAGAGAGAGAGCGCGCATGAGAAGGGGGAGGGACAGAGGGAGAAGCAGACTCCCCGATGAGCTGGGAGCTCAATGTGGAACTCCACCCTGGGACTCCAGGATCGTGACCCGAGCCAAAGACAGTCACTTAACCAGCTGAGCCACCCAGGCGCCCAAAACGTAGATTTTTTGAACACAGGTACAACCACATGCACGGGGAAGGTGACAACTTCCTTTTATTTAAAGTTTCTTCTAATTGGTGATGTGATTTTTTTTTAATTGCAAAATAAAATGTAACAGCCCTTGGGGAGATTTTCCAAATGACTGGTGTGGCATGTTCAAAACCACACACAGAACAAAGTTTTAAAAGTTCATATATATGGTTTCAGAATCCAGATCTCAACCAGCCTTTAAGAAACCACCACTTGTTTAGTGTGGTATCAAAGAAGAAGAGCCACAAATAGTTAAAAACAAATGAAAACACTCCCGTTCCCAACCTCTTCCCAACCACATACCTGTGGGAGGCTGGATTTTCATATGTGGCAACCAGAACAACGTACATCAGAACGGATATAGATGCAAAGATGAGAACGCAGCTGTCTTCCATTATGCCAGATATTAAAGGCAGTTTCATATAAAGGTATAAAAAATTACAAAACACTCGGTCGGTGAAAAGTTGGCTTTCAGCTCAGGTCATGATCCCCACCCCCGTTGGCTCCCTGCTCAGTGGGGAATGTGCTTCTCCCTCTCCCCCGCCCCCATCTCAAATAAATACATAAAATGTTTAAAACAAAACAAAACAAAAAAAACCCCCACCAAAATACTTCTTTAATAAGGTTTCTTTGGGTTTCGAAAATGGCAACTTTTGATAAAAAATGGTATTTACATTAACACGAACTCATTATTTTTAATTTAATAATTTTTTTAATCTCTTAATTAAAAAAAAATAAAAAAATAAAATCTCTTAGTTTTTATTTTTAATATGATACACGTCAATAGATGTAACCAAATAAACAAAGCTCTGTGGAGTCCTCCATAACTTTTAAGAGTTTTACAAAAGTCCCGAGACTAAAACATTTGAGAATCACTAACTTAAAAGGGAACATTTAGATGGCAACTCCCACAGGGAAGCAAATTTGAGAAATAAATCAAGTAAGCTAACATTTCTTAATTGTCAGATGACAATGCGAAAAGCGGGTCCATCTTAATTCATTAAGCCAAGTAGACATTTACTGAGGCTTCTCTTTAAGGACAAATGGTTAAAGTATTTAAACATTTGGGTCTCCATTAATCTCCTATAAATTTCCCAAATGACTAGTCTTGTGTGACACTACAGTAACGCTGTATGTAAATTCACCCAATTAGCTCAGTGACACTTGTACATTCTCCCAAATTCACTAACATCCACTGCATTGTCTTTTGCCACCACTGGCTGAGAGACTTCTCACTGAATTATTGATTTTCTGCCAATTAATTACCATAGTAAGATCCAGTTGGGCTTATCTCTACAGAAATTATCTCCTTTTCCCGTCTCACTGTTCTTGTACCCTTTAGAGTCTGTTGGGGAATCAAAATAATTGGAAGCCTTAAGATGAGATCCTGAGTTCTAAAAATATCCTTGGCAGAACTTACAAACAACCCAGTTGTCAGACACTTAAATGGACAAAGACCCATTTTTCACTGGATAACAGACTCTTGATGGTTTTCACTTAGATCTTCCCTCAATTCTCTGTCAATTCAACAACTTCACTATATGAATCTCAGAATAAATCAGCTGTGCTGAACCCAGCCGGAGACTGATAAGCACATTCATGTCTACACTCTCATTCATACAAGCGGCATGCTTGACCATACAAAGAAAAATAAAAAACAAAAAATTCTCATTGTCTAGGGGAAAGCATGGGAATCTAAGAGAAGGAAAAAAAAGTCTAATTCACAAAATAACAGGTGCATGGCTAAATGGACACCCCTGCATCAGCTCCTACATGAGCCCACACTAGGATTTAGATGCCACAGCAAAACAGGGAGCTCATCTCTGTCTCAAGCCAAACTCCCTCCACAGCCCACCTGAATACATATGTAATCCCGTCCCCTGGCTTGGAAGTCCATCTCTCCCATCCCCTTCCACCCCAGGGAAACAAGACACCTAGACACCCAGGAGACCAGACATCTCCCCGTTCCCACACACTCTCCCCTCTGTCTCAGGAGTCGGGCAGGAAAGAGGGTAAAAAAATTTTACCACACAAGGCAGGCTATTTAAAGCCTCCAGAATTCATCTCAAGAATATCCATTATGACTCTTCTTGGTTGCTCTGAAATGTGGATGTCACCGAATTGAGCAGTGAGATTCAAGAAGGCACAACTTAAGTCTCAAGAAAGCAAACAAACTAAGCCAACGTGTAAATACTGAAGAAGAAGAAAGAGAGGAAAGAAATGTAATTCAGCCAGAGCACTGACATTAACAAGGCTGCTGGAGGAAGAAAGAAATCTTGAGTTTATACACATTCTTTTCTGGAAAGAGGAAGGTAGAGAGAAAAAACACCGCGGACTTGGTATCAGATGTGACTTTGGACCACAGCCTCACCCCCTTCCTGAAAGGGAGCCTGGAGCACAGGGCATGGGACCTCGCCCACAGGACCTGCCAGGAAGGGGGTGTCAGCCCCGCCCTCCCCCTACACCTGCACCTGCACAAAATGGAAAGACTGGTCCTGTGCTGAAAGAGAGTGAGATCTTCCAACTAACAGCAGACCAGAGCCACCGCATCAAACCGCGAATTCATTAACGTGCACGAGACAAAGGAAACTGGATAGAGAAGCAATCCTTTAAGGAAAGCACTGACATTCATCAACTGAAAACACAGATAACACCAACAGGGAGGTCTGTGCTTCGTCAGACTTTCCTCCAGATAGTTTGGAACGAACAAAGGCTACTAAACCTTGAGCAAGTTAAGGTCTGCTTAAAGGAAAAGCTGGAAAGTCGGAACACGGCCCGTTTAGAGGAGTGGGTTGGGGCTCCGGGAAGAAGAGCGGAGGGCTCAGCCTCTGCTCCCCGCGCCTCCGGCCCCGTGTGAAGGCATCAGCCCGAACGGGAATCATGAGAACACAGTCAAGTGTACGTGAATGGAAAGACTTAGTGAAACAGAAGTTAACGCTGCCTATTACATAAATGTTTCACTTGTGATTCTCTACTTCCCTTACCAGACTGGAAAATAAGTCAACTGTTTATATTTCAGGGAGGGGGTTTAAAAAAAAGATGACTACGGAAATGTTCCACATGGGTCAGCAGGGGACTGGAATCAATCCGGTAACATGTGGACTATAAGCAGGGCTGTGCAGACTGCTCCCCCAGGTCTGCCCAGGGTGCAGGGAGCAGCCGGGCCAGGTGGGGGCCGGGTGGGGGGTGGCGCCCAGCACTCGGAGTGGACCAGACAGGACAGCGGGGGGGCGCGGGGGGCCTGCCGGGCAGATCTTCCCAGGCCAGCTGCCCCGCGCCAGGATGCTGGGATGCGTGAGGCTGGGCTGCGGCCAGTTGTGTCTTCAGGCAGAGCCTGGCTTAACCTTTAACCCGGAACTGCTCGACTGTCTAGCACCTTTACCTCTGGTCTTGTTTTCGTCTCAAAGCTCTCCCTGTTGGCCTCCTGATGCAATTTACGCACTGACATGGCTTTCTGGTCTCCCTCGTGAGGCCACAACAAAACACAGGTTAGGAGAGTCAAAAAGATAGGACGCCTTTTGGAAATGAGGGGCCTTGGCCCAAACAACTCCTCACCATCTAAACCAGACAGGCCTCCTTTCTCCTTAAACAGCTGAAGGGACACAGCTACACATCTCACTGATCCTTTCACAGGAAGAACTAAAGTCACTTCTCACGTTTCAATCTTTAATTTACTGGAATATGCTGAGCCTCTCACTTTACGAAATTAAAAAACCCAGTGGAAATGGCACCACTTGCCACCAGGGCCACACCCATGGCACCTCCACTGGGACCGTCCTCCAGACTCGGTGTACGGAGCCCGTCCCTTCTTTTCCACTGGTGACGGGCGACCAGGATTAGGGGAAAAGATGGCTGCATTACCTATTTCCATTAGTCTTCCACTAAAAATAAACCAGCAGAGAAAGGGAAGGAAAAGAAGAATGCAAAATTATCAATTCTTAGACACACACACACACACACACACACACGCACACGCTCTTAGAGGATGTCTGATAGCAAGAGGAATATTTAGCACAGACATTTGCAGACTCTTACTGTCTGAATTAAAATGGGAAGCAGCAGAGATAGGAGTCACTGAATAATTAGCAGTGACGACAATTTTACTCTGCTATCTGCCAGATACAATTACTTTCGCTCCATCTCTGGAGGTAAACACATCTAAACTAGTAAAGCTGAATGGGACCACCTGCCACTTGTTTTTTTAAATGTTCCTCATTTCGAGCTATGCTTGTGGCCACCTAAAATGTTTACGTTGGGAGAAAAAGAGTCATGTTCTATTATAAATTATGACTGCTGGTATTGAATCAAAACAACTGCTGGTTTATATGTGAAAATCAAACAAGAGCTGATTTATCATGCTATGTCTCCACTGCTGGCCCAAAGGCTTTAGAAGGACCGAGAAAGACTTCCCGAATCATCTAAGAAAGGCATGTTTACTGTTAACTGAAAACTTGGTAAACTGGTACATTTCCTAGAATTAAAAGAAATTTTTTTTTCAGAACCTTTCCTTAAAGCCCTTAGAAAACTAGCAACAAGTCTGATTTCTTACTGTGAAATAGAAAGGAACACTAATATTTCAAACTTTGGGGTGTACTTTCAATAGGTTTACCATGCAAGAAAGAACCCTGGAGTGAAAATGGCTTTCTCTCCTTAAATCCTACATCACGTTCCTTCCTGTTGCAAACTGGAAAAATGGAAGACATGGTAAATTCCTTGTAAGTAATGAAGAAGGGCAGCTCCTTCCCCCACAAGAGATTCTCATCGGACAGGAGCCCCGCTGAGGGTTTGGACACAGGTAGGTAAATCCAAATTCTTTAGGAGACTCAGACACCAGCTGCAAAATGAATCCAAAGAACATATTTTCAGGGGCTGCATAAATCATTACATCTCCTCACAAACACAAAACACAACACTTGCAAGAAAAACAATAAGATATTTTCTCTGAGAGTTGGTTCTAAGTCAGATACTCCACTCTCCCACCAAGATGCCTTTTAAAATGTTAAGTCACCTGGTCAAACTCCAACCTAACGGTCAAGAAAGATTCATTTGCTTGATGGGCCCTGTTTACAGTGTCCTCGTCCTTGCTGTGGCCTGAGACAGGGGCTGGAGTCAGGAGTCAGCCCCAGTGAGCCCCAACGGCCCCACCTGCATTTACCACCAACCCACTTTTCCAGATATTCCGGAACATAAGTGGGCCATTAACTAGAGGTGTTCCTTTTAAGACCCGACATAAAGACTGCATTATATGAAATTTTTTTAAAAAAAATATATAGCTCCGTAGAATAAGGCATTCTGAAACAACTCTCAGGAAAGATTTACTGTCTCTAGGGTGCCTTTCATAAAATGATTTATTATGGTTTCGCTAAAATGATTAGAGAAGAACGTTCCAAAATATCTATAAAACGTTGCTAGGCATCTTGAAAGTCAGCAAAGTGGCAAGGATTTTCCAACAAGTTGTCAAAATAAAATGAAAAGATATAAATTCTCAGCAACACAGAGGACAAAATAAAGATATCCCATTAAAAAAAAAATCCTCGTGTGAAATAAGCAATATTCACAGAGCTATGATGGAGATCTTTAGAAAAGCTGACTTGTAGCAGGCAAGTAGCTGGACCACCTGGCCTAAGGGATGTTTATTCTCCGTGGATAGACCAAGGGCAGAGGCCCTGCCCGGACAGGCACAGACTAACTAGCTCTTCAGGATGGTCAGCGCTAACCCACACAGGCAAGCTCACACAGCTCCACTTGGCTGCTCCCATGGATCGGAGCTCTGGCCCTCCACCTCTTATCTCCCAGGAGACTGGTTCCAGCCCCCCATACTTCTTAAAGCCCCTCTTCCCTCCAATCTTTCAGTGACCTCGCTCCACCACCCTTCCCAGCTAAAACAGACTTGTAGGGCATGACTCCAATTCTACCTGATAACAGAAAACACAAACAGACAACATGAACTAAAGGAGAGAGAAAAGGAAAATGTAGCTAGTGCTACAAAGTGGTCAAGGGCCGTGATGGGGGAGAGGGGGCAGTGAATGAAAGTGAGCAGCTGGTTCTGGAAAGAGAGTAAAAACACAAGGAGAAGTTGAGTCAGAGAGGCTGGTGCCAAAGAGGAAACGTCAAGGGAGACACTGGCTAACACCCAGAGGGGCTCTAGGAAGGGATTGTTCCCATACCCTCACTATATGCTCCTAATCATCCATTCCAATAGCTCTGTCTGGAGCAACTGCGCCCATATAATTTTGTTTCGGAAAGTTCCATCTTCATTCTCTCTCTCTGGGAGAAACACCTTGGCCCAGCACGAAAGAGAGCCGTTCAATTCTTTCCCCAGTCTTGTTTTAAGTATTCCCTTTAAGGTTTTAGGAACATCAGTAAGCTCCAGTGTTCACTAAAGCCTCTCCCAAGCCAACCACCTAAATGGCCTGAGTCTCCCAAAACTAATAGGCTTTTTCTTAGATCTGGTCAGAATCTCTCCTGATTCTAAAACCATTTAACTTGACTAAAAATTCCAAGTCCCAGAAGTCAGAAAGAGTGCCAATAACCCTAAAGCTCAAAGGGGGAAAGCAGCGCCCCCCAGCTCCTCAGGGCTGTCCTGATTCCGCGCGAGGGCTCCGACCAGAACAGGTACAGGTGGTCTTGCCCACGGCCGCATGTTAGAATCACCTGAAGAGCTTCGGGAAGGCCGGGCGTGCAGGCCCCCCAACTCCGATTAGATCAGAATCTCTGGGGTGAGGCCAGGGCATGCGTCATTTTTCAAATGTTCCCGCCATGATTCTAATGTGCAGACAAGTCAGAGAAGACTTACTGAACTCCAGCAAAGGCTCTCATTGTGGAGATCAGGAACAGCTAACGTGATCAGAGCTGGTATCTCCTGAGCAATTACATCGCCCTTTGTAAGCATCACCTCATTTACAACCTTTGGCTGCCCTGATGGGGCCCATGGGACTCAATGGTCCCCTGGCAAGGGAGAGTGGAGCTGGGCCTCCATGTCTGTCTTGTCAACTATTCCCTTTTCATTCATACAAAAAATACTTACTCCCATCTCATGTAATATCCATTCCAAAGAACACAAAGGTGCGAGGCTCTAATTAACTAGCAAAAAACAAAGATACAAACAAACAAAAAAAAACCATCAAGGAGGGAAATGTAAACATCTAAGTCCCTAACTACAGTTAAAGGTCTAGCAAAAAGTTTCAACCTGAACTGAGCTCTCTCCAACAACCCCCTACCCCCAGCCCCTGTGAAAGGAGCAAGGACAAGGGAAGGTCGGTGGCCCACCACTCTGTGCTACACAGCCACTGCTGGTGCTGGGCGGATCTGAACTCTTTTCAGCTGTCACCTCCCTCACAAAGGACAGACGGCCTGGGGACTAGACACTTTCTCCCAGCGCACTAATCTCATTCCATCCAGCTCAAACTGGGCTTGAGGTCTGCAAAGTCATCTTTTGTGCTCCCTCCAACAATAGGGGTTTTCAGAGTCCTGACTTTCATATAAACTGTCTAAATTAACTTTTCATGAAGTCGGCCTGGGGGGACACTACGGGTTGACTTCCAGGTACCCTTAGAATTAGAGTCTCTGCAGCGAAATGACCATTTTCCTCCAATCAATACGCTCTTTTAAAAAAAGGAAAAATGGACTTTTTGAGACATGTGAAATTCGATCTTTATCCCTTTAAAAATTTCAAAGGCAAAAAAAAAAACACCCCACTTTCATTATGAAATCATCATTCAGTGCTAGCTTAGAGGATCAACGGAGTCCACGAACAGCAGCAAACCAAATGTTAACTAGGTGAGAATAAATATTAATCCCGTCTTCCACGACGGCTGACAATTACCTGAAAAGTTTCATGGCTGGGAAAGAAGTGCGTGGCTGCCCTCGCTGTCCCCACTACTGCTCTGCTCAATTCAGGCAGTCCTGGAAGGTACCGAGCGTTCTGAGGTCCCTGCTCCCATGCATTCACCCCCCTTCCCTCAGGAAACCACCCAAGGCAAAGAACACGGTCCTGGAGGAGCCTCCCAACACTCCCGTTCCTATGGAGGAAGGGTAGGGCACTCCACTACTCGATTTTAACAAATCACCTATAAAAGCATGGTCTCTCTCTGGAGAGGCAGCAGTTTAAGGTTTCGATATTCAAACCAGCACTAGAGAGAAAAGCAGTAAGAATATAAGAAGACTACTGTTAGTGAGAATTTTACTTTCCGAAAGAACACAGAGACATATCGTTTCATCTGTGGATGCAGCTCACATTAAAATGTAGCATCTGTACTAAGCCCCCCCCCCCCAACACGCATACAACTAGGATACCAGAATTTGCTGCATGGTTGGTTTATCTGAACTTCAGCTCTTGAAATATATTAGAAATACTTGCAATTTAAAAGACATACCCTTGGGGCACTTGGGTGGCTCATCGGTTGAGCATCCGACTCTTGGTTTCAGCCCAGGTCGTGAGCTCAGGGTCGTGAGATTGAGCCCAGCGTCGGTCTCCACCCCGGGCACGGAACCGGCTTCCCATTCTCTCTCTCCCTCTCCCTCTGCCCCTCCCCAGCTTGTGCTCGCTCACTCACTCGCTCTTTCTCTCTTTAAAAAAAATAAGTAAAAAATAGAAGACCTACTCTTACTCTCATTCAGCCCACAGAAATATGCTGACTGCCCAGCGTGTCTAGGAATGTGCTCGAAAATGAGGCGCCAATGGTACAAGAGTCGCTTGGTGTCTCCCTCCCCCACCAGAGCACGTGGACTGACAGGCAGGGAGGCCACCCCCCAGGCGGGGACAGTAAGCCTAGTGGAGATGACACAGATGCTCAGGGAGGATGGGGCTGAGTCCCAAACTGGGGAGAGGGTGTCAGGAAAGTGTTCTCAGCGCTGGTGTCAGAGTTGAGAACGGAAGCGTGAGCAGAGCTGGCCAGGTGAGCATGGAGCAAAGCCCAGAGGAGAGCAGGCAGAGTGGCCGCCCCCAGGAAGTGGCAGGACCGGGTCTGGGGAGGAAGGCACAAGGTAGGGACAGTGGATGCAGCAGAAGCCAGGCCAAGGGCCCCCCTCTCTGGTGGGGCTGGGGGCCTGGACTCCAACCGAAAGAAGCAACAGAATTTGTCTGGAGTCTAATCCCTCAGACTACAGTTCCTTGTAATGACAGTGGAGACTAGAAATTTCCAAGGTAGGATCAGAACCCCAAATGTGAATTCCTCTGGGCAAGGCTGAGTCCCAGGCATGTGACATAACACTTTAGAAATGCAAATAAACACCTCATTTTAAAAAATCTGGTTCCTGCATGATGATCTTTACTGCTCGATGTTCTTAAAGCAAGGTACACCTGCACGTGAGCTCCAGGCGGCTGCAAAGCAACAGAGCTCGTTCCGTCACGGCTCCTTCGCTCTCTTGGCCTGGCTCTGAGCTCTTCCTTTCCCTTATCAGGCTCCCAAAGACCAGCTTGCTCTGTTGGGTCAATGCTCCTCTAAAAGACAGTTTGTGCCTGACTCAGAGACACCTGTTGTCCCTTTGGTTCATCCATAAGCAAGAGAAATATGGTACAGACATAAGGTGTCGAGGTGAGCCAGGCAGAGATGAACCCAGGGGCTCCAAATGTCACTCAACTCCAAAACTTGCCCTGGCCTCCTGGGGCCAAGGCCATCGGGAGGTGCCTTCCCTGAGACAAGCTCACGCTGACCACAAGCTGGTCCCCACAATTATCTGCCACACAAAATAAAAGACTTGGTAAACCTGGAGATTTTTTGCCTGTTCGTTGACATGTAATTCAACAGCTGCTAATCAAGCTATTTCCTTGAGAGCCTGGGATCCATCAGATTCAGTTAACACTATTTCCCTGAGCAAATATTGAGCAGCCACTGGGTAAAGAGCAACCAGTCACATGCTTTAGAACCAGAACAGGCGTGGGGGTCCTGGATTCGGATTACACACTGCTTGTTAAAAATAAACATCAAAGCTGCGGTGGCCCATCTGGAAGAGAGCACCTGCTGCAAAGCTGCCCATTCCAGCGAAGCCAGGAGCAGCTCACCAAGTCCTACGGTGGACCTCATCCAACGGCTGCTTCCTGACACCTTCTATCCCCCACTAACTGCACCATTTGGCAGGTGGACTCGGGATAATAGAATGCTGACAGCTTTTCAGCAAAGCTCTGCCAGTAAGAATTTTGGCCAAGGGCAATGCCTACCTGTTGCAGGAAGTTGCACTGCCTTCTGTCCGCTGTCAGATCAAAACATATTACCCATTCTGGGGACACCCACGAACCCGTGTGTGCACCCACCCGGCATGACTCTGCACCAGGAAATAGCCGTGTTGGCTCCCAGGGTTTAGTGAAGGGGGCCGTTCACTGAAGAACTACTACCTCCCAGGTTGGAGACGGTCCACCTGCCAGGTCTCCCTGTTGCAGCTCTGAGCAGAGCCACACAGATCTGTGTGAGGCCTGAGTGCCCACGAGCAGGACTAGAAGCACACACCGTCAGGCTGGAGCAAGGCCACGATGCAATCCTAGCAGGTGACACAACTGCATTGCTCAAATGTCCTCGCAAAACTGTTCATTAATCACCTATCTACCTGGGCATCTGCCATCCAAAATAAGAAACAGCTTCCTGAATGGGTGCTACTCAGACTTGTCAGATGAAAAATTAGCAACCGATGTACTAACGATGAGAAAGCAAGCTCATGGGCTTTGCCTGCCCACATGCAGGGCTCCCGGTGAATCACGGGCAAGAGTCCACGCCGGGGTTTACCGTCTTCCGAGGGGCACCCCTGGCCCTGAACTGGCTCTGAAAACCAGACCTGGGCTTTGCTGGGGGCTTGCCAGGGAGGCTTGAGAAGCTGAAGCTCAGCCCTGGCAGGAGTGGTAAACATGATAGCCACTTGAAGTTTTCAGACAAAGGAGCAATCCTGGTGATCGAGTTAATAAGAAAGAAATAATAATTTCTTTGCTAATCTGTGTTAGGCTGTATTAAGCAGAATCAAAAAGCATATTCTGGGGGAAAAAATCAATTTTTTTTCCAGTTACTCTCCCTTATAAGCTATCGCCCAAATCAATGCTCCCTTTTATTTGCAATCAAGTATTTCTCACTTATTGGGGTTCCTTCCAGCTTGTCAGGGCACAATCCCTGATCTGAGCCAACATCTTTCCCCCTTCGAAGTGGGAGTCAGTGGGGATGACAACGGGCTGCTCTGGGGGTCAGAGAACCAGAGTGTTGCTGGTTACCCCCCTCCCCGGGGATACTTCAAACTTTATTTTTTTAATTTTAATTTTTATATTTTTATTTTATTTTTTCAGTGATCCAAGATTCATTGTTTATGCACCACACCCAGGGCTGCATGCAATACATGCCCTCCTTAACACCCACCACCAGGCTCAGCCATCCCCCCTGCCCCCCTCCCCTGAGAATGGATTTTTCTTTCTGCCAGAGGGTGTCTGTTTATATAACGCCCAAAAAGAGATGACAGCCTAAATGAAAGAGCATGCCTGTTGGATGACATGAGTGGTCTATCTCTGGGAGAGCCGTGAAGGAGCAGAGGAACGCGAGCTCTGCAGACACAGGACTCCCGAACTGGGGCAGGAGGCCGGCATCTCTGCGGGAAGGAATGGAAGCCTCAGGACACACACTACCGTCAGGCAGCACAAGGGAAGATAGTCATCTCAGCCGTCCCAAAAAGCTGGGGATAGAAGTCCTGATAAAATCATCCAGCCGGGGCGCCTGGGTGGCTCAGTGGGTTAAAGCCTCTGCCTTCAGCTCAGGTCATGATCTCAGGGTCCTGGGATCAAGCCCCGCATCAGGCTCTCTGCTCGGCGGGGAGCCTGCTCCCCCCTCTCTGCCTGCCTCTCAGCCTACTTGTGATCTCTCTCTCTGTGTCAAATGAATAAATAAACAAAATCTTTTAAAAAAGAAAAATCCTGTAGCCATCAGAAACACAACTCTTGATTTACAAGGCAAAATTCCTTCTAGCCCTCCCCAAAGCATAACCTAAGTAAGCCGCTTCCCGTGGCCAGGTGTGGCCCAAAGCAATCTGAGGAAGAGAGAGGGTTTCTACAGCAGCCCCTCACTGCATGTCTTAAGGAAAGAGGGAGTCAAGCCCAGGAGACAGGTCTACTCACTGGGCCCATCTGCACAACCAGGCTGTGGCCAGCCCCAGACTGGACACTGGGACAGACAGTGAAGACCAGCCGTCCCACAGCTGAGGTCTTCCAACTGAGGCCCGCAGCCCCGAGGGCCCCAAGGCTCTCCCAGGAAGAGTCCCCGGGTGAAGGGTGGATGAGGCATCAGCCTCTAGACCCTCCCCTTCCATCCACATGCACTATTCCTGAAAACAGAGGGGCTGTTTTCTCACCAGCTGCTCTCTCCCGAAATCTTACCATGGTGCGTGGTCGAAAAGTTCAAAAACCAACCCCTAGGGCACCAAACAAAATGCGCTTATGGAGGAAGACCTCTTTCGTCATTAAATCGTGACCCCTTGAATTCATAAGGCTTCTTGTTTTTAAGTGCCTTAAACATATTCCTGCTAAGGGGAAAACCTGACCCATCTGACCCAGGGAAAAATAAAGAAATATAGATTAGTGGTATGGATTCTCTTAAATGTAACCTGGAAATTTTTCCCCAAATGCCATAATGTCCAAGTGACGGAAAGCCCTCAGGATATAGCCAGTTCACGTGAATTCTGTATTTTTCACCCAGGAAGTTAAAATCGATTCTCTCAAAAGTTATACTGTCAAAAATTGACTTCAACTAAGTCAATCTTCCTATTATTTTCACTCTATTATAAACGATGCTTAGTACTTCCCTATGAGCAAAAACAAATCATCTGAACTTGTGCTCAAAATGTTGAATGCCAACTTAAAAACATGTGAGAGAGTACAGAGATCTTAAAGAGTTCTTTCAAATGGCACAAAGATGAAAACCGACACCCCCTCAAGTGGAGACCAGACCAGGAAGCACATATCGCAAGGTCGTGAGGAATGTCCCTCCTGGAGACTGAAGATGTGTGGGAAAGTCTGAGGAGGACAAGGAGGAGCAGGAGGAGGAGGAGGAGGAGGGCATTCCAAGCAGAAAGGAGCCATGCAGAGCAGCAGAGCCCTTCATGTGTGCAAAGAGGAGGGGGGGCAGGAGCTTCTGGCCTGGCAGGTATGACCCTTGCGGGGGAGGGGAAGGACTACTAGGGTACTGGAGGACCACGTGCCCTGCTGAAGGGCTCAGATTTTACCCAAACACCCAACATAAGGTTTTTACTAAAACACTGTCTCTATGGAGAAAATGCTGGTGGCAATACAAAGGACAAGAGGGAGAGAATGAGAAGCTGGTAGCAGGGGGATTAGCTAGACAGTGATGTCCAACAGAACCTTCTGGAGTGGGTGCCTGGGTGGCTCAGTGGGTTAAAGCCTCTGCTTTCGGCTCAGGTCATGATCTCAGTGTCCTGGGATCGAGGCCCGCATTGGGCTCTCTGCTCAGCAGGGAGCCTGCTTCCTCCTCTCCCTGTCTCTCTGCCTACTTGTGATCTCTCTCTGTGTCAAGAAAGAAAGAAAGAAAGAAAGAAAGGAAGGAAGGAAGGAAGGAAGGAAGGAAGGAAGGAAGGAAGGAAGGAAGGAAGGAAGGAAGGAAAGAGAAGAGAAGAGAAGAGAAGAGAAAAGAAAGAAAGAAAGAAAGAAAGAAAGAAAGAAAGAAAGAACGAACCTTCTGGAGTGATGATCATCTTCCATCCTTTCCATCAGTGAGGTCACCAAACACCTGAAATGCAGCTCATGAGAATTTTTATTTGTACTTAATTTTAATTAATTTAAATTCGCTTTGCCACATGCAGCTAGGGGCGGCCATATTGGGCACAGAAGCAAGAGAGCGATTTCCAAATTTTACAGGCTGGTATGACCAGATGCAAGGCAGAACAGTAGGGAAAAGATTCAACAGGGATTTCTGAACCACAGCTGGTAGATGCTGGTGACCAACTGGATGGATGTGGTGTTAAGGACTGAGTGGGGGTGGACACCACGCTTTGTCCAACCTGTAGACAAGGTCCACGTGACAGCACAGTACAGAGCAGGACAGAGGGTAGAAGACATCTGTGGGGCAGATAATCAACCCCAAATGGATTCATTTACTTTCCCTGGAAGGTGGCTACAAGGTGCATGGGAAAAGGTCAGAAAGGTAAAGATCTGGAGGTCGCCAGCACAGAGGTAGTGAAAAACGCCACTAAGGAAGGCAGGGTCACCCAGAGGGAGAGAAAGGAGAGGGACACCCAGTTCTTTAAAGGTATTCTGGAAGGAGAGGCCAGCCAGGGCAGAGAAGAAATGACCAAAGGTAGTGAGAGAATGGGAGAGGACGGTGCCATCAAAGCAGAGGGGAGAGAAGGCAGAGTATTCACCAGGGAGCTGGGCACTAGCACTCAACAAGGTCAAAAGCAGGCTAAGTCCCAAAGGACAGGGCCTGAGGGCCGGCAGGAAGATTCACAAGACCGGGAACCACAGAGTGATGAGGGATCAGAGCAAGAATGGGGCGCTCACCTCTCACTCAGTGACAAATGAGGGACAGTCATGGTGACAGTAGGACGTACATGGCTGGGGTCCTCAGGCCCTGCTCCAACATTACAAGACGACATCCACTGTAAGTCCTACCAAGAGGACTTCTTTCCCTAGGCCCCACCAGAAACTATCAGAAAGGTTCATCAAGCTACCCACATGAGACTATGACATAAAAGGGTATCCTGTGAAAAACACCTTTCAAAATCTAAGTTAGGATCAGGAAGTTTAACGGGAATGGACCTGAGACAAACAGAAACCATGATCCACTTAAAAAAGCCTCTCTTTCGGGCGCCTGGGTGGCTCAGTGGGTTAAAGCCCCTGCTTTCGGCTCAGGTCATGATCTCAGGGTCCTGGGATCGAGGCCCGCGTCGGGCTCCCTGCTGAGCAGCGAGCCTGCTTCCTCCTCTCTCTCTGCCTGCCTCTCTGCCTACTTGTAATCTCTCTCCCTGTATCAAATAAATAAATAAAATCTTTAAAAAAAAAAAAAAAAAAAAAAAAAAAAAAAAAAAGCCTCTCTTTCGTCACTCGACACCTACCTGTCACCTACAATCAGCCCCTTTCATACCAGTTGGGGGCAATTCTCCAACGAATGGAGCTGATCCCACCACAGGGGTAAATGAGAGCAAGAAAGACCCAGCCCATCCTGACTCTTGCCTCCAAAGGGTTCCTGAAGGCTCTCCAGCAGGACGGAACCTCCCCTGCAGGAATCCAAGCCCACATTTTCCAAACCAACTTTGCTTCTGACTCTCATTATCACTAGTGAGAGGAAATTAACCCTGGACTTCAAACTTTATGTCTGACTTAACGTTCTGACTTTCAAAAAAGCTGTACTCATTCAAAACTCACTCAGCTCCCAGAGGCAGCCTCTTCATTTCTTTTCCAGACGCCTGTTCTCCCTGCGCATCAGTCCGGCATGGATGTCCGGCACATATGCTAGGTGCTTGGTAGTGCACAGGAAGAACGGGAACTGGGAGTCACTGAGGGCCTACTATGTGCCAGTAGCAAGCAAAGCACTTTTATAAACACTACCGGGGAGCTCACCACCACGGTCCACAATAGGGGTCAAATCCTCATTGCCAACTGTGCAAATCAAGGTACAACTTTCCCGAGGAAGTGCACAGCTCAGTCAGGGTCAAAGGGGGTCATCACAGTACCCAAACCACAGTAGGTCCACTAGCTGCCACCATGGCCTGAGACTGTCACTGCTTTTGGATCCATCAGGCCGTGCCGCGCGGGTCAGACCGCACACGTGTGCCCCAGACGTGTGAAGCTAAGAAGGGAACATGACTTCAAGGCCGTTAACAATGACTATATTTTCGGGGCGTCTTGTGAAGCACGCACATGGACTCCATCATCTCTTAATACTATTCATCCACAATCGTTACAATTTGATAGATACTAAAACCTGGCTTCAGAGTTGCTACTCAAACATAATTCTTAAATCATGCTTTCGTAAGTCATGTAGATAATTCGCAGAGAGACAATTAGCCTTTGACACTGCACTTAATTTAATAAGCCATTTCAGAATTTTAATAGAAGCATTAACAGCCGTGAAAGAAGAATGAACTACTTTTTGAGACCTTATAACTTACAAATTAGCTAATTTTTATTTTTAACGTAAATGTCAGAAAGCACAGTATCAAAGGGCTGGCAATTAGACTGCCAAAAACACACGGATGTTATCGGAGTCAAGTTATCTCTGCTCTCAAAGATAAGTAAAGAGCAACAGTATTTTGAAAGTAAATGCCAAAGTCTCTAACTTAACTCTTACTACCAACTAAGAAAGATGTCCTCATTGTCCAGGAACAGTAGCTATGACGATTAAACAGAATATGTATATAAAAGCAGTCAGTGCCTTACCAATAAATTATATTAGTAGTAAAGAACGAATTTCCTGAAACTAAGTTAATTTAACGTCTTTACATTATACAAATACATATTATTTCCTACATAACAAGTTTAAACGGCAGAAGGCAGTCAAAAGGTGAAAAAAAATATAATGCTTAAACTCTTAGAGTACAATATCAGCCAGTAAGTTTTCAAAGATATCGACCTACACCATACTAAACTCAGATTACAAATGCCTTCATGGTAAAGAACATATGCCAAAAACATATTTACTAGACATAGTAAGTAACTAATAAATGTTTGCTAAATACTGGCCTTAAATACTTCTGTTAAATATACTTAAAAAAAACAAATCAAGATTTTTTTTAAAGATTTTATTTATTTGACAGAGAGAGAGATCACAAGTAGGCAGAGAGGCAGGCTGAGAGAGAAGGGGAAGCGGGTTCCCTGCTGAGCAGAGAGCCTGATGTGGGACTCGATCCCAGGACCCTGAGACCTGAGATGTCTCAGACCTGAGATCATGACCTGAACTGAAGGTTTAACCCACTGAGCCACCCAGGAGCCCCAACAAATCAAGAAGATTACATAATAAAATAAATCCAGACTCTATTCAGCCAGGAAACTATACTGAAACAGGCTATTTTTTAAAGGGTACACATAACTGAGTCATATAATTCAAATACTTTAATACCATGTTTTTTTCCTCATACAAAATTAATATGTTCATTTTAGAAAAACTGGAAAACAAATGCAAACAGAAGATGATAATTACACATAACCACAAGTAATAACCACCATAAATTCTTTAATGTACCCTTGTTCTGAGAATGCAAATGCATATTTAATTTTCCTGCAAAATTGGGATCTATTATATATATACTGCTTAGCAAGAAAATTTTTTCACTTAATATTCGGTGCACATTTTCTCATGTCATTAAATGGTCCCATAAAACAAGATATTTAATTGATTTAAATTACTTGATCATATGGAGAACGATCATTTAATGCCTTACTGCCAATATTTTTCCAGTTCTTCATGTCATAACTAATACTGCTTTGAGCATCCTTAAACACGTATATTTTGCACGAATTGGGATTATGTTGTTGGGCTAAACTCTCCACCCTAAATTCCCATGCAATTATTAACCTCTACTTTATTAAAAGTTGCATAGAGCTTAACCTAGAAGTCGTGGGAAGCCAGGCTCACAGTACAGAGCGTTAAGGAAAACTTCACTGTTCCTTCTTTCCTTCTTCTCCTATAACCTTTAACACTGGACCATGGAAGAGCTGATTTGTTAGAAGTCTTCAGGCACCGGTGCAAGGTTACCCAGTAATGTTCATCTCCCATCCGTACCCCATCCATCTTTCATCTCTTAAGGGAAACTGACAGAGAACCTTAGATATGGCTTCTCACCAGGGGCTAATGGCCAGTGGGGGCCTACTGTGGAATCAGTGACTCCAAAATAACAGAAATAAAACATGGGCTGGAATCCACAGGATTGTGCCCAGTTTTCAACATTATCCCTTCATCTACCCCTTAGCCATTTATACAATCCTCCTCTTATTAAAAAAATTTATATATATATATGTATATTTGTATTTTGGTATTATCAGGCAACTCAAATTAACACAGCTTTTCCTCTATATGCAGTACACCCATATCTCATACAATGCTACACACACAAGGTAGTCTGTGTGCAGGGGAGAGCTGACCAGCACTACAAGTAGAGAGACGTGGGGGCCAGAAATAATACTCACCTGTTCCAGGCAGGCCAACCTGGCCAGAGGGACTCAGACATTATATTGCACTGGCTTCAATTCATAGCACAAGAATAAATCTTGTAAGAACTTCCCTATCTAGCAACCTGCTTAGTCAGTCTTCGGAACACCAAACACATTATCTAACACTAATCCATGCCCCCCACTTTAAAGAAGAGGCAGTTGATTAAAAAAAAAAAAAAAAAAAAAAGGAACCTCTTTTCCAGTGGTTTCTATGCCACAATTTTAACCCTGCTTCTCTGAAAGCTAGCTCAGGATAGCCACCCACATCAAACGACCTAGAAACTAGTTTGGAAGTTGTTGAACGCGTACAGTAAGTCAGGTGATGGGTCATGATCATCAGGAAGGTGTTATGACGGGATACTTCATAGTCTGTTGTCAAATGTAACACAAACGTACACAAAAGATCCCTTTTGCTCTTTAAAACACAAATGGTCTATCTATTACTTTACAGAAGCAAGTTTTGGACCTGGCCATCAATGACAGATCAAAGATCAACTTTGAAATACATCATCTGTTTATTTTTAGATAAAAGTTTAAAATACTATATAAACTGAACTTGCTAAAAGTGCTTTAAAATCTCTTCTTCCATTTCCATCCAAGTGCCTCATGTCAGAGGGTGTCTCTCCAATGAGCATTGTTAAGACAGAACACAGAAACTATTTAGATACATAGTATCCCCCGGAAATAGCATGTCATCAATCTGACCCTGATTAATAAGCAAGAAGCAAGCAAGCTCACTTATCACATTACGATCTCTAAAAAGAGTTGACCCTTGAACAACGACCCTTGAACGAGCTTGAACTGCGTGGGTCCACTTATTTTTCAGTACAGTACGGTACTGTAAATGTGCCTTCCCTTCCTTATGATTTTCTTGATTTCCTTTTCTTTTCTCTAGCTCACTTTACTGTAAGAATAAAGTATTTAACACATATAACATACAAGGTAAGTGACTGCTGATATTGGTAAGGCTTCTGGACTATGAGTAGTTAAGTTTTGGGGGAGTCAAAAGTTACACGTGGATTTTCAACCGGGCAGGGGGTCAGCGCAAACCCCCACATTATTCAAGGGTCAGCTGTACTGATACACATGGTATTTTTTGAAAATGTATTATGAGCATTTAGTAGGAGGAACTGCTCTTCTGCTCATAATTGTTACTCAGTTACAATCGCAGAACAAAGTTATGCATGGAACTGTGACTCATTAATCTCCCATAGTCATAATTCCAGTGGACAAATGGCACTATTTTTTAAATGCTTTTCTTCCTTCCTATGTTTTGTTTATTGTGATCACATGCATAGGATTGTAATTTTATGTGTTAAGTGTAGTAATACAAGCTTAGGCTCTTTTATTTCGTGTATCTTTAGCTCTGAGAGTTCCCATGTCAGGAAGAGCGTAAACTCAGGGTGATCAAAGATGTCAGGGAGGTCATATCCTTGGTTATTTGTGTAGCTTTTGTTTAATGAAATACTGAAGAAATTATACAAAGAGATCTTGATAAATAATACTTGTAAGCTCTCTGCTACCTGTCCCCACGTCTAAATAAACAAACAAAACTGCACACACCACACTGATCGCCACAAGTGCTGGCATCTACACCCAAGGCCAGGTTCCTAGACTAGCTCAGAGATCAGTCGTCCTTGGGCCAGAGAGGACGTACCGCCTCGCAATTCTTTCATTCTGAATTCAACAGAATGCCACGGTAGGTGCCTGATAAAAGTAGAATAGAGTGACTACCTAAAGTGAAACAGAATAAGGCAATACAACGGGGCAGGGAGTGGGTGGGTGGGGGGAACCCCTCTGTCCAAACAGTAACTTTAACTCACATTTCTACAATGAGTTAAAAAACTAAAAAAAAAAACAAAAAACAAAAAACAAACAAACAAAAACTATACGGTCTAATAACAGGCCCAAAGCACAGAGGGCTATGGATGCCCTATGACCTTGGGCTCCTCGACCAGAATGAGCTCCTAAGCAGGAACGTCATACTGTAAGTGCACTTCCCAATGTCAATACTCCAAAAGGTGTTACTGACAATATTAATATTCCTATAAGACCTTTAATATTAGGGTAAAAAAGGGAGGGGTATCCTGATGGCAAAGGCTGAAGAAGACCCAGACAAGAAGTCAAAAGCAAAGTTATCGGTGTTCTCTAGCAATCTCTCACCTTCGTTATGGAGTCAAGAGGAATGTCTCCAGGGTTCAAAGGTGGAGCTGTCTTAAAACATTTCTGGAAATTACTTGGAATTGAAACATTCAGAAGAATGCAGCAAGGATTCAAAACTTGTAAACAGGGAGGGCTGAGATCTCAGGAGGACTCAGCCTTGGGTCCAAGGCAGGAGCCCACAGACATTAGGGACAAACCTAGAGAAAACTGCATTTCAGGGTCCGTTAAGAGTACAATTCCACTTGGTGATGGTCCAAAATGTGTTCCGGTGCCTCAGTAACTACAACAACAAACTGGAACGCAACAGAAACCCTACTGTAAGACAAGATCAGCAGGATCAGACTTTTGGAAATCTCCAATTAAGTTCTGTAATCCAAGAACAAAAAAGATATAATGGCCAAAAAATAAAAATAAAATAAAATGTCTTGATGTTGGTCAGACTAGTTCGTTTCAATTTGGGGAACACAGAATACGATCTTGCAGGTGTTATGTGCTTTTTTTAATCCCCAGAACATGCTCAGTATCTGAGCACCAGGAAGGCCAAGGCAGCTCTGAACACAACAGTCTAAGAATCACCCAGAGAAGAAGAGGCACCGGCCTGCAGATCTCTATTCTGAGTCCAACGATAACAGAGAACAGTGGGAGGGTGGTGCATGAAAACCACTTCGAGGAGGATTATTAGAATATTTGCAATTTCTTTGGCATCTCCTCCCCCTCTCGCCATGAAGACATGAGGCCTGAGAAACTTCCTCTGGAAGGTTCCCTTTTCCCTCCCAACTAAACAAACAAACTTCATACGTGAAAGGGAGTCCCATGCTCCCTACGAGGGCTGCAGAATACTTCACGTAACAGCGAGAGCAGAAATGTTCTTTTGGTTTGGGTTGAGTTGATGGAACAGAGAATTTATAAGGGCAAAGGCCAATGTAAATGTTTACCCACTGAGGGAAAGTCACAGCACACACATTCTAGAGGCTGCTTAATATGGGATTTAATCAGACACCAATAAATCACCGGGCCCATTTCCCTCCCTTCCACATCAATTTAATATTTCAGTTAAGATAGAGACACCATCCTTAGAATTGATACACACTTGATCTAGCTGATTAAGCTCCACACTGCTCTTTTGCTCACTATGAACAAAAAGATGTAAAAAAAAAAACCCTTCCAAACTGCCAGTGTGAGTTGAAAACACACCATCTGCAGCAGCTTAGCTGCAGCCCCAAATCACCTGAAAGGCTCAAGAAATGCTCCTCTTCCCTCAAAGTTATCCTTAGCAGCTGTGTTCTGATCGCTCGGGAGGTTCCCCCTCTCCTTCCATGCTTCAGTTATTGGCAAAAATTAGCAAAATCAGCATAACCCTTCTGTAACATATCCCAAGCAGAGAGCCATCGGGAGGAAACGAATTATCAAAATGCCAGGACGCTCCTGTGAAAAAGAAAAACCCTTTGGCCTTTCCATCCTTAAAAAAATATTACATGTCATTTATGTGGACCACGAGATTCCCACCCCCCGCCCTTTCAATTTGTTATCGCAAAATGACAAATGCAAGTGAATCACGATGTTTTCGCTCTTTTGCAGACGGTTCACTCAAGTTCACGAAAACTCCCAACCTCTAGGAAGAAAGCTCAGATCTCGAGCTGGACGCGGTCCCCTCAACATGGAGCAAGTGAGCAGCAGAAGGAAATCTTTTCTGTCAAACATTGTGAGGGAAATAAACTCATGTTCAAAGCACATTCTGGGTGTCTGAGGTGGCCCTCTAGAAGGAACTTATTTTGTCTGGTATCCCCGAGCTGACTCTGCCCAGGCTTGGGAACTCACAGGACAACTCCAGAGAACCCAATGGTCACAGCTCAGACATCGTGGCCACTCTCCAGCTCCACACGCTTAGCACCCATGGTGCACTGACCTTGCCTCCCTGAGCCCAGACAGACTCACAATCTGCTCCACATGGTCTCCAGAGCAGCCACTTGGACCCATCAGACTGTAACTTCAAGAGTCTCTCAAGGTGCCGGCAGATAGCCTGTTCCAAGTTCTTTGGGGACCAAAGCGGGGTAATATTAGCTCACCAGATAGGAGAGGAAATCATACGCACAACTGCTTCCTGAGGATCTTCCCCGTGACCCCATCACAGCCCCTCTCCGAGTGGGAGATGGCCCTTGGACTCCATGGACTCCAGTGGAACTTCTGCCTGAATGGCATGCCGGCCAGAGCACCCTGCAGTCATTCAAAAGATTTCTGCTCCCAAGGAACCCTCTGGCTCTGGAATAAATGATCTCCATTATTCCATTCATCAAATGTCTCTAAAGCCTTCTATTATGAGTCTGCATTTTAAACAGGGGACGAGGTCCTTTATTACATCCCCTAATCCATGTCCCCAGAAACATTTCTTTCAGAGTTACAGAATCTGTCTGCAATCTCATTATCAGGAGACTTTGCCTTCCCTTCCTCCACCCAGAACTAAATCGCACTTTAAGGCAGCACCACCTCCCATTAGGGGGAAAAAAATCTGCTGAGAGAAATATTATTAGAAGATCTACTGTATTTCTAGAATGTGAGTGCTGTAAGACCCACCCCCACGTCTGCCTACTCACCACTGTAACCCGAGTCCCTCCCTAGAACTTACACAAAAGAGCACGCGGTAAGTATGGGACAAATGAAGCAAGGTATCTGAGTGCCCGCTGCACCACGGGCAGGGCCAATGCCACAGTCCTGGAACAGACCCGCGAGCACAGTCGTGACATGGCCTTCGTTCCCCAGCGCCCCCTGAAGTTAGGCGCGGTCGTCCAGGTGCTCCGTCCCTTTTCGGCAAGCCTGAGTGCAGACACGCCCAGCAGGCTTCACCCTGCCATGAGGCCAAGGCCCTGAGGTGGAGAAACAAGATGGAAGGAACCTGGGCCCATGAGTGTCAGGCGGAGTTGTAGAGCCCATCTGCCCAGATGGTGGAAAGAAGCCAGCTTATCTCTGGTCTAGACCTGCATTACGGAATCTGCTTTACAGCAGGTAGAACTCCCTAACCCACACAGCCCTCAAGAAAAATCTTCACACACGGAGAGCATACTTTTAAAAATAACAAAACAAAACAACAAAACAAAAACAAAAAAAAACAATAAACCAGTACTGCTGATGAAAACTTACTAGTTTGTTTCTAGCTAGAGAGGTTCAGCAACTCGGAGCATCCATAACAGTGGGCAGAGCAAAAAGCACAGTTAATTAAATCTAGCATGTTCTTTCCTAAGTCAGCTAGTATTTTATTTTACTAGCCAGTATCTCCTCACCATAGATGACTTAAAAATCTCCTAATTTTTTAGGATTCATTGGTTAGTCTCCTCCATGTAGTGTCACAAAACTGAACTCAGGAAATTTTAGCTTTAATAATTTACTGCATTTGAACTAAAATTATCCCTTGGAGAGTCCTTACAAAATCCTATTTATGTCAAATCTCTCTTAGAAGTTAATCGCAAAGCAGAGACTTTGCAAAAATAAATATACGGATTTTCTTTTACCTAAAAATTTCCAAGTAGCACACACAAGTAAATGGCCCATGTGTCAATGCGACTCTTCAGAAGAAAGAAGACTCAGCTGAAAGCTTCCCACCAGCCTGAGTCTGCCCTGTGGCAAGTATCAGCAAATTGATTGATTTCCCAAACATATGGGTGGGATGTAAGAAGAGACCCAGTTAGAAAATGGCCAAATTAAGTGTAAAAATCACATCCCTATTCACAACGGGGAAGATGGGACTTAAGAAAAATATAAAAATACCCTAAAGAAATTGCTCCTAAAATCACTTGACAATATGACCTTTCAAAAGGACCTCAAAGTAGGGAAACATTACACTGAGCGAAAAGTAGCCTTGCACAGAAAATATATACTGCATGATTCCATTTATAGGAAGTTCGAACACAGACAAAACTTATCTATGGCAAAGAAAAAAAAAAAAATAGAACAGTGTTGCCTGGGATGGAGGTTGACAGGGAGGAGGACGTAAGCTGATGGGGAAGGGCAGGAAAGAACCTTCTGGGGTGGTAGGTAGATCCTAACAGAGGTATGAGTTAAAGGGGTGTATGTGTGTATCGACATTCATAGTGGTACACTTAAAATGTATGCATTTCATTTGATAAATTTTACCTCAAAAAAGAAATCAACAGTTTTAAACTCATTTATGATATGTACACTAACGTGTTTAGCAGAAGTATACTGCTGTGTGCCACCTATTCTAAAATACACCCCCAAAAGTGGACTGATGGACAGATATGCATACAGCAAATACAGTAAAATGTTCACACTTTCCACAACCTAGGTGGTGGATACAAGGGGTCCACTATACTACATAATTCTTACAACTTATCTGTATGTTTGCAAATCTGGATGATAAAAATCTGAGACCAAGTACACGGTGATTATGTTGAGAGCTCTTGTCTTCGAGTTTAAAGGAGAATTCAAATCTCAGCCAGCACTTAACTCCAACTTCACGCCACTTAAAAGTGAAGGTGGGGGAGCCTGGGTGGCTCAGTCAGTTAGGCTGCTGCCTTCGGCTCAGGTCATGATCCCAGGGCCCTGGGATCGAGTCCTGCATCATGCTCCCTGCTCCGCGGAGAGCCTGCTTCTCCCTCTCACTCTGCCTGCTGCTCTGCCTACTTGTGCTCTCTCTCTCTGTCAAATAAATAAATAAAATCTTAAAAAAAAAAAAGTGAAGGTGAGCTCAAGCAACAGAGCACGGACAGAAACTTAACACACTCTCGGGAGAGACCCGGGGGGATGAGCGCTCCCCAGGGGCAAGCGCTCACTGTCCACGGCCATGCTTCCCACGCCTGCCGCCTTGGTCTAACATTCTGATTACCCAGAATAATACTCAAATAAATCACTTCGGTAAATCAGTTACCAAAAGTTATAAATTCCTAGTCTTAAAACACATGACCTTGAATTGCAACTGTAATTTTCTGGACAAATAACTGAAACAGAGTCAGTAATTTTATACCAAAACACCATGGTCAAATGGCATAGACTTCCAGTTATAAACTAAATAATCCCGGGGTGTAATGGACGGTGTTAACGGTAAATACTACCGTACAGTATAATTGAAAGTTGCAAAGACAGTAGATTTTCAAAGTTCTCATCACACGAAAAAACAATTTTGTAACTAGACTTACTGTGGTGATCATTTCACAACACACAGAAATGTCAATTTTTATGTTGTACACCTGAAACTAATACAATGTTATACAGTATACCTCAATATTAAAAAAAAAAGCATGTCATTTACTTTCTCTATTTTTCCTTCAAATTCATGACACACTCCGTAACTTTTAACAAATTCCAATGAGGGGAACAACAGATCAACTATCTGCACGACAGACAAGTCAACCCCCACGTCAAGAATACTGTCCATCACTCCTCCTTGATGTTGCCTTTATCGTAAGAATTGACTTTGGGAGTTGCAAAACCTAAACCAGGCAAGGAGGTGAGCTTCCTTTGAGGCAGAGTGAGCCGTGGACAACACCGGGGTCCCATGAACAACCAAGTGACACAGTTTTGTTTGCATTTTCTGGTCCCTGCAGAGCCTCAAGCGTCACTGCGTACAAGGGGCCCTCATGAAAAATTCAAATACTAACCATGTTCCAAAGCGTAGCTCGGGTCCTGCCTTCTCGAGCGTTCTCCCGACTAAGCAAAGCCCCCCCACGCTCTCGGCAGCCCATGGAGACTTGGGTTGAAAGAAGCTGCAGTGCCCGCCCGTCCCAGGGTGGCCTCCACGGGCACCTTCCTGACCCCCCGACGCGTGGCCAGAGCACCGGCGGCAGAAGGGGTGAGCGGCTCACGGCCCAACGAGGCAGCCCGCTGCCTTACACAGTGGGCCTTGCTGTTTAAGCAGTCTCTGCATCGTCTGAATCAGCCACAGGAGGAAGTCTGATTCTGATTCGAGGACAAGCGGAAGGGCCCCTCTGAGGCCAGAGAAGCAGTGAGTCACTGAATTTGCTGGCTCTGCCAGCCACTCACCTGGGGCGCAGGATGGGGATGAAGTCACAGGCCCCTGCCCCCCCGGGTCTCACACCCCACTGGGAAATCGCAGAAGGCCGGGCGTTTAAACAGACCTGGAGGTTGTGTGGCTTGTGTCCTTATTCTCCCATGGGATTCCACTCCCTGTCCGGGGAGCTCAGTGGGGTAGACACGGCCACAAAAGCCCTCCTCGCCCCACCTCCATCTCCTGCAATAGCCAGAAAATTCTACTCTGGGGCTCTTCCATGCAGGCCTCCGAATGGCTTTCCAAAAATTACCATCTTCCTGCTAGGTTTTCCCTTTTCCCAAAAAGGAGAAGGCAGGAAGCAGCAGCTCAGCGTGAAACCAGCCAGCGCTTGCCGGCAGAGCAAGGAAAACATGAGAATGTTGTCATCGGGCTGCCCCGGGAAGGCGGGCGGGAGCCTCTATTTACACTTGACTCCATCCTCAACACCTCCCACGGCCAAGTGTACTCGGAGACGGATTTGTTGACAGGGTGACAAAGAAAATAGTGAGCTTCGAGGCGAGGCGGTGTCTCCGGCAGCCCCCGTGAGGGCCCGGCTCTCCAGCACTCCCCGTCCCCTGTGCCAGCCCAACATTGCCCCTGCTCCCCAGCTCATTTCGGAGGGAGCCGAGCGCGGCCCGCGATGCCAGGCTCGGAGGATGGGTTTGGAAAGCTCCACGCCACCAGACGCGCAGCGACAGCAGTCATCAGACATCACCCAGATTTAACTGCCCTAAAATTAGCAGTCGGAGCAAAGTAGTGACTGTGGTGATTGCGTCAGAGCCCCTCGGCCTGGCTAGCTGCCAGTTTTAAAAAGACCGTCCTGCTTTCTCTACCAGGGAAACAATATTTTGGAAGAGAGCCAGCCGAGCATTTCAGTGAATGTTCCAATTCTAGCTTTGCTATTAATGTTTTATAATTCGGTGACAAGGTGAGCAAAGTCTGTATGGGCTACATCTGCAAGGGGGTTCTGCTTTTTGTTGTAAAGCACTTATTCTTTGGGTGAGTAAAGTGCTGTGGATGAATCCTTTTAAATATTTAAATGTCTGAAATTTATTAAGGGCTTCACATTCAACTGGCTCAAACAAAGATTATGCAAATCTGGCAAAGTATAAATGCAAAACAAAAATTGTTTTCCTCTTATACTTGTTTTAATCTTGGCAAAGACGTGGGAGTTCAAGAAATGTTCCACTCACTTCCCAACAAAGGACAGATAACCAGACTCAATCAGCTACCCCAGCACAAATTACAACATTTCTAATTAATAACAGACGATTCCCTGGCTGAAAGAACAGGGCATTTGTCAGACTCATCAGCCCAACCCTGGGCCACCTATTCGCCCCTTTTGGGAACAGCTGGTTGGATTCCACCATTCTCCTGAGCACAGAGCTTCCTTACTTCCTCCCTCCTTGCATTCACTCCTTCCACGAGTGTGGAAACCAACCATACCTCACAAGGCAGCTGGGAAGAGAGGAAAGGGACCTGCCCTTGGAGCAAAGAGACCGGGTTTAAAGTCAAAGGCTAAGAAGGCTAAGAAGACTTGGAAAGGCATGTGTTCTCTCCTTAAGCCTTAGTTTTGCATCAGTAAAAGGGGGTCAACCCATCGGCTAACAAGGTTCTTGGTAAGTATGTGAGAGAACACCACTGAAAGTTCTAGCACAATCACTGTTTTTGCATTTATTTTGAAGAATACCCCTCCCCAATTCTTTATTCTGTTCCTAAGTCAGAAACATTGGTCTCCCTCCTTTTTTTTTAATTGGTATCCCTCCTGTTACTATCACACAAAAGTTTTTAAATGGAAAACAGATGCATTATTCCCAAAAAGTGACTTCCAATGACCCTCGGGTAAGCAAAATCAGTTGGTCAATGAGGTGATTTTACTATTATTCAGCTGAGTCTCTGAGTCATGCCTCAAATCTCCCCACAGCACATTTTAACACAGATTTACATAAACAAGAGTTAGAATGACAGCCCTCTGAATCCATGAAATGCAGGAATTAATACTGTATCAGGATATTCAAGATGAGAGACTTTTATGCTTACTGAACATCTACTGTGCTCAAGGCGTAAGTAACTTTCATGTACTTTGCAATCCTCAAAAGTGCTAAGTCAACAAGAGGTATACAGTAAACGACTGATGAGGTTTCAAAAATCATTGTCTCCTCTAGAGAGGATCATGGCTAATGGACTGACAGGTGAAAGACTACAGGTGATTCCATGTAATTCGGAAATCATGTCTTTCCAGTCATCTTCATTAATGTGCCCAAACCAGGGTTAAGTGAACGGCAGCCTCATCGGATTCTAACAGGGCTGTACACTTGAGACTCTGAAACCTGGGAAAGGTGCAGACCACACTCTTCTCATGAAAAGACGACCCTCCCTAGGGTGCCCCAGATCCCAGAACCACGCCCTCTGAACAGGGCAACCAAGGTTCTCATGGAAAAGATGGACCTCCACTCTCACTCCCTTCAAGAACTACTTCTCCACTTTTGCTAGTTTGGTATCAAAGTCCAATCACAGGTCATCTCAATTGCCCTAAAAAAGATTTAAATGAAGTATGAAAGATTGTTTGTTAGATCGGCCATTTATAGAAGAAATAATCAGAACTTTTGAGGCACTACTGCTTAGCTCAACAAAAGCCAAGATAGACACGTGGTTCGTGTTTAAACCCATGGTTCTCCATCATTTCTTTAACAAATGCTTGTTTGCTAAGAGCCTATTATGTGGCAAAATCCATGGAAGTACGGGCAAGACAGGAGTGAATCAGAAACGGCCCTCCAACGTGGCTCCTATGTCCTACTGAGATGAGACAGAAGATAAACGTAGAACAATGAAGATACAATATTGGGGGCGCCTGGCTAGCCCAGTCGGTAGAGCATGTGACTCTTGATCTCGGGGTCGTGGGTTCAAGTCCCACATTGGGTGTGGAGCCTAACGGAAACACACACACACACACACACACACACACACACACACACGCAATAAAATGTCAGGCCATCCTAAGTGCTACAGATTAAAGTCAAGCAGATTACAGGGGAACAGAAAGAACAAAGGAGGGAGGGCGAGGTGGGAGGTGCTAGTTCAGAAGGGCAGCCAGGGGCTGTGAGGAGCTGGGTGGCTAGGCTCCCTAACTCCCCTGCAGGAGGGGCTGGTGTGTGCCACGGTTCTAGCCAATGGCACACACAGGCAGAACTGCACTATTAATCTGTACTTTAAAATACGTTCCTGCTCTTCAGGGGCACCTGGGTGGCTCAGTCAGTTAAGCAACCGACTCTCAGGTCTCTCAGGTCTCAATCTCAGGGCCATGAGTTCAAGCCCCGTGTTGGGCCCCACGCTGGGTGTGGAGCCTACTTAAAAAAAAAAAAAAATTGTTCTTACTCTTCTGAAGTTGCCAGATGAGCAAATGATTAGTTACATCCCTCTGCCCATTATCCCATCCCCCCCCCCTCCAAATACAACCTCTACTTCTACGTGAACCACAAGCAATTCTGGAGGAGAACAACCCAAAGGGAAAAAAAAAGTCTTCAGAAAAGAAACAAATACAATAAACAGAGGGCCCCGTAGGATAAGGTTTGTCTTTTAAACAATATATTTTTTAAGATTTTTATTTATTTATTTGTCAGAGAGAGAAAGAGACAGAGCATGAGAAGGGGGAGCAACAGGCAAAGGGAGAAGCAGGCTCCCCACTGAGCAAGGAGCCTGGTGCCAGACTCAATCCCAGGACCCTGGGATCATGACCTGAGCTGAAGGCAGACGCTTAGCCGATTGAGCCACCCAGGTGCCCCAGGATAGGGTCTGTCTTAAACTTCCCTTGCAAGATGCTGACAAGCTCCCAAGAAACTGCTTCCAAACAGTCATGAACTCTAATCCCAGAGGGCGGTCAAGTAAGGGTCTCCAGACTGGGGCCCCACATTAAGAAGGGAAACAGAAGAGCTCTTGAAATGCAAAAGGAAATACTCCACTTCTATTTGTTCTTAATACCACCCTTCTTAAAATGTAGACTTTTATGTTTTATAACGTCCATATCTTAGCACAGTACATTTACACGCATATGTGTGTATAAACACACACGCACAAACATACACAAATCTGTATATATGTAGAGGCGCCCACATATAGACATTTACTTAGAAAAGTCATTTTGTACGGAAGGGGTACTCATGTTGAAAAAAATTTAGAAAACCTACTATAAAGAAATCGCTGTGCTTTGGACTGAGGTATTAAATACTCAACAACAGCTCTTGTCCTTTATGAAAAATGAAAACTGTAATTCCTAAAACTGCTTATGAGAAACTTCAGTACAAAGGAGACCATATCCCTGAGCGACTCCTGAACCATGTGAATGCCCTCTGTTCAAGCAGGAAACAAATGCATTACCGAGCGCCCCAGAAGACAGGGAAAGCAATCACCAGGCTCACTACCCAGGATACTACGCCCTAAGCATTGCTATCAGAAATGCTTTTTTAAGTATACACAAATAGCTCATCTCAGCATACATAATTTTTTTTATTTATCCAAGACTTCTGACTTTCCAAGTAACAATTTTTAACATTGGCTCTCCACCTAGATTTTTTTTTTACTTCTGAGTAACTGAATGCACAACTAAACAGCCTACTTTGGACGACTCTGATTGCCTCCACAGCTCCACTAACTGGGAGCTTCTTCCAGATTTCGCAAACATGCAAAAGTGAAAAATATGGAGTAATCCAATGGGTGAAGCTCAAAAAGCCCCTCAGGACTAAATATATTCGGGAAGTAGGAGGAGCAGAGTATCTACTAATTGATAACCGAAACACAGGGAAAATGGGAAGAGATCATGGTCCTCTTCTCCACTACCTGAAAGCTATGCAAAATAAAATAATACCCAGCTACAAAATACGTGCAGAAAGCCCAACAACATTCTGATCTTTCCCAGTCTTTTTAGTGCCTAAGACCTCCAGGGGTCAGAGGTCACAGTGGGGCCCTATTTTCTAAGTCATTCAGCTAGTCACTCATTAAACGAATATTTCGTAATCACCAACCATGCAGAGCGCGGTTCTAATTACTAGAGACACACTAAAACTGAACTCAAGTCTGTCTTAGGGTAACTTGGGCAGTAGAAGCAGCAAAGAAGTTTGACATGCTCTCCCAGGACATCTGCATGGAAAAGGCAGACAGACAGGGTCCAGTTGGTGAGAAATTAGGTGCATGAGTAATCTAACTAGAACCAAGAGTGACTCCTGCAAACCCGGAAGCTTCCTGCAGAGGACATTTGAGACACTGCAGAGGACATTTCTCTCGGAGAGCAGACAAAGGTGCTAAATAACAGAGTCAAATTCCAAGAAGCACCAGGGGCAGAACCAGCTAAAATAAAGCAAAACAAAACACAATACATGTTAGGTCTTGCAATGACATTTGTAGAGGAAAGCAAGACATGGCTAATGGCAGCATGTGATTAAAGACTCAGGGGTTTTAGCGAACAGGAAATTCATGGAGTCTGAGGAGCACGGCCACCAAAAAAATGAATGTGCCCTTGGACTCCATCAGTTCAAGCAGGACGTGCAAAGCGGAAGGAAGGGCACTCCTACCCTGTACAGGTCAAGCGGAGCGGGAAGACTTCAGTTCTGGGTCCAACTGCGACAGGTGTTGCTCAGTGAGTAACTGTGATGCGTCTCTAGAAAGATCTGTTCTACAGGCCCCAAAGATCTAATTCTACTGGTAGAATTAGATTTCAGTGCTACAGGTGAAAAACAACTTTCAGTAACCTAAAACTTCCGAAGGGTGGAGCTCTGCACCCCTTGCTGCCAAAGTTCAGGTATTGATAGATGACCACTCGGGGAGCATATAAAGAGATCTGAGCATCACAGAAGGGCTAGTTGGGTTGGGCTGTGACTTCCAAACCCGGGTCCTCATTGAAGTTTTCACTGGGCGGTACAAAAGGAAAAAGTATCTAGGTATGGGAGGATATATACGCAGGTGTGGGATAATTTTAACAAATGTCCCCTCTGGAGGAGCAGAGCCTTCCTGTCTGACAGCATGCATATTCTTTCTTCCTTTTTTGGGCGGGCGGGGTGGGGTATCTTTCAGTGTATCTTGATGAAAGGCACTGAAAAGAGAGTAACTGCTGTCCTTAATTTTCAACATTTGTGTGGAAGCATCACATACTGACAAATGTGACGATCCCTAAAATCTGCTTCTGTTTCTGTTTTTTAAATTTTACAGGAGGATGAAAAAAAATACAGCAATAACACAGCAAGGAAGGGATAACCTTAAGGACCTTTGTAGTATGGAGATGCTACAAACAACTAGACTCAACTTATTGCCTCTTTCCTTCTTTCTTATCACCCAACTTGGCCATACAGTGGGGAGAAAAAGTATCATGGAATTGGGTTACACTAAATGTGAAATTTCTCAAGACACAGAACCTCTACTATGGGTCAGATCCGGCTCACTTCAACCACTCCTGGGAACCAAAGTTTATGAATCAAGTTCAGGAAGGCCCAAAATAATTTAGCTCTGAAGTTATGAAGCATTTAAAGTCCCGTTGTATTGTTCTCCTTGGAAGGGGTCACAGCTAAATGCGATTGGAACAGAAAAGCAATTTCTGAATCACTGATTCTGAGGTAAACCAACTTCATCAAACCAATGCCCATATATAAACACATGATAAGGCAATGAAAGGAAAGACAAAATCATGAAAAAATATCAACTATCACCATCAGTCATGTCCATTACTCTAATACCTTTATTTCAAATGTGAAAGAAATCGAAAATGTTGGTGCTGAAAGGGATCATGGAAATACTTCATCCAAAATCATTTGTGCCAGGCAGCAGAGGCAGGAAACTAGCTGTTCCTGTCCCTCCCGCCTAACACTCTCCCTATTCTATCACCCTGCGAGGAACTAGGCACATTCAGAGGAGAAGAAAAATCTGGAACACAGTTCCTTGTATTCTTTAGAACTCTACGTCATATTTCATTCAAGTTCAAAACAGAACAAACACTGCTTTGCTTTTCAGTTAACAACTACAGTCTAAATTTTCTTCAAATTCAGCATGTCTTTGAAAGGATAAGTAACCCTAAACCACTGGGACAAGGAGATCATAAAAGCAAAGACTCGATGCGTTCCTCAGTCTCAAAAAACAAAACAAAACAAAACAAAACAAAAATAACACCAAAACACCTTGCATTTACCAATTCTGGCTGGGATTCAGATGGGGCAGTATCCACTTAAACACATAGTCCTTTACAAAGTACGCAGTGAACACAACCCCTTTAAAAGTAGCTTTGATGACCAAACATAAACACTTTCAAACCAGTTCCAATTACCAGACAGTTGCCCTTTCAAGGTAGCCCACTAATATTCCCTTACTTTCAATAGATAGATTATCAAAATGAATAACCCACTACTCCTTTTGCCTCAGGTGAAAAGAGCCCCAAGCAGACAGGTGTTTACTAAGCTCAGGTATCAAGGAATCCTTTAAAATACCATTCCAGTTGCAAGGGGGTATGGGAGGGAACAAATTACAAACCCCCAATACACAGCTTTAACTACAACAAATATCACAAAAGCCAAATCATGGTGCTCTGATAATTCCCCTATCACATTCCATAAAATTAAACCTCTTTAAGAAAAGCTAAGACTTAAAAACTTGAAAACATAAGCATCTGATAAAACATATATACTTAAATCAGCTGGGGAAAATCTGCAGCCTGTATCCCAAGGCCAGATGCTCTACTTCCATACCTGCAATTTTGCTCTTATTTTCCAGACCAAACGCTTACACTGCTTCTTACCCAAGTTCACTTCACCCCATCTATAGGTAGCATGTGGGTACTGATAAAAGCTGTTTCTGATTTCATTTCCTACTTCCCAGATGTTTGCTAGAGGTTTTTTTTTCCTTCAGCTATTTATGAATACACTCTAAATTAGAACAAACAAATTCAACATGTCGTATTTTAAGCTGGGCAAGACACACAATAAACCAACAGCTAGAAAATAAGTCCAAGATATCTCTCCAGCTAATGTACAAGTTTGCCTACCTAGGCAAGATTTGGACAGGCTGCCATGGTCTTGCTTTAGAAAGAAAGGGCTAAAAACGGATACCTGAGAACCTGCTTCTGCTAAAATGGCCAACTACAGGCTACTGTACTTCTCATAAAAGGGGTTGTGCTTAGAAGTGAAAAACCAAGTACCAACTAGAGAGAAAGAAATAAAGATGCCCTAACACAATCCTTGGTATGAACCATGCATATGGCTCCAACTACCTGCATCACTGGAATCTTAGAAAGAATCAATGCTGTATCTGAACCCAAAACTCCAGAAAGACTGCAATTTACCATGTATAATATTGTTTTATCCGTCTCTGAATCAAGCAGTGAACTACTAAATTAAGCAGTAAACATAGTAAGTGAAAATGCTGTCCAAATACATTCCTCAAATGTATTCCTCAAATAAATCAAAACATGAAACAGACATCCTTAAATTTTTGACTAAAAATGGTAACCAAGTTGTCTCTTGAAATTCATCTTTAGGAATGCCAGAAATAATAGGACACCTCTTGAAATCTAGATGTTTTATAAGAAAGTCCTATATTTCAAAGAAAGCTACAGTTCTGGAGATTTTTTTCTCCCATTATTAATTGCAAAACTGGAAAAATTGCAGGCGGGATTGCAGTTAGGCAACTCAAAAGCCCAGTTTCCTAAATGCCTGTCATAAGAAAGCCATCTAGTGTTAACATTTAGAAATGAAAACTGCAGACAAAAGAGGCAAAGAAAAGAAAAATCTTAGTGACTATTTTGAACTTACTGAGAGCAAACCTATGAGAATCGTCAAGATTCTTTGTTTAAAAAAAAAAGGCCATCCTTAGGACAACCAACTCTAATCTACGCAAAATCCAAAACATGCACAATTTTATTTTGACCAAAATCATGTTTTGGTGACCGCAATTCTGTGACCAACGCACTTGATTTTTCCAATACTCACGCTGGAGTCATCTTGGGCTGAATTAATTTAACTGAAGCAGGTTAATGATGACAAATATCTCCCGGAGGGGAAATGCCAAGTTGTTTTCTCTTCCCCAGAAGCATCGGCTCCTCGCTTGTAGATGATGAACCGAAATTGATTCTTTGGGTTTGCGGCACGGTTGAAAATTAATCTGTAGCTACTCGTGGGGATACTCCCAGGACGTGGTCAAACTAGCTTTAATAATACAGGGGGACCCGGCAAGGCCCGGGAGCGGAGGATGGAGCGAGGCGCGGAAACCGGGGAAGTGGCAGAGCCCTCGGGACCCCGAAGGGAGGTCGCGCCGAGTTGGAAGAGCGCTCGCCGGGGCTCGGGATCTTACAAAGAGGTAGCCGGGCGTCGGCAAGGGCGCGCGCTGGGGGCGCACACCTTCCCGGGGGAAGGCACCCGGCAGCAAGTTCAGCAAGTCACCCTGCCCGGCGCGCCGGTGCACCGCGTCCGGCAGCCTTTTATCTCTGCTCTTAGGTTAGTCACCGAGGAGTTGCTGCGCACCCAGAGGAGGTCCTCATTAGTGCTCGTGTCACCAAGACGGGGATAACCTTTCTGCTGATCGATAACTTTGAGAGAACGAGCGGCGGCGGCTCCTCTTGCACCCGGGGCTCCCGAGCGCGGGCGCATCTGCCAGCCGGACCCCAACCCCGCGCCCCTGCCCTGCCCCCGGCCCCGCCGTCAGCCCCCGAAGCGCCCCCGGGGCAGCCCCTTCACCCCGGGACAGTGTTCGCCGAGGCCGTGCCCGGACACCACCCCAAGGCT
>LNAC01001009.1:0-96419 GCA_002007465.1 Ailurus styani | reverse complement strand
GGCGGGGGAGGGGGGGGAGGGAGACGGCGGTGCGGGTCCTAGGAGAAGCAGGAAGTCCAGGCGCCCCAGGCCCAGCCCGGAGCCCGCGACCCCGCCCCCAGGCAATCCTCAGCCTAGAGCAGGAATGCTTTTGGATCTTTATCCGGAGCAGGAGGAAATGAACTTTTTACACCCATTTTTTCTGTTTTCCTAGGTAACGTTGATCACGAGGAAGCACTACCTGAAACTACTGATACAAATTTTTCGACACTTGAATTAGTTGCTGAAAAATTCAAGCTAGTGTTTTAAAAGAAGGCTTTCTGGAAGCTCCGGTGGAATTGGCTCTGCCTAACCATGACAGTGAGAATCACAACCTCTAAGCAGGAGGAGACAGGTTTAGGTAGTCTCTAACATACCTCTCAGCGTCACCATAGCATTTCCTGAGCTGGCTTTTCGGTGGCCTTTGAGACGGCCCCGCGGCTTCCTGAGACTGGATTCATGGCTTTCAGTTCCTCTTTCTAGAGGCAGAATTCTTCCTGGAGAGATAAAGCTGTCTGTACTTCCCCATCACAAACACTCCTTAGAATATAACCTTGTGAAAAATTAGAGGCCGTTCCTCCCATGCTATATTTCTCTGTTCTCTAAAGTGTGTACAGCTCCTACAATCTTTTACATCCCTTTGTAAAAAGTGGGTATGATATATGGGAGTGGTTGTAATACAACAGATAGGGGAGTGTTATGATGACATGGCAAAATTTCTGAGTTCTCCAGGTTTGCTGGGCTTCCCAACTGTCACCCCATTATCAGCAGTTACAAGATTGTCGTTTATTCATTCAACAAACACAATACGGAGATGCTGTGACGTTCCCGAAGATGCTAAGGGCAGGGGATCTAAGAACACAGAGACACGGGCCCTGGTCTTCAGGAACTCACCATCTCACAGGTGGCTATGCCTGAACATCGTAGATGCTCTACTAGCGGTCTGAACAAAATCCCACAGGAACAGGCATGGACAGACGTTTCCTGGGGGAGCCTAGGGAGGACATATTTCCCTTCATAACACGTTATCACGGTGCTTCTCACACTTCACATCGTTGCTCGTTTCATTGTCTTTCCCAGTATTCTGGAAAGGCCTCGAGGAACAGAACCACAGTTCCCCTGCAGTTGGACTCCAGTGGCCAGACTGCCGGAGTCAGTGGGTTGGCCCTGAGGTGGCCCATTATCCAGGTGTTGTTCCTTAATGTCCAGTACAGGGCAATCTTATAAGGAACTCTGCCCAGTCGCATGGTGATGTCAGCCACAATTCTCTTCCTCTCCCACGTTACCATCTTTCTCATTGTGTTTTATGAACTAAAACCAAAACGCCTTGGGCCCTATGGGCCACTAGCAACGTTGGTGGCATTTTAATAAGTGCTTGTAAGGGACAGCGCAGGGTAATCAGCTGCATTTATGAAAGCCCGCGAGAGTTTCTGATTTCCCAGGGCCCCAGGTCACATGCAGCTCTCCCTTGTCACCATGACCACGACTTCAGGAGACATATACTGAGCCCCTTTGCTATGTGTGGCTGATGCTGGATAGTGGCAGTGGGGCCCAGGGCCAACCCCACAAGGTGTCCACCGTGTAGCACCCTGTGAGATCTTCAAGGGACAAAGGAATGAGTTTGCATCTTCTTCCCCAAAAGCATACTCTAGAAATACTATTCGATTTAATGCTTGTGTCCTTCCTCACTGATGTTTGCATCAGCCCTCTTGTTTCATGTCTTTTTAGGGAAGGGCAGAAACTGAAATTACCTTCCCCGTTAAGATATCAATGCAGTATTTTGGCCTTAGGATATCTTACTGGGGGGGGGAAGCTTTTTCTATTAAAGCTATAAATTTTGCTGAAGTTCTAGAGAAATATATCGAGTATGAAGTGTGACACTCTATTTGCCCAAAAGCTAGAGTGAAGGGTCATATGTTCATCTTGTCAGTGTTCCCTTCCTTCAGGCCCAGGCTTCCTCCTGCCTGTTCACTTTCTGCCTCTCAAGTCTGTTTGTTCCTGTGCATTTCACCCTGCTCTAAAGGGTTCCTCAAGAAACCAACTCAGGGGATTAATCCTCTTTACAATTCTTAATCAGCACCTCAGCTCCTTCTGAAATAATTCCAACACCAGTCTTACCTATTTTTCTCCAAATGGTGTAAAAAGGCACAGAGTTCAAAGACATACCAGCTGTCTGCACCGTTCCAAGATTCTGAGCTTGTTGGCTGACCTTGGCTAGTACTCATATCTATTTACCTTTGAATTTAGCAAAACAGAAGTCTTATTTTCTTAACCCACTACAGCAAGTTTCTCCCTACAAACCATATGCATGCACTGTAATAAACCTGAATGGCTAAGCTAGTAAGGTTTTCGATTCCCACCCTCATTTTCTCTTCCCCTTTTCTACTATCAACCCTCTCTTAAAAAGTATTTCTTTTAAGCCAAATGAATATTCATAAATTGCAACAAATGTGTATTGATTTCATACTACCTTCAGGGCATTCTGATAGACTTGAAGGACCCAAAGGGCTAAACAGCAGTGTTTGTGAATTTCAGAATAAGGAGCAGGTGCTCTGGACCACTGATGAGTGGTGCCCACAGGGAAAGCAGGACGCCCAACCAGCTGCAGGCAAAGCTTGAGCCATGGGGGGAAAGGTTCATCAAAGATACCAAACCGGCCAAGCAAGAAGAGAAGGGAACACCACCAGCAAGAAGCAGCTCAACGTGCAAAGACACAGGAACGAACAGTGCGAGGCATGCTTGGGAAACAGCTGTGCCCTTTGGCCGCGCACAGGCTTACTCACTTATGTAACATATACTTACCTAGTTCTTTGTCCATGCGAGATCCCGTTTTCTTCTTAGAAGGGAAATCATCCCAAGCAGATGAGCATACAAGCATTGCTTCATCTTCCTTTCAAAATGGCAAGCTCTCCCAATAGAAACTTGTTAGGCTGTGGTCTTACAAAGTAAAAAAAAAAAAAAAAAGGAAGAAGAAGTGCTAACTTCTGGTGAAATTTTAAAAAAAAAATGGGTTTCTGTTTGTTTGTTTGTTTGTTGCTCCAGAAAGCTGGGCTACTAGCTCTGGTTGTGGGTATTCCAGAAGTTCGGATAAAAAGAAAGCACCTATTCCTCTTCAAGTAGAACTCAATAGAATATGGTAAGAGTTATTAAATGATGTGCTAAATATCACATATTACCCATAGGAGCCAGAGGAAAAAACTATTCTAATAAAAAATAAAAATTCTGCAAGGATATCTGGAGGCCTACTGTGTGCTCACTTCTGCTCTGGGGGGTGCAGCAGATTCTTATGTACAAGTAACCAGCTCATCCTCAAAAACATGTAACACGGCTAAGCTGGGATTTTTACGTAGGGAAATTCTAAGGACAGTGCCCAATCAATACATTAAAAATTCCATGTTGTAGAGAGGTGTGCACAAAGCTTTGGAGAGGCAGTATGCATGAATGGATCAAAGATCAGTGACAAGTGTCTCTCAGAAGGGAAGGGCTTCTTGTTTTCTTAACATCTGTTTCACAAATAAATCCTGTATGGATCTTTGCTGTAATGTTCCCCATACAATGTTTCTGCAAGAACCCTCCAAGACACGTGGATTATCTCTCTTCTATGATCCAAGCTCTTGCCCACAGCTACTCGCATTGTCTTCCTTTGCTTTCCCCAGCCCGGACGCACAGCTAAGCGACTCGTACAAATTTTATCACTCTGACAGCTGCCTTCTGCCCCCTCACCTCACCTCACTTCAAAATAACAAAAAGAAAAAGGCCTAAACTGCATATAATCCAAAAGCATCTTCCACCTTTGCTCTTGCTTGGGTGGAAACCCAGCTCGGGGATGTTTTAGGAGCCCACACACTTTGGCATTAGACAACCCTGGCTATGAATCTGGTTGAGAAGCTTCTTCTGTACAAGACTATAGACAAGTGACATCTCAAAGTCCCATTTTCCTCATAACAAAATGAGGGTAACCATAGATCAGAGGGTGGTTGTGATCATTGTGTGTGATTTTGGGGTATAAAGCGCTTAGCACGGTGGTTGCAGGCAGGGACTGCTGAAAACACACTGCATCACCAGTGTTTACCATCTCCTGGTACCCCTCAAGGTAGGGACTGGCCTTTTATTTCAGCAACTCACACAGAACCCGGCACAGGGAAGGGGCTTGGTGAATAGCTGATGAATGAATAGAGGACTAGCAGGATCATTGCAATGAAAGATAAAGTCCTACTTGTTTTCCTATTTTCTGCCATAGGAGATGTAAAGTTTGTATCTCAATCCTTCAATTTTATCCCTACTTAGGACTCACAGTATTCATTCACCAGTGCTTGGGTTCTACTTGTTAGAATAACCAAGCACTCACAGTGACAATGTATGTTGACCTGTGAGCAGCTGCGTTCTCTACCACTAGATGGCGTCTATCAATAATGACGCTAAAAAGCGCCACACACAGCCGGCGAGGTAATAATTCTAAAGAAATAAATACAGAAAAGGCATATGTATCTGTGTGTATACATATTCACACACATATATACATTTACCTCTTGCATATGATTTCTCCTTAATATTGGCTATGACCCTAAAGCTGTCTATAGTTTGGCAAACCCTTGCTTTCCTAATTTTAAGTCTCCCATAATAATATTCGTGGTTGTATTTTACATATGACTTCTCTTTAATATCGGGTTATGAATCCAAAGCTGTCTACAGTTTGGCAAACCCCTTGCTTTCCTAATTTTAACAGTCTCCTGTAACTACATTTTTAGTTGTTAATTAAACTCTAAGCAGCATCCACATGCAAGACGTTTCACTGTACCTGGTGACTGCTCTCCACATCTTTCGGCAAAGTTGACGGAAAAACTCACACTCTGCGGAAAAAGAAGTTGAAAAGGTTAGGGAGAAAAGGAAGGGGCAGACAGAAGTTTCTGCTGGCATTAGTCATTCATTCAGTAGGCGACAGGGGCGGGGCACTGAAGCCACGGGGATGAAGACAGCTTACTTTGAGGATGTGCTTGCTAACCCAGGAAGAAAAATGTTCAGACTATAAAAGACAAATATTTATAGGATGACACTTCAATCATCAGAGGGTATGGATGTCTCTTAGAGATTATCAGGACATACAAGGGAGAAATAGAGATCAAGAAAGTCCGATCAAGACTAGAGAGTTTCTGCTCTCCAGTTTTCAGGTGGATTCACAAGACCACGTTTCTTCATGCTGACATTTGGCTGTCTGTGGCATTTAGGCAAGAAGAGCTGAACTTGAGGGGCGCCTGGGTGGCCTGGTCAGTTAAACATCTGCCTCAGCTCAGGTCATGATCTCAGGGTCCCGGGATCGAGCCTCGAGTCAGGCTCCCCACTCAGCGGGGTGTTTGCTTGTCCCCTTCCCTCTGCTCCTGCTCTCTCTGTCTCTCTCTAAAACATAAATAAAATCTTACCAAAAAAAAAAAAAAGACCCGCACTTGAGCTTCTTGGGGAGAGACCTAGAGGAGAGGGAAGGGTGGGAGAGAGTGAAGAGAGAGGAGGCAGAAACCAGACAGAAAGAAGAGACGGATGGCCATGGAGGAGCGATGTAAATTCTTCCCACAAAATCTGAACATTGTCTTTGATATGGACAGACTAAGCCCATAGTTTAAGATTAAAAGAATAAGTAAGGAGAAAAGGGTCATAAAACAAAATCAAAACACCTCCGGATTCCTAATTCCATTGCTTCTGGAAACTGTAAAATCAGGTGTGGAGGTTGCAAAGATGAACTCTGACCCCTATGCTATTTTACTTCCTTATTTCTAGATACACAGAGGAGTCACTGAGCAGAGAGCCTGTGAGAGGCGCCACTTTCACCCACCTACAAAAGGAAGCCTTTATCAGGGGCGCTTGTGTGGCTCAGTGGGTTAAGCATCCGACTCTTGCTTCAGCTCAGGTCATGGTCTCAGGGTCATGGTCTCAGGGTCATGAGATGGAGCCCTGAACCCCATGTGGCCTCTGAGCTCAGTGGGGAGACTGCTTCAGAATCTCTCCCTCCCCCTCCCCCTCTGTCCCTCCCTTTGAACACACACTCTCTCTCTTTCTAAAGTAAATAAAATCTATTAAAAAAAAAAACCTCCATCATTATTTCACAATGTTATCTACGTCTCAACATGTGGGAAACCAAATTTTCAGCAAAGGCTGGCTCCTCTCCTTAACCCTGACATCGTGATGATGCTGCTGTCATCATACTAGACCCCACAGGGGCTCCTTGGATTCCTCTCTTTCTCTGCCTTCCACGATCCAACATGAAACCACTTAGGTTTTCCCCAGGGGTGTCCCACATGAGTCTCCTACCCCCTCCTCAGTCACCATTCTCCTTCGGTGCTTTTCTCCTCGAGTGTGGACAGCTCTCTTTAAATGAGCTCTTTGTTTCCTGCCCCTCAACCTCCAAACCACTGGATATGCACTACTTCAAGGGCATTGACTTCCAGTTCAAAATCTCCCCTGAGCTTCCTGGTGCTCCTGGACAACGTCCAGAGTCTCCTCACCTTACTAACATTTGGAACTTCCACAGTCCGGCTCCAACATGAGCTTCCTAGATCTCTCAGGAATATTGGCCACCGACGACGACTTCTCCTTCTTGGAACATTCACTTGCCCATGCCCCATGTGTAACCTTCTCCTGGATTCCCTCTGACCTTCGGGCTGCCCACTCCGCACTTCCTGTGAAGCTCCTTTCCTTCTCAACCGTCTTCATGCCTGATGCCCCTCAGGATTACATTCTACTCTTCTCTCCCTGGAAAAATCTCATTCTTTCCAGTGTTTACAGTTATGATTCTAGTGATGCTCACCCCTGAACATACACACACACACACACACATATATACACATACATACATATATATTTTAAGTCAACATCTCTACTTGATGCCCCAATGGTAGCTCAAACTCAGTATACCTCAATCACAACATACCCAATCTGACCATCAGTGACCTTTCCCTGTGATGTAATGGCATCACACCCACGTGTTTGTCATGTCAGAAATCTAGGGCTCCTCCTCAACTCCTCCTTCTGTCTGAGGCACTCATCCAAGCATTGACCTGGACCCGACCACATAAGTATGCCTTGCCTGTAGCTCCTTTTCCCCATCCTTCCTACGCCATCCATTTGGCCAAGAAAAAGGAACAGAGCTTCCTACACAGCCTGTCTTCCGTTTCCTGTCCGGCTCTTCTCTAATCCATCTGTCCCCCTGCAGGCTTCTGTACACTGAAGCAGACAACCTCCCTCTCTTGCTTCAAAACCTTCAGAGGCTTCCCAGCGTCCCCCAGGTAAAACCGTAACTCCTTGATCTGGTCACTAATGCCCTCTCCAGCCCCCAACAATCCAACTACTTTTCATTTGGTTCTGTCCTCACACTTCAGCTCTGAGCCTTCACACAGACTCTTTTCTGCCAACCACTCCCCTCTCTCCCTGCTTTGGTCCAGTGAACTCTTACTCATCCTTCAGACTCAAGGAGCCCTCCCTCAGAAGATCGCCTTCGATCCCTGCACTAGGTTAGGGCACGCACACATCTTCTTGTGGCCCTGGCAGCAGCCCGTCACCCACCTCCTTCTGCTTTCCCGTGTGTGCAGCCTCTGTCTTTCCTACCAGAACAGACACTCTGTGAAGGCAGGAAGTGTGTTGCAGCCTTGACTGTCTCCTCCACAAGGCCTGATCTGCATCTGAATTCCTAACAGCCTTTGCAAAGACCCCAACCTCAGCCCCAGACAGGCCTCTGCAGGTGTGTCCGGTGAAGAGGGAGACAGGCCCAGTGGTGGTTCATTATCTCTGCAGGTGATCAAATGTGCCTACAGGGAACCAATTAATCCCAAGACAAAGGACACATATGGCCACTTAGAAAACCTTGGAGTTGGAGGGGAGGACTGATTCTCAGGACAAAATGATGTCTATCACGCATCTCAATTCATCTTGAACCCTCCCTCCATGCACCCATGGCTGTATTCTAGGAAGACAGAGGGCTAGCCTTTAAAATTACCAAGGGAAAGCCAACGTGGCATGAGGACACAAGCAAGTTGCACTTGTTTTCTTCTATTACACGGTGACTCAGTGCAGCGAGATTGTCTCAGGAGTGCAAGGGCATTGGCGCACTGGTAGGAGTGCCCTGCGGGAGGCGGCAGGAGCAGCAGCAGGGGACTAGAGGGAGCAAGGGGATGAAAGAGGATCACAGAGGTGGTGAGGTTCAGCAGCAGTGGTTCTACTCCAGCTGGTAAAGGAACGGGAAGCTCCTAGCAGGTGCAGTGGCCCAGGAGCACATGGTGGTGCTACCAGCAGAGCTACTAGCAGAAGCAGTCATGTGCACTTGAGAGTCACCAAGTGAATTCATCAAGGGCATTCCGAAGATGCCCAGAAATGTGGGAGCCAGCCAATGATTTTGTAGAGAGGAGGTTCTCTGTATTAGCAGACAGATGGGAGAGCCAAAAGAGAACAGTGATTACTCTAAACGTGGCCCCTTCGGGATCTGAAGCCGGTCTAGGGAATTTTTGGTCACATCCAAATTGAGTGTATGTGTCACTGGGCTTTATAGATATTATCTCAAACTCTTCATTATTATTTTAATAGGTACAATCTATGTCTTGTCTCTCTAACCACATTTGATAAGTGATGGAGATAAATCTGTCTGAGCAACTTGGCCACTGTTCAAGGACATTTGAGGAATACTCTGAGCGTATGGTATTACTTAGAGAGTCAAGCATAGGGGGAGGCAGTATTCATAAATTTTTGCCCCTCTGGGAGGTGTAAAACCTGGAAAACGCAAGTGGGCTTTTTGTCTCTTGAGTGCATAGGTCCAGAACTCCAGTGTCCTCTTGGTCTTGCTATATTTTCAATAGGGTCATTTCTCCATTACATGTATGCTCCCCATCATCAATGCAACTATTTCCCACAGGAAATTAAAGAAGAAGGGTGTGAGGAGTGAGTGTTGAGGTATATGTGGGCAAGTAACTATGATAAAGTGATCTCTCCAACTATGTTCTAGTAATGAAAAGCAATTGCTTTAGGGTCACCTATTATGGTCATTACCCACACCTCTTCTCCATGCAATAGCACGAGTCATCAATAATAGAGTATGATTGTTTTCTCCCTGAAGACAAATTGTATGAAATACAGCACAGACCAACATAGTCTCAGGCAAGAATTTTTATATTAGTGTGCTGTTCAAGACTGTTTCTGATTGCCTAGTAATGACCCACCAAGGACCAGCTCTGGTAGCTGGTGCTTAGCAGGAAGGGAACAGAAGTGACACCTGAGGTCAAGGCATCATACAACATCCGATGGCCAGGATAATTAGTCAAGTGTCCAAAATACTCTGTCTGATCATGTATTACCATGCCTTCCATTGACTATGACTCAGTATGCTCTCAGAGTAAAGCCTGCCTGAAAGGAAGAAAAATTAAAACTATGTCTATGCCTATCTGTGTATCCGTATACAAATTAGTGATGCCCTTGAACCAGGAGGTTCCCATTAGTTCAAAGAATATACATTACATTTCATTCGCTCTTGTTCTGATCTCTTCATGCTTTCAGTGGTTTACCAGCAGAAAGCCCTAGAGGGGACCTATCCAGACAAGATTAGACAACATACAATTACCATCTTTAGTGTTCCCACTTGGAAAATTGACTGGTATTCATGTGGAACAATAAAATCAAGTTTGCTCACACTTTAGTCCCAATTCATGGATATAAAGGGAGGATCTGGTAGGGGCTTCGGGGTGGCCACCGTACAGGGGGAAGACACCAAAGAAAAAAATGCGTCTGTATCGATTGTGAACACACAGTTTAAGCACTGAACTTGGTCACTCCAAACATTCTGTAAAGTAATATCAGTAATCTTGGTTTCCTACATGCTCTTTGGAGATCAGAGTACCTCTCTAGCCTTGTCACTTAACAAACGTGAACACACTGAACTCTTACTGTATGCTGAACACCCTCTTGGGGGGTGGGGTGCAACACCACAGGTCCATCTCATAGGTGAAACTGGTTCATATCTAGTTCAGGGTAATAAAACCCCAAAAGAGTCTAGGGCATGTGAAAAGAATGTAAAATAACCCTAAGAGAAATGCCTATTTGTCCATTTTTTCCATTCATCCACCCATCTATGCTTCAATCCATCAAACATACTCTGGGTGCTACGGTGTGCCAAGAATTATGCCACAGGACTAGCGCCTCGTCATTAATGGAAGAGACAATAAATATCTGAAGAATTCTTAAGAAAAATAATCAATAGGATTGGGGCACTGGGTGGCTGAGTTGGTTAAGCATCCGACACTTGGTTTCAGCTCCGGTCATTACCCCAGGGTCATGAGATCAAGGCCCATGTGGGGCTCCATGCCTAGCACAGAGTCTGCTTGTCCCTCTCCCTCTGCTCCTCTCTCCCCCTCCCCCGCTCTCTCTCTTTCTCAAATAAATAGATAAAATCTAAAAAAGAAAAATGAAGAGGATAGTTCCTAGGACTTGAATCCACTCCAGCAGTCAGGAAGGATATAATGCTAAAGTCAAACCAAAAGAATGCCAGAAATTAACCAGGTGGGGAAGCAGCCTTTTTTGGATTAAGATGTCTTTCCCACTTTTCCTTTAGCTGCCATTTTTCTCTGATTTTCACCTTTCCCTCATCTGTGCTCTGCTGACCTCTGATAAAGGCACATTTTCTGGATTTTAAAGTTTCTCCTGGCCTCACCTCAAGGTTATAGCATATCAAGTTTACTTTTGAGCCAAATCCAGTGAAATATTTTAGAGATAATGAAATAGTTTACAGTGAATTAGTTTAGAGAAAATGTAAAAAGGATTTTTTTCAGTCTTTAAGATGAAATCTCCTGAGCCTAAATTAACATTTACTGCCTAAAGATTTTAGGCTGCTCTTTTTGTATGGAAATTGTTGTTTTTCTAAGGTGACATCTTTTTCTTTGTCTTATCTTTATCACTGCACACATTTTTACATTGTGACTGCAAAGGTGAGTGAGAAAAATCATGTTTAATTGACAGATAGGAAGAAATGTAAAAGTTAAAGACTCTGAATACTACATAAGCCCACCCATGTGGCATGAGCATAATTTTGAATCCCCCTTAAATTCTTAAATACCATCTGATCCACTCAGTGATTTCAATCGGAATGACTATTTGTCCTGTATTTATTAAAAAAAAAAACAACACACCTTAGCATAACCTCTTGTTCTTGAAATTTCCAGTTAGCATTTGTACTAACAAAGGGATTGAACTTTACAGGAAAATGTTATTTTAGCTTGAGAGAACAGAGATTTTATTTCTACAGCCATGTGCAGGTTCTACCACTGTCTATCTACAGAATATTAACCTGCTTTTCCAGCCACTTTCAGAACATAAAACTTGGCTAAGCAAAACTGTTTGGCTCTTTCCAAAGAAAACAAGACAGATCAAAACATGATACTATATTCCTTTTTGTGGCTGCTGTGAAAAAAAAAAATTCATCCCATTTATAAACAGGAAAATAGATAATTACAAGGGCAATAAAGCATGAAGGAAAGAGACTACACATTGGCTTCTGGCTTGGGAATAGTCTGGACACAGAGAATATGGCAATATTATTCATCTTTGTTGCAACCTAGTGATTCACCTCTGACCGTTTTCATTCTCATGATTATTGCTCTGCATGACAGAGGGTTCATCATTCAGGTAAGACAAGTCCTACTACCAAAAGGCTGACAATTGAGGCTCCCATCAGTGGAGTCCTGAATTTGCCTCTAAGGCAGGATAAATCCATTAAGTCAATCTTACCAGTAACTACCGTATTTACCAGGCAACGCAATTGCTTCTCCCGTTGACCAGGAAGCCAGGTGGTCTGAAGTCTAGCCCGGCTGTGCCACAGCCCAGCTATAGGACTTAGGGACTCCACTCAATCACTAAGCACCTTACTTGGTTTGGCTGCCAAGCATAGAGAGGGAATTAATAATCTCTAAGTCTCTCCTGGCTCTTACCTTGTAGGAATCTGTAATGGAGGGATGGATGGATACAATGGTTCAAGGTTAGCAGAAACCGGCGAGTCTGAGAGCGTCCTGCTCAGTTATGGAAGAGGAGTATATCTGATTCCTCAACCCAGTGCCACTTTCTCCTCTGCATTTGTTTGGATGAAAGCATATTGAAGGCGGGAGTTTTCTCCTAAATAGCAATGATCCAGAAGAGTTGAGTTTGCCTCCTTGAGACTGGCTGTTGGTCTAGTGGAGGAGGAACTTTCTGAGCAATGGTGTCATAGACCACAGAATCTGAGAGTGGAAAGGGAAAGAACACAGGTTTCCTGATCTCTCCTGCTACAAGCAAAGACTGATGAGAACATTTGTTGTTGGACTTATTTTGTTATCAGGGTTTTTTTGTTTTGTTTTGTTTTTCTTTTTAGTTCTTTAAACTATTATTTTCCTTAAAGGATTTTAGCTTGGCGGTCCTGTGTCTTTTCACTATTTGTGCATTAGTACTGATCTGTGTCAATCTCCCATGGACCTGTGCCAAGAAGGAATCTCTTCTCTAAAGGACCACACTCTGAACAGCCTTGGCTTCTCCCTGCCTTGTCCATCACGAATAAAATTATTGTCACATAGAAATCTCTTTTATAGTGACTGCTACTTTCTTCCAGGGAGTAGATCTGACTCTCACTGCTTCTTTTATTAGTTACCAGCCGCTCCTTAAAGAAAAGAGACTTTAACGAAGAATCAGACTCAGTATGTGACAAGTAAAAAAAAAAAAAGATTTATGGGCCTATTCCTTGGAGCAAATACCTATGAGTTTGGTTATCCAAGGAAAACAACTCTATGAGTTCACTCATGACAACAAAGACTAATCCAATTGATTGTTATGTTGTTACTTTTTCAGACCACCGCAAATGAGAATATAAATTGAAAACTTTGGTGATAAGAGGAAAATAAAAATAATCAAAATATTTTGGCAAAGGTCAGTAAAATATTTATTCTGATTGTTTTTTCTAATTAAAGTTCTGTTTTAATTAGATTAAAGGGATGTGTGGAGGCCTTCAGTGGGTTTTTGGTATCTGGTGTGTTTGAATTAGGGGCAGACCCAAGTTTATGGGAAGTGAACTTAAATAAACATGAGTGTTCCCTTTGAGCAAAAGATTGCAAACCTACAAATGAAAATTAGGTATGAAGGTGTACCTTGCTTCTCTGCCACTCCCTGGCAGACATCTGGGGCCGGACGCTGTCAGACCCACTCCTGCTAGGACACAGCCCTGGCCCGGACCTTCAAGCTTCTGACTTCTATGGAGAGAAAAAAAAAAAGCCTCACGAGCACACAAAACAAGAGGCATTTTGCCAAATGGGTGATCTCTAGCCTTTTCGTTCAGGATTCATCTTGAAAAACAAGAACTCTTCAAGGCGGGATGTTACACAGGTGATCAGGGATCTGGAAACTTGAACAGAGGATGGTGAGGCGACGTGACAATTAGCGAGAGCTGACATCTGCTTCCACCCGAGGGCTGAGTGACAATAGGTAAACCACCACCACAGTGAGGCCCAGTCTGATCTGCAGGTAACAGCTGGGGATGCTGGAGCCACACGGATTAGCTTCCTGGGCTTTCGTCACAAATCACGGCAAACATTGTGGCTTAGGACAATATGTATTATCTTGCGGTTTCTGTGGGTGCGGAATCCAGGCACGGCCTCGCTGGGCGCCCTGGTTTGGGTGCTCTCAAGGCTGTCATCCAGCTGTTGGCCAGAGGAGCATTCCTCCACAGACTGGAGTGAACTGATTGCTGGCAGGTGTCCATCCTCAGAGCTAGTGGCCGGATGCCTCCCTTGTCACACAGGGCAGCTCACAGCATGGCAAAGGACTTCATCAGAGCCAACAGGTGAGCAGGCAAGAATAGGAACAAGACAGAAGTCACAGTCTTTTTTTAAGCTATTCTCAGAAGTGACATCCTGTCATTTTTGCCATGTTCTGTTCATTTGACTACATCCAGCCAACATCCAGGGAAAGGGACCACACAAGAGCGTGAAGGTTAGGAAGGCGGGGTCCTCAGTGACCACTGTGGGAGCTGCCCACTACCCAGGGAGACACAGGCATAAAGCAGCGGAGGAAGCAGGAAGTTGGGGGGAAGGGGCAGAATTACCCAGGATTCTCCTCCCTCACCCTCTCATCTTCTACCAGGGCCCCTGCTAGTGGGAGAGTCTTGGACACACAGCTCCATGGGCCACAGCAGAGCAGGACAAAGTCAGGGATGGGTCTGAGAGCAGATTGGTGACTGATCGGTGTGGTATCCTTTTAGATTTCCTGCTATAACCAGAGAAACGACGCAAAGGGATTTTATCTAAAGAGAACTATTTAACGGTAATGGGACCTCTTTCTGGGACCAAAGGGTATTGTTTTTACTCTCTTGTGAGGTGGCCCTATGCTATATTCCAACACTCCTACTCCCCAAAATGCCCCCAACACATATCTGGTCCCTTCTACAGCTATGGCCCAGAGAGGCTACCTTTACTCAAATAAGGCCTAACTATGACCCTGTAAACTGTGTTCCATCATCAAGACAAGTCTTGAGAGACCTAGTGAACAGGAGGTGGGTAACCTCTGAGTCCATCGTGACTTCTCTTACTTGGAAGCTTCAGCAAGATTTTTGCAATAAACCAATGCTCTGATTTTGATTATTCCTCTTCTCTGTAAGTGACCACATGGACTCTCCAGGGCGCCACAATAAAAGTAACAGTAATCAGTGACCAGCTGGTATTATAGGCTACCTCCTACCAGATGGTATTTTCCAAAGATGGTGGTAGAAACATCTTGCATCGCACAAGATCTAGGACCTTGCTACTCCCGTATTACGAAATGGTGTTCATGTCCACTCCCCTTGAACCTGGGCCAGGGTGTAGGACTGCCTCCACCAAGAGAGTATGGTGGAAGTGGTACTCTGGGACATCTTTAGCCTAGATCATAACAATGCCACACACTGGCACCTCGTTCTCTTGCTAACCTCAGTCTGGTGATCCAGCCTCCATTCTGTGAGGAAGCCCAGGCAGCTACAGAGGCCCACACGGAGGGAAACAGAGGCCTCTGGCCCCAAACCCCACTTTGGCCCAGTCAACAGCCTAGATCAACAAGCCATGTGCGTGAACCATCTTGAAATGTATTCTTCAGCTTTCTGTTCTTCAGCTTCTCTGGCTGACACCACTTGGAACCAAGACAAACCATCCCCACTGGGCCCTGTCCAAATTACAGGTTTGTGAGCAAAATAAATGGTAGCTCTTTAAGCCACAATGCTTTGAGGTGGTTTTTTATATGGCAATAGAAGGCTGGAACCTCCTCTTTGGGGAATCCCTCAAAAGTTGAGGCAGAGTACGTCAATTAGGAATATGTCTGGCTAGAAGTAACAGAAAACCTGACTTAGAGGTTTGGTCACAGAGCAGGGAAACTGGAGGCATTGGTTTGGAGGCTCAGCCCCACGAGGGCTGTGGCCTCTGAAGTTCTCTTGTTCTTTCCCTCATGCTTGTTGCCTGAGTGAAACAGGATGTTTCTCCTAGCTGCAGGCACCACTGTGTGCAAAGTGGAATGAGGAAGAAAGGCAAAGAGGCCAAATCAGACCTGTTTGCTTCTTTAACCTTCTCCTCACGCTCTCCTAGCCCATGGATTCCACACTCACTAGGCTGGAAGAGAGGCAGGAATACTGCCTTCACACGTGTTTCAGTGAGGGGTGACAAAGAAGGGGACCGGTGCGGCTCTGGGACAGCCAAACAAAGTGTTCGCCACAGGACTGTGCAAGTGGTCTCTGCATGGGATGAAGAGCTTTTGAGTGGGCTGCAAGAAGTTTCCAGAAACAGCTAAAAGAAATGAGTAGAAGTCAGCATAGTTTTACCAGTCAAGGAAAAAAGAAATTAGATGTCGATGTCAACTATTTAATATTTTCCAAAGGCTGGCACAACTCCATATCTATCTAACACAGGTGTTTCCTCCAGTTCTCGAGACATCTTCAAGTAGGTATTTCCCAAACTCCTCTCTGCCGCCCAGCCTGTTGCTGAATTCCAGTTCCATGCTGGCCACCGTCTAGAGCTGGGTGGCCTCCCACTGCTCCCCACCAGTCCCGTCCCCACCCCCTTAACCAGTCCCTGTCACCTCTGCTACTATGACTAAAGTTCAGTCAACTTTTACATCTCTCTCCCTGTCCCCCAATCTCTTATTCTTCTCCCATCACAAGCCACCTCTGCTTTTTCCTTCTCTCTGTCACCAGCTTAGTTTTGGGTCCTACTAACTTTCTCTAGAAACAGGGCAATAAACTCTTACTGGCTTTTTTCATCTCCACTTTCTTGTCCTTCTAATCCATCCTATGCTCAGTTGGGATATTAGGAATGACTTTTATATGGTTTGATATAGTTTTGTAATTTCCTAGGAAGATTCTGTGGGCCACATGAGCGGTTTCTCCAGCAATATTGCCTGTCCTTTTGTAAATAAACACATCATTTACTCATCAACGGGTCTTGGACCAGGGCCTAAGGGTAGAACAGGGGGCTCAGCTTTAATACCTGAAAAACATAGGAAGCAGAGAAGCAGAGTAAATCTTACAAATGAAATACCTCCCCAATTTCCGTGTGCATAGGAAAGGAAATTCTCTTGCAGCGAACATGTATGGATAACACGATTGTTCACATAAAAGACCGAAGGCCTGTGTGTGACTTTCTTCTAAATCCTCTTCTATTAAATTAGTGTGTGTGTGTTGGGGGGGGGGGTCTTGCTCAGATGTGCAATTGCCAGCTTTAGTGTCCAATAACTTTTATCCTCCTATCTGTGAGCACATGGAATTTGTGCACCCTGGATTTGCACCCCCTTTTCCTTCCAGACTTATCCATTTGAGCAGCTGGAGCAAGTCAGCTAGACATACAACTTTACCAGATTAGGTGAGAGCCCAGCCCTGGTCTTGCACTTCACTGTTCACACATCTGGAATGTCACCTGCTTTCTGCTTCACCTCCACGATGGGTGAAGTTCTCCGACTGTCCTCCAGTCTCCAGCCCCGGTGTACCCCAGCTTTCCTGCCATCTGCCCTTTGCTGTGGCTACTCCTTTCTGCTTGAACCATGTTCTTCCCTCTTAACAAAATCCAGTTCAAAAAAAAAATGTGCAGTATCATTTATTTAAGTACTCTATAAGGGAATAAAGGACTTCTTCCTCTTTATGGTATGGGTTTTATCTTAACGTCTTGGACACACTTGGTACTCAGTGAGTATTTGTTGGAAAAAAAAATAGATGGAAGGTCCTTTGCCTATCAGCTATTCGCCACATAGATGGGTTCTAATTTAGAAGACATTTTCAATGATTTCCTGGTTAATTAATTGTCCCCTGTAGTTTGGGATGCTGTCACCTGCCACTCTGTATACCCGTGTTTGTCCTGCATTAGAGTTTATAACAATGGCGCTGACAAACTCCCCACCAACCACAGGCGGGCCATTCCTGTGTTAATTTCCCCACCCCACATGTAGCCACATACATAGTTGTAGGCAGATAAGGTCTCCAGCACCTCTTCCAGCACTTACCACCACAACAGAAGTTAAGTGTAAGGGGAAGTTTAAAAGGCAGGTGCGCAGATGACCGCAGTTCTGCCTACTGCGCGCAGGACCCGAGTCACCGGGCTCTCAGCGGAATGCCAGTCCGCACCCTCCCTGACCTGTTTGGTCACTGAGGCCCATTCACCACCCAGTTACTCAGGGGGATGCACCCGCAAAGTTAAGCCAGCTTACTTCTGTCTGGTTTTCAGCTCTGCCAAGTGGAAGCACAGGCTGATTTGTGGTTACGACATAGCATGAACGCTAACATTCATTCTTTTCCACAGTTTCTCTGCCTTATATCGGCAGCTAGCAGAAGACTCCAGTCTCTCCCTTTGGCAAAGCATGACCTTCCATCTGAATGTTTTTCAAAGTTCTTAAGGAATCTTCTATTTCTGAATTTGCTTGCAAACCCATGAGGTCCCCAAGCTCCATCCTTCCTCCAGCCTGTGCTGACACTGCCTCACGTCATGATTCCTGCCCTGCCTTTATCCCTGTACTATCTTGGGACCTCATAATTTAGAAAGGGCTTCCAAGCCCAGGGGAGTTAATTTTGGAACACGAAGGCCACAGGCTTACTGTGTTAAAATGACTTAGGTACACCTAATAGCAAAAAACCACCCCTTGCTCTCCCTAAAGATGGCATTCACCCCTCCAGATCAGGACACAGAGCCCGTGAAAACAGAAGACAGCATAAACATTCGTTAACCTTCAGCCTCTGTAGCTTTTCTGTAGCTAGAGAATTCTGTAGCTACTGCTCTGAGAGGCAAGGCTGAAGATCACAAAATTGACTTTAGTCGAGCCATTGAATTCTCCACATTTAGTGTGTATTAAATACTAGTGGTACTAATCAGTTATATATAACACAGTCTCTGTAAGACTTCTATTTCCTTCATAAACATATTTCCTGTTATCCGTCCCCCCCACCTTTCTTTTCATAGTGCGGGTTAATATAATCACTCTAACTCAGAAATTAAATGACATAATGTCAGAGCTACCGCTAGTGGAAAATCAAATAATGTTAACTTTAGAGATTTCCCAATTAATTTAAGAGTTAACATAGATATCTTTTATTATTAGAAGCCACGTAAATATTTTATGTTTCTGTTTTCTGCTTGTTCTGTTAATACCCTTTCCTTCCTAAGTCTATCCCTTGATACCTAGGGCTTGCCAGCACTTACTTTTCTTAATAGCATGCAATTTAATGTCTGCTACATAAAGGCCTAATGCCCGGTAAAAAAAAACTGAGTCATGATTTGTTAGATGAAGGAAGGAGTGAATGAATAAAAGCAAAACTGAAAATGCCTGTGTGTAATTTTTGTCATATGAATTCTAACATCAGGTCCCATGAAGCATAATTTTTAAGTTCCATTGGATAACAATTTGAGGCAATGATGATCAACAGCCAAAGCTTATACGGCTGACATAGGAGTTATGTCCAGTACACAGAAATGTTTTAAACTCAAAATCAGAAAGCATGAGTGCACTGTTAAAATTAGAATGCCGCTTTGATGCTCTTTGCATTTTCCATTTGAAGAAACTGAGACCCAGGGAAATTACAAATTGGCTCAGAGGCGCACAGTCAGGCAAGGTCATGGACCCTAGGTTCTTGACTCCCCTGGCAGTCTTTAACCTATAAAATCTCTCTCCACCCCCAGCCCATCTGCTGATTCTGGGCATGGCATCTGTATTAGATCCAGCTTCTCAGAGCACATCAGCTGTGAGCCAATTGGATATAAGTACAAAGAGAACAGAAAACTCTCTTTGCCCAGGCAGCTGGAAAGTTTCACTTGGAATTTATTTTTAGCATCTCGTGTGTGCTCAGGAGGAGCCATAGCAACAAAGGTACCTGGGAGAACCTGCTGGAGACACTCACACGGACAAGCGAATAGCCCCAGAGGGAGCCCGCTCCACCTCCACGGGGAATCGAGGATAAGCTGGACATGTCCCTGTCACTAGGAAAGCTATCCCCAGAGAAGAATAATGTCAGAATCAGCAGGACTTGCCTGCACGTAGGCTGGAAATGACTAATGAGATCATCTGTGTAAGACTCTCATCTCTTCCCTTCCTTCTCTTCCTCCTCTAGCACTGATATGGTGTGTAAACACAGCTAAACCAGTGACCTCTGACTTTGAGATCTGACCATGTGTCCTGTTTTGTTCAAGACTTCATGAAACTTCTAAACCACATGGCCGCAGGAGAGGAAGTGAACCCTTCAAGACGTCAGGCTACAATCTGGGGAGTGGCTTCTGAGACATTCATCCACCCTTACCATCCCAGCAAGGACAATGTCGCAAGCTCCTTCCTTTCTCCCAAGAGCAGGTGAAAGGAAGCAAGAGGACACGAGGTTGCGGGCAGAGCTCACCTGCCCGGGAGAGGCCACGTTGGTGGAAAAATTTATAGCACCTGATGAGAACTAGCCTCACACACGTTGATTTTCCCAGGCCAAACTCTGACATTTACTCATGGGAAAGAACCCAGAGCTAATTCAGGAAACGTTTCAGTTCCGGAATTTCTCTGTCTAGTTCTTGAACACTCACAGACCGTATGTATTTATGCAAGGTCACAGTTCGTATGTTTGGGATAAGTCTCTAGGCCTTCTACCCTTCACACTGAAGACCTACTACCCCCATGCCATTCCTTCTCCAACATTCGGTGAAAATGCAATTCTTTCCCTTATGCTTGTTGGAGAAATAACCGCACCAAATGAATCCAAGGTACATAGTCTACAGGATGGTTGACCCAATGATGTGAGATAAACTTCAGCTCAATCTTGTTCATTTAGGATTTCTCTGCCTGGGTGCCTTTTCATGATGACTTTAGAAAAACTTGAATGTTTCTAATTACGTTTGGTACCTTTCCAAAGATATGAAGATACATATTACATTGCATTTGTGCTTCAAGGTTATCTTGAAACATGATAGTAACTGATAAAATGTTTTTCATGGGCATATCTTCTATAATTTTAAACACATTTTAATAAAATCCAAAGATTCACGGTGGTATCACTACACAGAGGCCCACTCACAGTCCTCTTATTCAAACACATTCAACACTGAGGGCAGCGTTGTTCACAAAGAGGTATTTAATAAGTAATAGTGCAGCAAAGAAACCTTCATTCTAGTCACATGGCTGCAAAGACCTGCATTGATCTTTACTTCCCCACAAAACCACATAAATACGTAATGGTGTTACTGAACCAGCTTCCTCCCAGCAAACGAAATACAGCATTGCTCAAGTGGTATATGTATTAGTAAGAAACCAAATCCTAAAAATAAAATAAGAAGGCAGCTCACAGTAAAACATAAACACCCAAAAGAGATTCTGTATCAGTAGGAATGATGCAAGATATAGTTTTAAGAGAAGAACCTATTTTTAATGTAGAAGATTCACAATATGTGTATTAGAAAGGAAAGCTGTGCAGGCAAAGTAAGTCCCCTGTGTTCTGCAGACTGGGAAATGACCACCAAAGAATCTCTCCAAAAGTGTGATAAGACTGTATTTGCAGTTGTTCCGCTTTCTCTGCCAAAACTGAAAACCTCCTTTTTAACTCACTTTTCTCCGTAGTGGATGATAGAAACTTAGAACTCGGGCGCCTGGGTGGCTCAGTGAGTTAAAGCCACTGCCTTCGGCTCAGGTCATGATCCCAGGGTCCTGGGATCAAGGCCCACATCGGGCTCTCTGCTCAGCAGGGAGCCTGCTTCCTCCTCTCTCTCTGCCTGCCTCTCTGCCTACTTGTAATCTCTCTCTCTGTGTCAAATGAATAAATAAAAAATCTTTAAAAAAAAAAGTAATGTTTAAAAAAAAGAAACTTAGAACTCTACATGAAATAATTGTGGAGACCACTTTAAAAACTGAGAGTACCTTCACATCAACTCTAAGTACATAGAGAGAACACGTTGCCATTTGCCAAACCATGTGACATGCAGGCCAAACTTAGCTTCTCTAGGTCAAAAAACCTAGCTAACAAAATTTTAGACATGAAGAAAACTAAAGAAAAACAGCAGCACAAATTGAGAAGGTGAGGACATCCCTCGGGAAGATACAGGCACCAAGTTTCTATAAATAGAGAATATGATTGGCCCAGGAAAAGATCGTGCCAAAGAACAAACCAACAAGTAGAAATGAACTAGAATATTCCCCAAAGCCCACATTCCACCTGCCACTTCCCCTCAACCAGAGGGGTATCTACTTGCTTCTGTTGTCTCAGTCCCTGCCATAGAGAGAGAAGTCCCTGAGAGCAGTGTCTCTCTTGAAATACATCACAGTTTATTTATTCTTTATGGGCACTTATAAAAAAGGAAAGAGACATATATATTTTCACATACTGTAGGCAACATGACACGGCTGAAAATGCATGAGAACCATAATTAGTAAACTTGAGTTCAAGGCCAGATAACAAACTTCATCTCTCTGAGCCTTGGTATCCACATTGGTAACCAGGAACTAATGAACCTGACATGATGGAGACACCCTTAGAGTTAAAAGTCCTAAAGTCGATGCAAATACTGGTCTGGAAAGGGCCGTGGAAAACCACTGTAGGCAGTCTTCTAGAGTTCCCAGCAGAATCACCCCTTAGTTTGCATGGACTGAGTTAAGCAAGTTCAGAGAAGGAGCTACTGTGGAAAGTCCTTGGTAATACTCCAAGTAGGTGAGATCCAAACCCCTCACGCAGCTTAAGTCTCTGTTCCTTTCTTCTTGCCTCAGTAGAGATGGAAAAGTTACCATATCATTAATTAATACCCTTTGTTTTCATGAAGTCTGTAGTGTTGTTCTCTTTGTTCTCTATTTCTTTTACAGACAGAATCCTACCAAATCGTCAACCATTTTTTAAAATCGTGCCTGTAGATAGGTACCACGCTGCCTCTGATCTCTCCAGCTCATTTTCTCCTGGGCCCAGAATCCTGCAGCTACGAATTCTCACCCTGGTGCAGCACCTGCAACTTGCTCAGCTTCTTACACGATTGACAGAGCATCAGCCCTGTCTGCAACCTTCCAATCTTCTCCTGCCATTAATCCATGTCATTGTTTTGTCTTGTAGTCACGTGTTGTTCTCTCTGCTTGATGCAATTTTCTTAGTTCGAGCTGTCAATTCACCAAGCACACATTAAATCCCTATATCCCCATTTTCCAAGGGCTCTGTCCCACCCAACTTAGTGTTAACTGGTAAACTAATGAAGTCTGCTCTCGTTCCATCATCCAGAGGTTATGCAGTGCCGGGCCTGGAACCAACACCCTGGAATAAGAGTTATTATGCAATTTTAAGTTGGCGATGCTCTTTGGAAAATATCCCTTTTGTGTATGGATTTCTCATGGTGCGTATAGTCATGTATTAGCTATACAACTTAGCTCATGTAGTCCTGGTAGTTTAGTATAGCACATAGTCCAGAAAAATGGCCTGAATGAAGCTAAGGTACCTGTGGCCTTCCCTGGGTTCCCCTGGCTGATTTTTGTCAGAGACAAGGACTTGATGGGTCCAACCAAGTTTGGACTTCCTAGAGCTGTGCTGGTGGCCAACGAGATCTTCAGTCTTCTTCGAGGTGCTTTGGAAGTGAGTCCTTCTGGGATATAAGTCAAATAGTTAATATTTACTGAGCAGAACAGATTCAACACTCTAAAGGACTTGGAACATTTTGCTTTGAGTTGGTCCTTTGCTCACTTTCAGAAAGATAAGAGAGTGACTTAGGCAGAAATAGGCATCCCCTGAGAGGTGACGCCTTTGAGCAGTGGGCTGGTAACCACGTCTCCTGTGATGAGAACAGGAAAAAAGCATCCTTTCTCCATTTCCTCCCCAAGCTCTAGCTACTACAATCTTGTTAACAGATGCAATCAACTTTGACTTATTAATTTAGTGAAAGCCACATGCTCTGAATGAAATGAAGAAAAATGGCTTTAGTTAGCACAGGGGAAACATTCTGAATCGGCTCCTGGCTCAGTAAGTCAACTTTCCACACTGGTAACTGATGCCTTTTACAGACTTCCAAAGGCACTTGACCATCATAGCAGGGGTAACGCTGGAGCTTATTTGGAAAGAGCTACTCCAAGACCTGAGATTTCCCACTGAGGCCTCAGTTCTTGACCTCATGCTTTGAAATACAGAAAAGACATCAGAATCCCCACACTGAAGTTTACTGTCACCATCCAAGTTAAGATTTTTTTAAAAGATTTTATTTATTTATTTGAGAGAGAGAGCACAAGTAGGCAGAGCAGCAGGCAGAGGGAGAGGGAGAAGCAGGCTCTCCGAGGAGCAGGGAGCCTGATGCTGGCCCTGATCCCAGGACCCTGGGATCATGACCTGAGCTGAAGGCAGTGGCTTAACCAACTGAGCCACTCAGGTGCCCCATCACCATCTAAGTTAAGACAGAAAGATTTGAGGCTTGGAAAGGGAGGTCTATGAAAGCCCCACTTCACAAATTTTGGTCACTCTTTTATATCATTCATTTATTCTCTCCCTCAAAAAAGCTTCTTGCAACCTACTCTAAAGTCATCCACATATCTAGAGAGGCACTTTCCCTCGTTATTACAATTTATTTCCTCCAGGCTGATAGACTCTTTTTCAAAATGAACACAAAAATCACATTTTCCCTTCGTAATCAAGATTCACTCCAACCCGCAGAGCGTTCTATAGCATTGAGACCAGAGCTTCTGCTGAAATGTACCAGGACTGTATTTTTAATACAATGCATTACATGTATGAAGCAGCTCTCAGTAAAGAAGCAATTTCTATAAAGTGATCTCTCGCTGTGTCCCTCACAGATTCAATGAGATAAACGTGATTCAGGAGGCTGAAAGGAGCATTCTCTTTTGTGAGCGGATACGTTGAGACATTGAATTGTGAATAGTAACTTGTCTTAAATTCAACCCATTCAATAACTAGTGAACATTTAATATGTACTATGAAATATGGGAATTACAGAGAAGCTATGTGATACATCCCCTTCTCTCCTGGGGTTGCATTTATGTTGAAGGTGGCAAGACTAGTGTGTATAAATAACAAGAAAAGGAAGACAATGTCACAGAACATAATTCTACGGCAGAGAATGAAAGTGATGCTAAATGTAAGGCTGGTTGTTACAGCCGAGGAAGGGATAAGGAGATTTAAATTGTCTCCTTTATTCTGTAATTCCAATGAAATGAACCAGTCACGATATACCAGAGCCCGAGACAAAGTTCGAGTATTCCTGGTCATAGATTTAATTCTTCTCTGTCCTTTCCTAAACGCTTAGGGGACCCCTGATTTTATGCAGCCAAGTTCATACATAGTAACTGGACTTTAAGAAGGGAGTTATAGGAGTCACAACCTCAAAGGTCAGGGAAGCCAGACATATGACCCAAGAGCCCCTGCCTGTCTGCAGGAGGTGATGTCTTCGCTCCTTTACTTGAGGGAGACCATTCTGCCTAATGCTACCAGAATTCCCCATTTTCAAGACAAGCTATGAGAAAAACTTCATGTGAAATCTTATGATTTTAAGTATTAACTACCATTTTGTGACTTTGCGACTTGTGCTTTGAGTAGTTTCAGTATTTTATGGTGACATATGTTAGCCTGAGATTTCAGGCAGTGAACATATGTGGTTTAGCGATGAATGATGCATCAGCCTGTAAACCATTATCCCCCGGACCATTATATTGATATGAACTTATGAGTAAGTGGATTGTAAAGGGATTGTCTACCTGACTCAGCCTGCCCTCAAGTATCCTAAGGGGTTTCTGCGGTACAGAAACTATTGAGTTTAAGAATATTCTACATAACCAAACTGCTGCCTAGCCAACAGCTATAATTCATTATAATGGACAGAACCATCTAATATATGAATGACCTCAGGTTAGAGATATTTACCTTCTTAAACTCAGGCACAAGCCAAGTCATATTACATTAATAATAATAGATGAGTAGTTTCTTTTCCCCCTTGGAGTATAAAATACTCAGAAGAGAACCCCAGCTTTGAAATAGTCAATGTGGAATTAGCAAGCCACTTGGAAAATGGTTATCCCTGGGCTGCGACACCAAACGCAATTGACTAGAGCTTTTAGGAAAGAAAATCCTTTATACTTGTGTGCACCATTGCCCCAGTGTTTGGAGAGATAATCAAGGACTAATACCAAAGGTGCTGAGCTATGTCTCTGGGGGACACGTGCACAGAACCAAAGCATATCTGACATGAGGCTGGTGGACACAGCAAGCTGTTAGCTGACTGCCAGAGGTCTGCTGTGAGTGGCAGTCTAGGAATCCCCTCTCTTGCTGCTTGCTCTAATTTAGATCCAGAAGTTGACCTCCTATAGCTAATTGGAAATGCATATAGCATATGATTTATGTTAGGGGGAGAGAAATTCGGGGGGAGGTCCATTAAAGAAAAGAATAATGGAACCCAAGTGCTTTAGGATTGGGGGAGATGTCAATTATCTCATTTAGTTCCTTTCTTCTGGAAGAGCCTATTACTACCATGTAATTTATGGGCCTGGGGAGAGCCATAAAACCATGGAGAAGAGGAAACAGATGAATCCAGGCTATTAACAACATGAGGTAGGACTTACAGATTTTTATCCTTTATTTTTGAAGGAGCTCACTAAAGCCTAGATAGAGGGTACAAGTGAACAGTGGTGGTTAATTTTAAAGATTGTTCTATCTCCTTCATATGGTTTTTTTACTTATAAAAAAAATACACCTCCCTCACCCAAGCCTTTTTTCTTTGACTGAACTTTTTGTACTCAATGTTTTTATATCTTTGATGATTAAATTATAACAGCCTAACATATGTACTTTTTGATAGCAGGGCCCAGAAATAGAATGTTAATTTCATAGACCTGAAAAAAAAATAAGTGAAAGATGAACTAGTGTTAATTTTCCCATATCTAAGCTAGAGAGGTATTAAAAGTCTTCTGCGTACACATATCCCCACCTTCCAATCCATCTTCTCATGAAGCATATGGGGCTAGGAAGGAAAGCAGACGTGTATCTTTAGCTGCAGCCACAGGGCACGGAGTCTGGAAACAGATGCCAACTCATGTCCAAGAGAGAACACCAGCAGTCAGTGCTAGAGCAGTGCCCACAAATGAGACTCAGAGAGGTTGAGAGCCTGGATTGGTTTGGGGAGGAGAGAGAAGGTCAAGTAGTAGGAGATACATGGAGAACCAAGACAAGGTCCTGGGGATTAAACACAGGAGCATGGAGGAGACAGTTGAACAATGCTTGAGATTGCTCATTATTGCTCTTAGCAGCAAGTCATCCAAGGGCTGCAGTCATGGAAGAGCACTCTAGTTAGAATTCTCCCCTGCTTCTACTAGTTCTGGAGAGTGCTTCTCTCCTAGAAAGGCATTCTTTCTAGGAATGCTTTTCTCACCAGCTCCCTTCCATTTAGTCCAATCTCAAGTTTATCTGAGCAAGCATGAGTTAGCTACTGATAATCTTAGCACAGATGCTTGAGCTTTTCCATACTGCCTTACCTTTACTCAGAGATAAGCTTTTGTAAAAACTGTTACTCTGAACAAAAACACAGTAAAAAGAAAACTAAACAAGAGCACATTGTTTTTTGATTTCTAAAAAGTGTTTCATTTCATTCTCTGGTTTTACTTTAGTTCATGCTTTTAAAATTTATTATTGTTTTTCCAAGTATCAGACTTTTCCTTGTAAGCTCTGTACTGAATTTCTTTCCTTTTTCCTTCCACGGTTAAGTGAATATTAATTCTGCTTTAGTCTGCAGATTTGTTGTGTGGGTCCATAAGAACATATATGATGACTTTTCTTCAAAAGTCGTAAAAGTGGAGGCTCTGGGTGGTTCCATCAGTGAAGCGTCTGCCTTTGGTTCAGGTCATGATCGCAGGGTCTTGGGATGGAGACCCGTGTCAGGCTCCCAGCTCAGTGGGGTGTCTGCTTCGCCCTCTCCCTCTGTCCCTTCCCTTCTGCTTGTGCTCTCTCTCTCTCAAATAAATAAATAAGATCTTTAAACAAACAAACAAAAAGGCATTAAAGCATAGTTGGTCCTTAAGAAAGATTCCAAGAAGCATGAAGTTACCTTTTAAGTAAGCAGATAGAGATAAATAAATAAATAAATAAATAAATAAATAAATAAATAAATTGGCAAATATATACTTCTCTACTAGATTATATCTATCTGTTCTCCCCAAGAACAATTAAAGGAACATTTTGCACCTTTATATTGACAGAATCTAGTATAGTAAGATTCTAATCATAGGTATGAATTATTTAATAAATGAATGAATACTTATTGATGAATGCACTGAATATGTGACCTTGTTCTTCCATCTGGGTGTCTATATCCACATGTTTTGGCCTCCTTTCCCTCTTCTGAATTACTTATGCCAGTCAGAGGGGATTACTCATCGTCACCTATATAACCCCATCCCTTCACTATTTTATTCATTGATTCATTCATTCAACAATTCTTTCAATCAGTTGTTGACTCAAGAAAATGACTATATTATTAAAGCGCTAAAAGAAAATATCCTCAAAAATTAAGGTAAGGATATATTTTCAGGTAAACAAAAAAATGAAGGAAGTCATCACCATAATAAAATGAATCCAAATTTATCCATAATGAAATAAACATGAAGGGAAACAATTCTGGGATGAGGGAAATGATTTCATGTGGCAGCTCAGAGATTAGAAAGTAATGAAGAGCAATAAAAATGATAAATGTATGGATAAATCTAAGTGACTATGGACTGCAAAAATCAACAATAATAATGTTTTATGATTTAAAATATACGTAGAATTTGAAAAGAACAGTATATAAGATGAAATGGGATAAAAGATGTTAAAGAACGTTAAGACCCTTGCATTGCCCAGGAACTGGGAAAAGCACTGACTTTGATTTAACAAGTCAAGGAGGGACGTTCTAATCTTTAGGTAACCATCACATAAGCAATAGAACAATGAGGTGGTGGGGAACAGATATAATAAAAATAATCAATCCAAAAGTATGTAAGAAAGAAGAAAATAAAAACAAAAAAAAGGTGGGACAAATTAAAAATAAATAGTAACTACATTAAATTTAAATGGATTACCTGCTTCAATTAAAAGAAGTATTCAGGTGGGATAAAAAAAATTATATTCTACTTCCAAGAGACATATCTCAAAAATGAAGACCTGAGAGGCTGAAAGTAAAACGATAGAGAAAGATAACCTGCAAATTCCAAGCAAGAGAAAAGAGGAGTAACTATTTTATTAACAGATGTAATGGGCTTTAGGGCAAGAAGTATTACTAAAGATAAGGATAAAGATGGATGTGGAAGATATAAAAGTTTACATTTATATCTACCTAATAACACACATATAAATATGTATATAACACAGAATATATATATAACATTGTAACATAATAACATATATATAAATATGTGTATTTATATATATGAAATAACCTAATAATATATATAATAACTATATATAACTATATATAATAAAATACATAAAGCAAAAATTGATGGAACTAAAAATAGAAATAGAAAAATTTGAAATTTTTCAAATTTGAAACAGTAGGAGATTTTAAAAGCTTTTAACGCTTCTTTCTCAGTTACCAAAAGACTGCACATACAAAAGTCTCTAAAGTATAGAAAATCTGTACAATGTGATTAACAGACTTGACCTCACAGTATGTCTAGAGCACTGATCCTGATGACTGAAAAATACACTTCCTTTTCAAGTTTATGTGGAGCATTTACCAAAAGTGACTATTTGTTTGGACATAAAACAATCTCAACAAATGATAATGCACTGTCATACAGATTTATGTCCTCTGACCACTATAAAAATCAAGAACAAATTAGAAAATCTCTAGATACTTGAAAATTAAGCAGTAGCCTCTAAGCAGTGCATTGGTAAACAAAGGAATCACGATGGAAATTAGAAAATATTTTAAACCAAATGATAAAAAGATTATTACATGACAAGCCTTATAGCATGGAACTAATCCATGCTTAAAAGGAAATCTATGGCTTAATATGATAAAAGAAGAAAGGGTAAAAACAATTTAGCCATTGATCTCAAGAAGTTAGAGAAATTCGAAGATATAAGAAAAGAAATAAAAAAAAGTAAGGGGAAATTTTAAAAAAGAAAAGAACACAAAATAGAATCAGCAAGTGAAAGTTTGGTTCTTTGGAAAGAAGAGCAAAATAGAATAAATCCCAGTCAAAATACAGACAAAAGAATAAAGAAGACACAAATAACCACTACAGGGCAAAACTACCTATTCTACAGATAACAAAATCATCATAAAAGGATAAAATGAATAACTGTATGTTAATGTGTTTGACAATTTAGAGAAATTGAACATATTCTTAGAAAAATACAACCTATCAAAACTGACACAAAAAGAAAATAAATTAATTGTTAAAAAAATTCTTCTCAAAACAAAACTGCCTCCCCGGATGACTTCACAAATGAAATCCTCAAACCTCCACAGAAAGGTAATCCCTATGCATACAAATCCCCCTTAAGAATAGAAAGAGAGGGAGTATTTCCATATATTTTAATGAGACCAGTCTATACCAAGATATATAACCACGATACCAAGGGTATATAAAAAGTCCCAGAGCAAACATCTTATTTAATGTTAAAATATTAAAAGCTTTTCCCTAAAGATCAAGAAAGAGACAAAGATGTCCACTCTCAGCACTTCTATTCAATGGGTTCCTGAAGGTTCTAGCCAGAGTAGTAAGACAAGGAGGAGAAAAAAACATAAGAACTGAAGAAGAAAAAATAAAACTTACGATTCACAGGTAACAAGACTGTTATGTAGAAAATCCAAAAAGGATCTACAGATTAAGTGTTGGACTCAATAATGAATTTATCAAAGATCTTAATTAAATTCACTATTAAAAATTGTTTTTCATATATCAACAATAAGTAGGAAATTAAATTTGTAAAGTGATACCATTTATATTTGCATTAAAAACCACCAAACACTTAATAATTTAGATGAAAAAAGATGTGCAAGCCCTTTCCAAGGAAACCATAAAACTTTATTGAGAGAAATTAAATAAGAACTGAACAAATGCAGAAATAGACCATGTGCATAAGGGACATGGGGGGTCTTCTTTTTTTTTAAATTTTATTTATTTATTTGACAGAGAGAGAGAGAGCACAAGTAAAAAGAGTGGCAGGCAGAGGGAGAGAGAGAAGCAGGCTTTCTGCTGAGCAGGGAGCCTGATGCGGGTCTCGATCCCAGGACCCTGGAATCATGACCCGAGCTGAAGGCAGCTGCTTAACCAACTGAGCCACCCAGATGCCCCCTTATTTTTTTTTAATAGATTTTATTTATTTGAGAGAGAGAAAACACGAGTGGGGGGGGAGGGGCAGAGGCAGAGGCAGAGGGAGAGAGAGAAGCAGACTCTCTGCTGAGCAAGGAGTCCAATATGGGGTTCAATCCCAGGACCCCAAGACCATGACTACAGCCAAAGACAGATGCTCAACCTACAGAACCACCAGGCGCCCCAGCATAGGGTCTTCTGAGGGTCTGGTAATGTTCTGTTTCTTGACCTAGCTGGTAGATACCCAGGTGTATGAAATTATGGTAATTCAAGCTATAAACATATGATTTTTTACACTTTTCTGCTTGTTTGCTGTACTTACAAAGTTTACAAAAAGTACATAGATGAATAAAAGCTTTGTTCTACATTATTAATACAGTTATAAAAATATGTATTTGTATTTTCTCTTCTTGACCCTTTGTAATCAAGTTTGGTGTATTTGTTTATTAAATGTGTTTTAAAGAACAGAACTACAATGATAACACTGCACATATAGGAAACAGGTTTTGACTTTTGACCCATCAACCACAAATGACTTACTTTGAGCTTGATAGGAATGGTCACATGAATTTTTTTTAAATCTTTTTTTTTTAATTTTATTTATTTATTTGACACAGAGAGATCAGATCACAAGTAGGCAGAGAGGCAGGTAGAGAGAGGGGAGGAAGCAGGCTCCCCGCTGAGCAGGGAGCCCGATGCGGGTCTCGATCCCAGGACCCTGAGATCATGACCCGAGCCGAAGGCAGAGGCTTTAACCCACTGAGCCACCCAGGCGCCCCAGTCACATGAATTTTGATCTTGTTTGCACCCTTAGGTTGTACGGAGGGGCGTAAAGTATGATTTAGTCGAGGCCTCTATACTGCCAGTTCAGCTAGCATATTGTCTGATTGGGTTGTGCTATAAGACTGAGGACTAACGTCACCATAGAACATAGGACTAGACTGTCATTACAACGTGGCTTCTGAAACATTGGTGCTTTGGTTCGCAGTCCAAGAGGAGTGAGAAGCCTTTGTCTGTGGTCCCCCCAGAAGGGCATTTTCCCAAGGTATCAAGGAAGTTTATCGTGAACACGCAGAGCTAAATTGGGAAGGAAACATAAATGGTGGAGAGGGTCTGACAAATGGTTTTGGAGATTTGGGATCTAAATTCTTATCTTAATTTGATCCCCATGGCCCAATGTGTGTGTCTATTCAGGCCATTTCCCTGATACGGATCTGGTATTTGCCTCTGGCCATGTCAAGCTTCTTTATGGTTATGAGACTGATAAGGTAAAGACTGTCAAGTGACTTTTTACTTCTTTGGGAATTTCTTCAAATATTAGGCACATTATTTTTGATTGAGCCAGGAAGCCATGGAGAAATGAGGAGCAGATGTGCATTGTTGATTACCAGTTGGTTCCATTTTCCATCAGCTGGCAACCTTCATGCACTTTCACTTGGGCTATATTTACCCATAAAGCCAACACATTCCGTATTAAAAATAAAAAGCAATACAAATTAGATCAAAACATCTGGATATTTAGTAAATTGGCCAGATGTTTTGGTGGTTTATAAATAAAAGCCAAAAAGAAAAAAAAAAGTGGAGAGGTACTAGAATGTAGCTACCCACTCCTGTCTTCTACCTCCTCAGAATCAGTGGTGATGAAACAGTAAGAATCACATTGAGAAGGTGGAATTGAAGGGATCATCAGTTTTGAAACCTAGCCCTGAACAGATAGGAGTGACCTTCATTGTAGCGAGGAGAAATGGAAAGTTGCCTTAGCCTTTTTTGTATCTAGAAATTATTTCTCAATTGCTCATAATTTTTGAATTACATTTATATGGTCTCTCAGATCCCAGCCAAGATACCAATCCTCTAAGAGAGTTAGATGCTTTGCCAAATTGAAAATAGATTTGTTTTCCATGTCAGAATTACTGATGAAAACTGCAGGCATAAGTTTCCCCCTCCCCTCTTTCTTTTTCAAAGGTGAAACACATCTTGTTTTGTTCTATTTCTTTCTTTCTCAACACAACATGAGTCACTGGATAATTCTCAGTTTCAGGAAGAGCTCTGGTTGGGGAATGAGTTTGTGTTCAAATTCATGCTTTTTGCTTTTTGGCTTTGTAACTTTGGGCAACTTAGCCTTTCGGAGCTTCAGTTTCTACCTTGAGAGGATGGAAATAATAATGACCCCATAAAGTTATTTTCAGGGGAAAAATTAGTGTAAATGTAAAACCCCAGCACCTTTCCAAGTAGAAGAACCTCCCCTCCACTGTTCGTGATTTGGAGGTGGGCAAGTCACTTGGGGGTAACTCCCTCGTAGCCCACACCTAAGCACAAAATTTTTAAAAAGGCTGGCTGTCGTAGATTTCCGCAAAGAGAAGTGGGATCAGAGTGGAAAATTATCCAGTATCTCTATACACAAGTTAATGTGATACACTGAAATAGAAAACATTCCTCATTAAGGGCACCTGGGTAGCCCAGTGGGTTAAGCATCTGCCTTCAGCTCAGGTCATGATCCCAGAGTCCTACGATCAAGCCCCGCATTGGGCTCCCTGGTCAGCAGGGGGTCTGCTTCTCCCTCTCCCTCTGCCTGCCACTCTGCCTACTTGTGCTATCTCTCTGTCAAATAAATAAATAAAATCTTTAAAAAAAAAGGAAGAAAGAAAATATTCCACATGTATTTTTATTTATTCCTTGAACAAATACTCGCTGAGTACCTGTTATAGCCAGAAATGATTCTCAATGTCGAGGACACAGACCTTAATCTCTCTCCTCAGAATTTACATTCTAGTAGAGACAGAGAGATGAAAACATAACAAAATAGGTAAACTCTGCGGAAGCTAAAAGGTGATTGGCCAATAAAATAGGGAATTTTTATGAATGAATGAGTGTGACATCCCTTGGATAATAAGAAGAAGAAGAATAACATCTCTGTGAAATCTTGCCAGTGTAGCCCAGGGTAAGCTGGGATTTATACTGAGTTGGGCATGTTAAACCACAGCGGATGGGCTTCATTTTGGGCTAAGATGTTATCTTTCTGCAGAACAGAACCTGCAACCTGGGAGCAGACTTTACAGAAGGCTCCCCACCGACAGGTATATATCAAACAGAATATTCTTTCCTGGGGTAACTAGCATTGCAAGGGGCTTGCCTCAACACTCTGGTACTTCCAGACATCATGTTCTGATTCTGAATCCGATGTGTTCTGAAATGATTGCCCTATAAAATGCTATAGGAAGAAAATCTATTTCTGATAATGGTAAATCTTTGTAGAAATACTTGAAGTTCCCAAGTCTTTCTTTGATATAAAGAAATAATTAGTTGGAAAAGAAATTAATACCACAATGAAAGGGTCTATCAAAATACCAGAATAGGTTGCTTAAGAGTAGCAGTTAGTAAAGGACTTTGAAGTGTCCATAGGGAAGGAACTATATAAATCAAAGTAAGCTTTTTATGAAGAGGCAAGAATTTCAGTATCAAAACTTAGCGAATGACCACCCCCCACTTCATACAGAGGATACAGAATAAGGACATGAAATACTTTAATTCCTACCTCCAAGTACCCTCCTCTAAAATGCAAGCATGTTCCCGAGAGCATATCCACAACCACCATTCACCCCCATTCTTATTTTTGCCCTCGATATGCACTTTGCCTTTCTTTCCCAAGTCACTAGCTTCCCCAGGCTCTCAGTCCTGCACCTTTCAAACGCTCAGGAATGTTCTCTAGTCTCTTGTCCTTCTCTGTCTCCTCTTCTTTTTCTGTTCTCCTTCCTCCAACTTTTCACTCTGTGCTACTGCCTCCTTTTCTTGTTCACCTACTTACTGCTCTCCTACCATGAAAGCAAACAAAATGCATCACCACCCACTACTACCTCTCACAGCTCAATGTCTCCCTCCAGGAACTGCCTGCCCTCTTCTGGACACTTCTTCCCACACTCAGCCCCAAAGGCTTCAGACATGTCTGCATTTGTCTCCCTGTCTGTTCTCAGACAATCTGCCTGTTCCTCTTTTGTTAATGAAATTTTTTTTGTTTAATCAGGTCAGTGATGGTCTATTGGCTATAAAATGCCAAGAATGCTTTTGAGTCCTTCCCTTCCCTGGCCTTTGATAACACGAGACATGTGACGACGCCGTGCAGCTCCTGAATGCATATTCTCGGCCAGCGTACTGAAGTACAAGGACGTATAAGAAGGTTCACATAGGGATGCCTGGATAGCTCAGCCGGGTAAGCATCCAACTCTTGATCTCAGCTCAGGTCTCGATCTCAAGGTCTTGAGTTCAAGCCCCACTTTGGGCTCCACACCGGGGGTGGAGCCCACATTAAAAAAAAAAAAAAAAGGAAAGAAAGAAGGTTCATGTGATTTCTATTTAAGAGTATGTCTTCTCTTGGTTTCTAAGATATGATTTGCCCCCGCTCTTTTTCTACCTCCCTGCTCTCTCAATCTCAGTGTCTGCTGACTTTTTTTTTTTTTTTTAAAGATTTGTTTATTTGAGAGCGAGAGAGACAGAGCAGGGGGAGGAGCAGAGGGAGAAGGAGACAAGCAAGACCCCCACTCAGCAGGAAGCAAGACAAGGGGCTCCATCCCAGGACCCTGAGATCATGACCTGAGCAGAAATCAAGAGTCGGATGCTTAAGGGACTGAGCCACCCAGGTGGCCCCTACTGACTTCTCTTTTACGCTCTGTTTAAAGGTTGATTTTTGGGCGCTGGGGTGGCTCAGTGGGTTAAAGCCTCTGCCTTCAGCTCAGGTCGTGATCTCAGGGTTCTGGGATCGAGCCCCGCATCGGTATCCCTGCTCAGCAGGGAGCCTACTTCCTCCTCTCTCTCTGCCTGCCTCTCTGCCTACTTGTGATCTCTCTCCCTCTGTGTCAAATAAATAAGTAAAAAATCTTTTAAAAATAAATAAATAAATAAATAAAGGTTGATTTTTTTTTTCCTGGAATTAAGTAATTAACACTTGTTTTCACCCTCTCCCTTTCCTGTAGGCACTCCGTGGGCACATGACCTAGGCAGTTGCAAAAGACAGGTGTTTGGACACCTGCCCTTGGATCAATGCTCTGCTGTCACCATATTGAAATGCCTCATTTTTTAACAGAGACCCCTGCCTTCTCATTTTTCACTGGATCCCGCAAATTAAGTAGCCTGTCCCTGCTCCAGGTGATCTCATCCCCACCCAAGAGCACCAGTACTGCCCATGACCAATGAACTTCCTAGGTGTTAGACCCAGCATGGATTACTAACCTCCTGCTCTGAGAAATGCATCCTCAAATTCTAACTTCTTTAAACTTCTTATCAGCCATGGTGTACAGGATCTATTCTGGCCTTCTGGTTTTCTGCCCCAAATGTCTTTACTCTTTCTTCCTGTAGGTAAAGCCCCAATTTTCCCCCAGGAAGCTATCTTGGGTCTGTTTCAGCAAATGAATAAGAGCTCGATTGTGTCCCTGAAGTGCTACAGCATAGAGCAAGGCTCGGGGGACACGGGCTTGGAAAATGTTCAAGCAGGTTTTAATCATCTGTCCCCACCAGAACCATGGGAAAATCTTTAAAATGCCTCTGTGAAACGTCTGCCGAGCAAAATGGCTTCCTGTGACTCCATCGGCGTGGGTTAGCGGCACAAGTAACAACAGCAGGAAGTGATTTGATTAAAACTAACAGTATTCTCAAAATCTCTCCTGAATCATCATCTTTTAAAAGGATGGTTAGTTCCAAGCCATCTCAATGACAAAGGTGCTTACCAGAATCAAATGTCTTCTGAGATTGTGCTTGGTTAACTTGAGCACAGAGGAGAATATTGTTCTACGTTTCTCTGGCTGTGAGTGTGTGTTTTGCTCATCTGAGGGTGATTTCACAGTATTTAAAAGGAAGTAAAATAGAAGGGAGGGGAATGTAGCCTTGTTTTATGCCACTGCATATTGTTACCTGGAATTAGAAGTCTGTTCTCGCCAATCCTGGCTTTTGCAATGGCATTAAAATTCAGGATCTGTATTAGCATGAAAAAAAATGACACCCACCCCTTTCCTGGTATCAGAGCCAATGGGTGAGGAAAAGCCATGAAAGATTGCATTACCTCGTATCGTTCTTTTCATATTGCTCTAAAAATTGACAGAAAATGTAACGATGACGGGGGGTAAAATAGTTGTTCTTAAAACCTTCTTGTTCCTCAAATACAATATAAGCCCAAACCTACAGGTTTTGTTGTTGTCGTTGTTTGTTTCCTGTGGTTTTCTTGAGAAGCATGTTAGCATAACAATCTGAAGAAGAGTAATGGACTGTTAGTGGTAAGGAGTCCCAGTAACTGCTCTTATCTCCTTGTCTCTGGAAGGTTATCCCGGAAAACTAGGCTCTTCGAATCCATCCCAAATGCCTTTTTTTGTGATTCTGAAATTCTGATGATACTAAAAAAAGGCCAAAAAAATAATAATAATAACATCTGGATCCTTTCTTTGAAGTCTGGTCCTCGCCCGTGTCCCCCACGTAGCTCCTGTCACTCTCCCACACCGACCCTTGCTCCAAAGACCTTCTGTACTGGTACCAATCTCCCTCCTGTTCAGTGGCCCTGATATCTGCTGTCTTGCGAATAACAGGAGAGACTAAGAGAACCTTAAGTTTGATTTCTTTGTAGAGCCAGAGACTAAAGGAAGAGCAGACACTGCCACAGCTCAGCCCACGTGAAGAATGGAAACTTTGACACGGATTTGATAGATGAATCCTCGCCCACATGAGAATCGTACCTGCCATTCTCTCCTATTCTTCTCATACCCAATGTACTTCTCATACCCAGTTAGAGAGTGGGGACCACTATCAAGAGGAAAAAGATGGGGAGTTAGATATTCATTTTCGGGGCTGCCCTCTGTTGTTCTCACTGTCTTGTCTCTTCTCTTGGGCCACTGACATCTAGAGATCAAGAGCACCACGTGTCGGGACTGAAGACGCTGAGACTTCGGGGCATTCCTGGCCCCTCGGAGCTGAATATGCTCTCCGAGTCCATGCCTACCCTCCCCTGATGCCTGGTGTCCATACAGCAAAGTACGAAGAATGAGTCGGATCACCTAAATCCTATACAGCACGTGTAGAACAGGAGCCCCTGTCTCACGGGGCCCTAATCACGTACAAAGTCAACGCCAAGTCCATCAAAGAGCTCTCCATTTGGATAAAAAAATATTCAGGATGTGAGAGACATTATATTCCACCATGAAAGCTTTTATGACGTCTATATGAATAAACATGGAAAAGGTGTTCTTTACCATCAAGGCTTATTCTCAGAGACCATAAGGAAGAGAGAGAGCAGGCCCCCAGCAGAGCTGGTTTTAAAATCGTTTGCACCCCAAGCACAGGCTCCGTGTAGCTCCCTGTCCGTGTGGTTTTGAGCCAGGCCTTGACCTCTTCACATTTGTGATGCCCTCTACTTAGAATGCCCTTCTCCTCCTGGCCTAATCCTATGCCTTGGAAGGATTCAACGTCCTCCGGGCCCAGTAGGAAGGCTCCTCTGATGCCCGAAGTGGGGACCGACCTTCCTGCCCCTTCTGTCCAACTTAGCAAGGGGTGGCCTCTGTCAGCTCTTCTAGGCAGGTCACTGTTCCTGGGCCCTAAGAGTCTGGCAGCTGGGCGGCACTGAAAGAATGAAAGGAAAGAGAACAAGGAGGAAGGGAGCAAAGGCAGAAGGAGAAATTAGAAGGAAATTAGAAGTGAACGAAGGGTGCAGACAGGGAGGAAGGGGTTGTGGGCCACTTAGACCGGCAGTCTCTTAACAGGTTCAATTTTGAGGTCTAGTGCCCAACAAGCCCATCATCTCAGCCCAGCGAGCAGCCAGTGGGGGCTGCTAATGGACGCCTGCCACCAGCAAATCTGTCCTCTTCGTGCCATTTCCTGGAGACAAGCGATAACCCTCCACGCTTCGGCGGCTATACTTTCTCTATGAAAATATAACCCCTCATTAAGATCACAACATAATTTTAACGAAACACTAATTGCTGCCTTTGTTTAACTAACAACCCTTAAATAGCCAATTTAGAATTAGTCCAGAGCCAGGTAAGTATTGTTTTGATTCCCAAGGCGGCCAAAGGACGGAGCATTTCGGTTCCCAGTGAACGGGGCCACCTGCCCCAGCGCCGCCCAGTCCTGCTCCCAGGCCCTCAGCCCTCCCTGTTCCTCACCGGTTCTGAGCAGGGCCTCGCAAGTGAGTTGAGCCCCTGAACCCGGGCCACCTGGGTGTCATCTAACTCGCGTCTCTACCCACCCTTCTGACTTGTGGACACCGCGTGCCTAGTTTGTGATTGGTACCTCCCGTGTCCCCACGCCCATGGAATCCCACCGAAATTTGTATACTTTTGGCTGCAACTCTGCTAGTTTGCTGGACTCTTCCCCATCTCCCTTCTCAGGAGGCTTAATTCCATTCCCTGAACCCACAGCTCCTGGCTGAGGTCCTTGCTCAGAACCCTAAAAAGGTTACCTGCCTGAGACAGAGCACCATCCTTCTCTAGCTGGTGTCTGTTGGATCCATCCACTAACGTGAACGGCCTGAAATTCGAGCCCCATGAGCCTGCCCCTCTAGGTCCTACAATCAGACTGGCCACCTCAGCGGCCAGTCCCAAGGCTGACCGACCCTGCAATCTTGCTGGTACCCTGGTCCTTTCTTCCTCAGTGTTCTGCCCTCCAAGGCCCTTGTGGTGTTACCATGAAGCACAGCCAAGCTTGCCCAAGCTATGAAAATATCTCAGAAAATGACATAACGGGTTATTAAGCAGACGGTTTGTTCAACATTTATAAAATAGTGTGTTCTTATCCTAGCACGGTCTTCCCACCGGTTCAGAAATAAGAACCGAAAGAATAAGGAGCTGGGAAGGTCTCTCTCTGCTTGGTTAAAAAATGAAATCAAATAAAATGGACTGAGAACGTAGGCAGAATGCTATCAAGAGCTAGAGACAATCATTAAGAACTGAGTCAAATATTAGGTCATTCATAATCTCCCCTCATTATGTGTATATTCCGTCTAGCTCACACATACGTCCCCCATATGTATACACACTCATACATACGGTTTGTTTCTCATCACGGTTAGCATTAAACGCTTAATATGGAATATATTAAAAGGCAGTTTCTGGGGCACCTGGGGGGCTCAGTCGGTTAAGTGTGTACCTTCAGCTCAGGTCAGGATCTCGGGGTCCTGGGATCGAGCTCTGTGTTAGGCTCCCTGTTGAGCGACAGTCTGCTTCTCCCTCTCCCTCTGTGCTCACTCTCTCAAGTAAATAAGTAAAACCTTTTTTTTTTTAATCAGTTTCTATAGACCTAGTGAGTGAAGTTACAAATGCCTACAAGTAGCCAAGTGCCCTGCTAAGATTTGAACCCAGCCCACCCCACCCACTAGGCACTCTCGGTTTGCCTTCTGTCCAGAGTAGACCAGAAGGGCCTCCTTGGAGCTCTCTCTTTCCTCCCTGACATCCTCAGAATGGGTGGGTGGGGCCTCCCTCCCTCTCCCCAGACTGGCGCATCTCAGCGGGGACGCAGTAACAAGGGGTAAGCCCGGAAGCCCCCTCCCCCCCTTTATCCGTCCTCTTTGCTCCCTGTAAAGCCCAGCCCCAGCCGGACAGGATGGTTCAGTTTTCTGTTAAAACAGTCTGTGTTAAGAGGTCCAGCCCTTTCCTCCCAACACTGTCAAACACATTTGGACAAACAGAACAGTTTTTAAACAAAGTTAGAGCAAGGTCTCCTCACACCTTGGAAAAGCTGTTTGGCCTTAAGTGAGTCATTCCGCCCACTGCCAGTGGGAGGGCACAAACGGCACCTGCCTCCCCAGGCCCGAGCCAGACTTTGCTGGCTGCTACATTGTTGCTGTTGCCACAGCCTGTGTGTATCTTGTGCTTCGCTAGAGAGCAGATCTGCACATTTGAGTCACCAGTATGAGGGTGAGAAAAATTTATGCAAACCATGTCTTCCTAGCTTGGCAATTAACTAATTAATTGAGAGCCAGGGTAAACAGTTGAGTCTAACGTCTAACTGCATTAATTACTGTTTATAGAAACTCCAGGAAAAGCCGATGGAGAAAGGTACCATCTAAGCGGAGGGCGGTCTGATTACAGCGGTGGCTGTCAGGGCTGGGGAGCACTTGGGACCCTCTGTCGGGGCTCCTGGCTTCCTGGGTTCCTGGCTGTGCCAGCCACCCCTTTTGATATTTTAAAGGAGCTTGCCTCATGTGTAAATTGAATTCCACAAGCAAAATCATTGACATACTTAAGAGTCTTTGAAATAGGCATGGGATCCCTAGAAGCTAGAAGTGACTAATTAGTGAGCACTCACGGTATACAGATGAGGATGGTTTTAAACAAACGTCACATGAATAAATGTTCAGTCAAGGGTTGTCCTTTAGTCGCTCTGGAAGGCTTTGTGCCTATTCAATTCAATGCAATAAATATTTATTGAACACCAACTGTGCTAGGCACTCGTGGGAGTAAAAGATGAAAAAAAAAAAGATTCGTTGGCAGGGAAGCTGATGTGAAGCTGAGACATGAATGTAAACAACTAAGACCCTAGGGTAAGTGCTAGAACATGCTAGAATCAAAGTTCAGAAAACATACTGAGATTGCCAAACAAGAAGGTCAGTAACACATTTGGCTGGGACATCAGGGAAGATTTAATGAAAGGCTTGTCCTTCGATAAAAGCTTTGAGAGCTGGTAATGTTGTTTTGGGAGGAGGAGTGGGGGAGGGGGATAAGGATATAAAATGTATTCGAAGCAGAGGGAAGAGCAGATACCTGGAAGATCCATCCAGCAACCCTGGAGAGTTTCCCCTCCTTTCCTTCCCTTCTCCCCTTCCCTTCCCATCTAAATCTTCCCACCTTGAAGTGATGACTAAAATCCCACCACTTCCTTTGGTTAAAGACTGTGTGTTTCTCCAGGGTGTAGACAGCAATCGACAAGGAATCGACAAGGAATCTACAACCTACCAGGCAAGGCAAGTCCTTGGAGCAAGAACTGGAAGTACTAATATGCAGGTGGTTTTGACAGAAGCTACAAGTGTAGGCAGGCCAAGGGTCAAGCCTATATAACTAACTCATTCACTGCTATTTTTCTTCAGCGCAGGTGCACTTAGTGTCTACTATGTTCTCAGCCTTGTGCTAACTCTCTGGGGGTATAAAAAGTAATAAATGGTCTCTGTCCTCAAGGACCCTGCAGACAGGCAGAAGCAAGCAATGTATATACACAAGGATGAGGTAGGAATGACCAGGTTGTAGCAGGGACACAAGGATGGTGGGGAGAGGTTCATGGACAGGCAGGTCCACAGGCTTTAAGTAGGTGACAGAATGGCATGGTGGGACAGACTTGAGCTCTGTAGCCCTATCAGAGGTGGTGTTTCCAATGGACATGCCTGAGCTGTCCTGGCCCACGGATGACGGGTTGTGGGAGTGCTGAGACTCCAGTCAGGATATGCAGTTTCGGAGCCTGATAATCTTTTTTTTTTTTTTTAAGATTTTATTTATTTATTCATGAGAGACACAGAGAGAGAGAGGTACAGAGACAGAGACAGAAGGAGAAGCAGACTCCCCACTGAACAGGGAGCCAGATGCGGGACTCCATCCCAGGACTCTGGGATCGTGACCGAAGACAGATGCTTAACCGACTGAGCCACCCAGGCACCCACGGAGCCTGATATTCTTTTTTTTTTTTTTTTTAAGATTTTATTTATTTGACAGAGAGAGAGATCACAAGCAGGCAGAGAGGCAGGCAGAGAGAGAGGAGGAAGCAGGCTCCCTGCAGAGCAGAGAGCCCGATGCCGGCCTCAATCCCAGGACCCTGGGATCATGACCTGAGCCGAAGGCAGAGGCTTTAACCCACTGAGCCACCCAGGCACCCACGGAGCCTGATATTCTTAACATTGATGTTCAGCATTCATTAATGGGAGACAGGAAGAAACTTCTCTCTCAGTGAAAATTTTTAGATAGAGACATGTTCATTTACTCGCCAACACACTTGGAGTGACTAAAACAGAACCAACAATCTCAAAACAGTTGGCAAGACTTGTCCCACTTTCCTGAAAATGGATTCTTAGGTTTATTTTGATCTGAGTGCTTCTTGGGAGGCTCACTGAATAATGAATACACATGATTTTCAACAGCAGTACTAAGGACCAACTTACATATCAGCACCTAGGTAAGAAGCCGGGTCTGAGGACCTGAGTTAATAAGCACCATCATCTAAATGTATCTCGGTGGTATTCTCAGGCCAGTGCAGAACTGCGCCTGGGCAGTGGTCCAGCTGGCCCTGTCTGAGAACACTTCCTATTCTGAAGAAAGCAGAAACAGACATGAAAGTCATCTGCCCCTTCAAGAGCAAGGACAGTTTAGCACTCTGAGCACACCAAGTAGATAAATCTTCAACCCATGTGGCCAGTTCACACCCTCCTTTTGGAGCAGGTTTGACACAGGAAGTTGGAGAAGGATGGAGCACTCTGGGGTCCCACAGGGAGTGTGGAAGTGATGGGTTGGTCAGGAAAGACAAGTGTTTGGGACTCTGTTCTGCTTCCAGGTGGATGGAGCCCAAAGACAGGACCTCTTTCTTTTCAGATAAACACACCTAAAACATCTATATCCAGGTAAATTCTGGGTCTTACCAAAGAGTCACCTTCAGGAGTTCTCCAGTTAATTTCAAAATGCTGGCCTTTTGAAAAACATAATTTGAAACTCCTCATGCAGAATGGACATTAAAACCAATGTCACCTTCTTTTGACCATTTGTAAGGAAGTTAGACTCTGACCGTAGGTTAAAGACATGACAAGTAGCAGAGGTGGTTCACACAGGCCCTGGTGGTTACCTGGCATGGGAACACCTGAGTTACAGCAGGAGATACTGAGACACTGGTCAGGGCTGGAATGTGCTGTGATCAAAAGTTAAAAAGATGGCAGAGCAGGAAGTTGGCAACTCCTTCTGGCTGGAGTCATCAGAGTTGTTTTTATGAAAGAGTTTCCCTTTGAAAAATGCTTTGAATATTGGCAATGATTTCTTTTCCTTTTCTTCGAGGGAGTGGGTCTTGCAAAGCACAGATGAGATTCTTGGCCACGTGGGGATGGGAAGAAAATAGCTGGGGAGAAAATCAAGGAGGGTAAGTCTTTTTTCCCTTTATTTTAAGTAGTGGGAATAACTTTACCAAAGGATAGCAGGTGGCTTCCATGATGAAAATCATTTCTACGGTAATAGGGACATGTGTCGATGCCAAAGGCATCCTAGAGAATTGAGACTCAGTGTGGGTAGGAGGCTGCTCTCACAGTGGAGGTAAGTTCAACCAAGATTTCATAAATCAATTTAATTCATTACTGAAGTTTCTCATCAAATATTAGAGGAAATTCCATGTGTTTTATGCAGGAAAACACCTAACAATCTGCATGGAGACCATGCCCTCCTGTGCCAGAGCCTCCTACTTCTGTTTTCTTCCTACCTTCTAGCTATACCCTTGAAAAACTTACCTCAGGTCTGCCTTGGGGGGGTCAGTGACTGGGCTGAGAAGAGTTGCCCTTTCTCCTGTTGTGGCAAGTCACACATTGTTTTTGGTCAGTGCCTTGTCAGCCTAGACACAGCCATAAGGGCCCTTCACTACTGTGGGCCTAATGCAGGCATCAGTAACCTCTGCATTGTGTACCATTTCCATGGAAGACTTCAGTGATCAGCTAGCCTGGTGGGTCTTGGCATCTGTGGGCTGCCTGGAAGCAGTGTTTAGGGAATACTCAAGCTATACACCCTGCATTTGCAAGGAAAAACATAAAGCACTCATCTTTCGCTACTTCTTTGAAACTAAGGTATAGGTGTGGGTATGCAGTCTAACTAGTCTTCTTTAATGAAGCCCAATTAAAAAGGTCTTATCCAATCCAGCCAAAGGGCCATAGAGGTCCTTTGGTTGGATTGGACCAAATTTATAAGTTGGTCAAAGACTGGGCTGGAACTCAGGGCTTTGGATGGTCAGTCTCGGGCACCCTGGGTCATGTCCTATTGCTCTGCAGAAGTTCTGGGTGCCTGGATGCCGTGAACAAAGTGCCTTGGACCACCCAACCATGGACCGGACCAAGTCGTGCTCAGCTTTCAGGGACAGATCAGGTTGAAAACTTGCAGGATGATACGGCCATGCACAATTGTGTGTATGGTCTAAAGAATTATATAGAATGTAGTTTGGTGAATACAGGGAGTGCTGAGTGCTGTCCATAGAGTAACTAAGTTGAACTTTTCTCTGGTGGAGTCCTCATTGTGACCTGAAAGTACTTGCAGAGGAAAAGTCCGTAAAAGTTCCAAAAGAATCATCCGGGAGTTTCTAGCACCTGCTCCTTCCTTCCAGTTCCCACATTTCAGGCCTTTGTTGCCTCTCTGTTGACTACTGGCATGACCCTCTAACATGTCTGCTGCTTTCCAGTTTTTCCCCACCCATTATACACACAGCTACCGGAAAAATCTTTTGCAAAGTTGGATCATGTCACTGTTGACCTAGAATTCTTTGGGTCCACTAAAGGTTACCTGTGGTTTTTGAAGCCCCTGTAGATTTGTCCCAACCTAGATGACCTGACATTTCTGCTCCTTCTCCCTCTTAAATGTTCTGGGAAATTGATAAAATACAGTGTTAACTTTCAGACTTAACATTCTGAACCTACAACTGCTTTACAAAGAAGGATGTGACTTCTGGGTGTTTCTCTTATGCATGTAAAAGTATTTGGAAAGAACAGGAGATAAGTTCCATGTTTATCTCATTGAACAGAGTCCACGTATCTAAAACAGGACTGGGCACATAGACAATGTTTAATAAATATTTACTGTAGAATGAAATATGGGCAGGGCTGGTTGTGTGAAAGGGATTATTGAATGGCTATAGCAACTGGAGACTGTATGAAAACATAGAGAGAAAAGTATCCAGTTCTGCAGGCATATATCTGGTTGGCTGGGCCTCAAAGGTAATACAACTTTACTTCAGAAGCTTTAATTGTTTCTTTTTAAAGGCCCAGAGAAGTCAGAAGGAAATATATTTATTTATTCATTCATCACCTCATTCATTCATTCATTCATTCATTCATTCATTCATTCAATTTATTCAGCATTGGCTATAGAAATGGTATTAAATTTTAGAGTCTCCATTTGAAAAAAAAACGAGGGTGAACACTGTATTAGGTGTGGAGAAGCCACTCAAATCTTTAAAATAAGTGGTAAAAGTAGCTCTGCTGAGACATACACAACTCATTAGACTGCATACCCAATTTAGTGGCTTCAGTGAAGGGAACTTAAGACCCAGGAGTTAATGTCATAGCCCAGATGTCCAGTGAGAATCAACATCCAATATGGCCAAACTAATAACATCCATAATTTTCAAAGTTTTTGCCTAAAGTTCCTTCCTATTTGCCATTAAGAGATAAGAAATCACATGAAATATATTGGTTCAGCTATTCATTGAGGAATATTCATCAAATGTCTGGTATGGGCTGGCATCTGGAGAAAAAGATGACTAAGACAAAGTCCTCATCTTCAAGAGGCTCATGGTGCGTGAAGACAGACACGCGTGAAACACTGTGAGGGGGACGGAGTGCTCTCAGAATCAGAGCTGGGACACAATTTGCTTCCACTGATTATAAGATTTACTTCCAGCTGGGAAAACTGGATAACCACCCACAAAAGAATGAAATTGGACCCTTACCTTATGCCAGGCACATATATCAACTCAGTATGGACTAAAAACTTCAGGATAAGACCAGCAACTGTAAAGCTTCCAGAGGAAAACAAGGAAAAATCTTTATGACACTGGTCTTGGCAATGACTTCACGATATGATGCCAAAAACACAGGCAACAAAAACAAAAATTAAAAAGTGGGATTCCATCAAACTAAAGAGCTTCTGCACAGCTAAGGAAGTGATCACGGAGTGAAAAGGCAACCTGAGGAGTGGGAGAATATATTTGCAAACTGTATATCTGGTAAGGAGTTAATATCCAAATTATATAAAGAGGCACTACAATTCAGTAGTAAAAAAAATCTAATAAGCTGATTAAAAATGAGCTAAGGACTTGAATAGATATTTCTCCAATGAAGACATACAAATGGCCAACAGGTATATGGGGGAAAAATGTTCAACGTCACTAATCACTAGGGAAATGCACATCAAAATTGAAACCACAATGAGGTATTACTTCACACCTGTCAGGGATCTATTATCGACAGAAGAAAAGACACTAAATACTGGCGAGGATGTGAGGAAATCAGAACCCTCGTGCATTGTTAGTGGGAAAGCAAAGTAGTGCAGCCACTGTGGAAAACAATACTAAGGGTCCTCAAAATAGTAGAAACAGAACTACCATTTGATCCGGCAAAGTCACCTTGGGATGTTTATCCAAAAGATTCGAAATCAGAATCTCCAAGAGACTCCCATGTTCATTGCAGCTCTACTTGCAGGAGCCAAGACATGGAAACCACCCGAACGTTTGCCGACAGGTGAACGGATAGAGAAAATGTGGTAAGCACCTACAATGGACTATCACTCAGGCGAAACAGAGAACAAGACTGCCACACGCAACGACACAGAGGAAGCTTGAGGACACGATGCTAAGTGAAATGAACCAGCCTCAGAATGACAAATATCCCATGATCCCACTTACATGATGTATTTAAATATTCAAAATCATAGAATACAAGAGGGGAATGGTGATTGTCAGGAGCTGGAAGGGGAGATGAGGACATAAAGTTTCCGTGAAACAAGATGAATGAGCTCAAGGGGTCTGCTGTAAAACACGGTACCTACAGCCAATATGAAGGTACACTTAAAATTTACTGGGAGGGTGGAACTCATGCTAAGCTTTCATCACAATAAAAATTTTAAAAATTAGTTAATTGAAAAAAACTCCTCCTAAAAAATTCTGTTAAAAAAGCCTCCTCTTTCCTATTTTTCTCTTGGCTGCCAGGAAGTTCAGGGTCAAGGTCTCTGCCGGTTGCCTCCTCTTCTCTCTAAGTTTCTGGGATTCCCATTCTCCCCACTCCATTACTCAGAGCTGAACCCACACATGTCACTTAAATAGTTTTCTTATACTTGTGCTTTTAACATTTTGGGAAATGGACAAGGCATAAATGGAAATTAAATGAATTCTTCCCAGAAGCAGACCAGCAAGGAAGGCATTAGAGCCCAGGCTCCCTGTTTATCAAATTTGTGGCTCAGCTAGGAGCACTCTTGCAGGAAACTGAATTGTTCAGTGCTTTGAAGATCCAGAATTTCCTTTGGAGACTTCCAATGATATTTGCTTCATGAGTCGGAAGTGGGCGTGGAGTTGGGTGGGTGGAAAATGCCAAGAGCCTCTTCACTGTGCTGTTGCAGTTGAGAGGAAGTGTGAAGACAGGAGCCACAGACCACAGAGAGCACCGTGCTTCTTCTGGAAACCTCCCTGCCTCTCCTCTATGCTGTTGGACTGTGTTGGCCCCCGAGCACCCTGGAAGTGTCTAGAGGGCCAGGACCATGCCTTCTTTTTTTTTTTTTTTTTTTAGATTATTTATTTATTTTAGAGAGAGAGAGAGAGAGCATGAGCGGGCAGAGGAAAAGAGAGAATTCCAAGCAGACTTCACGATGAGCACAGAGCCCAACATGGAGTGAGATCCCATGGCCCAGAGATCATGACCTCGGCCAAAATCAAGAGTCAGATGCTTAACCAACTGAGTCACCCAGGTGCCCCTAAGACCATGCCTTTTACTCCTATAATCCCAGCGCCCAGCACAGTGCCTGACTTGGGGGCACATATAATAAATGAACAGACATAAAACATTACTTCTGAGCTTTGTCCTCAAGTCACTGAAGGAATGGCAATGGTGTTAATTAAAAATAGAGAAGCTCGGGGAAGAACAGGTGGAGGGACAATGAAGAATTTAGTTTAAGAAGTGTTGAGTGTGAGAGGCAGGCCACCCAGGTAGAGATGTCTAATAGCACAGAGAAATTCCCTACGAATTCTATGTGCCTAAAATGGGATCCTAATAGAACCTCTTTCATGGGTTACTGAGAAAGTCAGATAAGACAATGTAAGTAAAGTGTCATAGTGCTTGGCTCATTGAAAGCACTAAGCATAAGCTATGAGAAATAACTACAGGGCTAAAGTTGATCCCTTTCTCCCGTTTATTTTGGACTCACTCACTAAGCTTATTAATTTTTCCATAATCTATCTCGCTGTGTCTGTTTCTCCCTTTCTACTCATTTCTTGCTTACTCAGACTCTCTTCCAATTTCAGAAAATGAATCCCAGTCTCTCCACCGCCCCCAGACCTGGTGCTTCCAGACGCCCTTCCTAGAGCATTCTTAGACCCCTCCCCTCTCCACTAGCACTCATGAGCTTCAGCAGCTCCCGCTGGCCACTGTAGAAAGTCAAAGTCACCTTGGTGCTCTAGGCCTAGCTTTATCTGCTTTTCCAACCTGATACTCAAAAGCACATGATTTCTAGCCTAACTCAGACTATGCCCTGTGGGCAGCAGCTACAGTGGACAGTCTCATTGTTCACGCATAACTCGGTCATTCATTTATTCATGGTGCTGACTACCCTGAGCTCTTAGCTTCTAGCTGCACACCCCACACAGGGTACTCAGCCCCTCTGATGTCAGCTTGCTTATCTCTCAAGATGAGAGGAGTAATGCCCTTCTCAATTTCCAAATCTGGCTCTCATCTGCATCACCAAATACCTTTCTCATTATAAAGGGTTTGTTCCCCGTTTAAAGTATTCATGTAAGTGGTTTCAAGAAAGACTGCGTTCTATTTATCTTTGAGTCCCTACCACCCAGAACACTGCCAGGCACATAGTAGGTGCTTGCTAAACATGTGGCGAGTAAATGAAGGAAGGGCCCCTTCCGAGGAATTCCCTGTGGTGCCAATGCGATGACAGCTGCTCGGAGGCCTCTCCCATTCCAGGAACTGGGACGAACAGGAGCGCCATCGCTTCTCACCAGCCGACTGTGTGAGGTCATGAGAGCACCCCTGAAGCCCCGCAGTGGGAGCGCCAGCCCACTCTTCCCCCAGACCCGACACTTCTCATGATGCCTGACAGGCAGCTTCCTTGGAAAAAAGTCTCTTGACAGGAGATGTTCAAGAAAGGAAAGCTGCTCCTCGGCAGAGACCCGACTCCAACTGCCAGGAAGGGCTCGTCACCATCGGCTGCCTTTCCCAGGACTCCCTAGTGGCAGCCAGATGTCCCAGCCGTCTGCTGATTTTTCTGCCTTTCTTTTATTAACACACCTTGAAGAAACCAAGTGTCCAGTGGCCTAGTTGTGAGACTTTTTGACGATAACATCTCTTAGTTGGGACCTGATGGCAGCGCATTTCTAAATAGGAGGCAAACCCTCAGGAAGAGCAGAGCCCAGAGGTACAGAACAGTACTTTTGGCTGGCAGGCAGAGTGCTGGCCCTGGGGACGCATGTTCTTCTCTGATCCCGACTTCCTTCCTTAGGAAGCTTGATGCTGCCACTTGCTAACCTGTCCCGGTGAGCGTCATTAGATCTTGGGCTCACTGATGATGTTCCATTCTCCCGAGCACTCACTCCATCAAAGTCCCCTCCGCTAATGCAGAACAAGGAGGCAACGGCAGCTCTGCTGTCCCCGGCTTCCCCGGAGGCCACTGTCCCTGAGTCACCGCTGGCTAGAAGGTCTGTTCTGACGCGGGTCCTCATCAGTCCCACACTTCTTCCGGGGCTGTGACTCAGCTCGGTGGCAGCCACAGTGGCTCAAAGGTAACATTAGCTAAACTCTGTTTACCACCACCTCCTCCTATCTCTGAGCCCACGTGCGGAGCCCTGCAAGGCACTCAGGCCTGTCCCAAAGCTGGTGGAGCACCTATGTCGTACTCTGAGGGGCAATAGGAAGGTCTTTCGTCCCTGTCAGATGTCACATGCCCAACAGTCCTTTTTGACAACTCACTCTTTCACTTCTTCCCGGCCCTCTTGTCAGACGAAATGTCAACTGGAGGCGATCCTATGGAGGGATTAGTAATTCAGGTTATTCCGATCTTTTCTACATGGCCATCTGAGGACTTCTTCCAGGCCTCTCACACACAAGGAGTAGACTACTTAATTTCCCTCAGGACCAGCCCTTCATATCCTTAAAAAGAACATTCAATTTTTTAAATGACTCAGAATCCACGTGTGAAGGTCATTCAGGGCACAGTAAAGGCAGCTTCTTCTGGTGAAGGGCTCCCTTGGGACAAGGCATCTGGGGTCGCTTGGCTCATAGTAGGAGAGGTCTGACCTCGGAGCGGGTCATCCCCTCCACAGAGACTGGGTTCTGCCCTGTCATTTTGCTGTTTTCTCTCAGATGCCCATCCAGAGTTTTCCTAGAGCAGGGGAGGACAGGGTCCAGGATGCTCCTCGTAGATCCCTGAAGACACAGGCTGTCTCCAGGCCTGCGGCATCGTCTCGTCTCTGTGCCCCTGCTCACTCTGCCTTTGCCTTGTCACTCTCTGGTGACACTTTTTTTTAAAGATTTATTTATTTTTTTATCTATCTATCTATATGTGTGTGTGTGTGTATATATATATATATATATATATATAGAGAGAGAGAGAGAGAGAGAGAGAGAACAAGCAGGGGGAGGGACAGAGGAAGAGGGAGAGAGAGAATATCAAGCAGACCCCCACTGAGCATGAGGCTCCACCTCATGACACTGAGATCATGACCTAAGCCGAAACCAAGAGTCAGTTGCTTAACCGACTAAGCCACCCAGTAGTGCAATTGCTGGGTCGTAGGGTAGCTCTATTTTTAACTTTTTGAGGAACTTCCATACTGTTTTCCAAAGTAGCTGCACCAGCTTGGATTCCCACCAACAGTGTAAGGGGTTCCCCTTTCTCCACATCCTCTCCAACATTTTTTGTTTCTTGCCTTGAAATAAACCTAACCAAAGAGGTAAAGGATCTATACTCTACAAACTACAGAACACTCATGAAAGAAATTGAAGAAGACACAAAAAGATGGAAAAATATTCCATTCTCATGGATTGGAAGGATAAATATTGTTAAAATGTCTGTGCTGCCCAGAGCAATCTCTCTGAATGCCATCCCGATCAAAATAACAATGACATTTTTCAAAGGGCTGGATCAAACGATCTTAAAATTTGTATGGAACCAGAAAAGATGCCAAATTGCCAAGGAAATGTTGAAAAAGAAAAGCAAAGCTAGGGGCATCACGTTGCCTGATTCAAGCTGTATTATAAAGCTGTGATCACCAAGACAGCATGGTACTGGCACAAAAACAGACACATAGACCAATGGAACAGAATAGAGAGCCCAGATATGGACCTTCAGCCCTGTGGTCAACTAATCTTTGACAAAGCAGAAATAAACATCCAGTGGAAAAAAGACATTCTCTTCAATAAATGGTACTAGGAAAATTGGACAGCTAATATACAGAAAAATGAAATGCAACCATTCTCTTACATGATACACAAAGATAAACTCTAAATAGACAAAGACCTCAATGTGAGACAGGAATCTGTCAAAATCCTAGAGGAGAACATAGGCAGTAACCTCTTTGACATTGGCCACAGCAACTTCTTTCAAGACATGTCTCCAAAGGCAAGGGAAACAAAAGCGAAAATGAACTCTTGGGACTTCTTCAAGATAAAAAGCTTCTGCACAGCAAAGGAAACAGTCAACAAAACTAAGAGGCAACCCACGGAATGAGAGAAGATGTTTGCAAATGACACTACAGATAAAGGGCTGGTATTCAAGATCTATAAAGAACTTCTCAAATTCAACATCCAAAAAACAAACAAGTCAAAAAATGGGCAGAAGACATGAAAAGACACTTCTCCAAAGAAGACATATGAATGGCTAACAGACACATGAAAATATGTTCAACATCATTAGCCATCAGGGAAATTCAAATCAAAACCGCATTGAGATACCACCTTATACCAGTTAGAATGGCAAAAAGCATCTTTTTTTTTTTTTAAGATTTATTTATTTGAGAGAGAGAGTGAGCACGAGGTGGGGGGAGAAGAAGAGGAAGAGGAGGGAGCAGACTCCCTGCTGAGCAGGGAGCCTGACATGGGGCTCCACATGGGGCTTGACCCCAGTACCCTGGGACCATGACCTGAGTCAAAGGCAGATGCTTAACTGACTGAGCCACCAAGGTGCCCCTCCTTTTTTCATCTTTAACGTGGCCTGGAGTGGTGTTGTGTGTGTGTGCGCGCGTCTGTTATTTGTGTTCTGTGTTTCGCAATATCTACTGATGATCTGAGGGTCTTTAAATCTTTGCACTGTAGCACCCTAATATATATCACCTTGGAAGCTTAGAACTCACTCCTGTCTTCAATCAGGAATCTGTATGGCACTGCATTTCTCCTTTTGGATGGAAATGAATGTTAATCAATGTAAACAAAATTACTACCTTTTGGGTTTCAGGCTATCGTGAGTCTCTATGGGCTCAAATTGTCTACAGAGAAAAATAATTGCTCAGGTGACAACTGCCAGGCCTACTCACCCCATTCACAGACCATAACAAAAAAAGGTGTTTTTATATGTATTCATATATCTTCTACACAGAAATCATGAGGGTTATATGTTCCATTAACTCCAAGAAGCAGTGGTTAATTTTGCTACAAGTAGTGATAGCTTCGCCTCTCAAAGAGTTGAAGGCAGAAGATTCGAGAATGCTAGAACATTTATTATTATCTTAAGCAGCTGACTATGCATCAACCATCACTAGGCTGATTAATAACTTTTGTGCAAAATCTGCCAACTTGGGAAAAGGCTCTGTGGTCAAACATGCTTAGGAAATGCTAAATATTGATTTCTCACCCTTAGAAAACCACAGTGAAGGAGTATGCCGTATTTATGTTATGTTTATATAAAAGACTGAAAATTCCCCAGGAAAAGAAACTGAGTTTGTTTCATTTAATCAGGTATGTTTCCAAGCTTGGTTAGCCCAGGTAATGGATTATGATCTCGGGAAACGCCTTCGTCTCCGTACACGTGTTGGGATATGTTACCCTAGTGAATATCGTCTTGGTAGTTTAGAGAACTCCATACCTCCCTCTTCAGTAGGCAAGGCATGTTTATTACTACAGTATAAGATAATAGCTCATGACAGATAAGCCTTCTAAGAGCAGATAAATCGATTGGTTCATATTTGGGCTCTTTCTCAACTTCAAAAGGCTCAAGCCATAAGCAGCAGCATTTACCCAATCTGCTTCCAATTTGCACATTCTAAACACAATCTGGCTTTCAGGTAAAGGGATGATAAAAAAAAAAATCTTTTTTCCATAGAAATCTGCCTTTTATAAATGTCTTCAGTTTTCTGGCTCCAGATAAATCAGAAATATCCCAAGAATAACTGTCTTTCGAGAAGTTTGGGTTTTTCATTATCGTCTCCAGGAAAACATCCGACGATGTGAGTCCCAAGTTGACAGAGATTCAAGTTGGTTTAATTCCATCTATTCATTCCTAATTCCAACATAGAGAAAGAGAATTGGGTAGAATGGGAAGGGTTCTGAATAACATCTGGGTAGCAGAGAAAGAAAGAAGGGATCAGATTGAACTGTGCTATCAAGGAACTGATGTAGTAGATTTTGCAAGTGTCAATCATGCCTTTTGGTTGGGTCTACTCATGGTCAAAGTGGACAGGACTAGGGAATGGCCCGAGGTTGCCCCGCCCCACGCCCTGCAGCCCCAGGGCAGAGTAGGAGGAGCCTATTTTCTTCTGAACTCCTTTTGCATCTGGGAACTCCAAATTCCTCCCACAGTATCACCCCCATCCAACTGCCCTCATCCCCTCTCGCTTCTCGTCCCCCTTTCTTAATCAAAACCAGCTCTCAGGAGAAGTACTTTCAAACTACAGTTTGCCTGCCTGATGAGGTTGAGGACTTGAACCTTCCAAGGAGTCTTTGGGAGTAAACAGTGTCTCCTAAGAGTTCCCGGCTGGCCCAGGCTTAGCCCCATCTTGGCTGTTTACAGGGAGCATCAGGGCATCTTCAGAGGACCCCCCTCTCCTTCAGTAATAACTTTTAATAAGATGGATGGTATTTTTACCATTACAACTTACAATGGTATTTACCATTACAACTTTTAATAAGTATTACTTTTTCTTTTTTTAGGTGACAGGCAGTGTATCGAGTGTCTTCTGTTATTTAATTCCCTCAATAACCTATGAGGTCAAGTCGTAGCTCCGTTTTAAAAATGAGGGGAAAAGTCTGAAAGTTAATTCCCAACTGCTGGATGGCAGAGCTGGAATCCACACTGAGTAAGGTTCTGTCCAATTCCAGAGCATCTGCTTTTGACCATTCCAAACACACTCTGCCAGGAGTCCAGCCCCGCTGGGTATTGGTGGTTCTCACCTAGCAGCTGGAGCCGATGGTGAGTGAATACAGGGGCTCACTGAGACCCCTTAACCACCCACATAGGTCAGCCTCCTGGACCCTCTTCTTCCAGGGTCTTCTAAGTACAGGGGATCGCTGTCAACCCCAACCTACCACTGGATCTCTGGAATCTGGGGCGGCAGATCCCAGCATAGCCCTCCATTGTGGAATCTCTTCCTTCCTGGTCTCCTCTCCCAGGATGATACCCTTGCTTCTGAGCACCTGCTTCCTGACACTTTCTTCTACTTTTTTTTTTAAGATTTTTATTTATTTGAGAGAGAAAAAGAGAGAGACAGGGAGAAAAAGGGGAAGAGCAGGTGAGGGGGAGGGAGAGATAGAGAATCTCCAGCAGACTCTATGCTGAGCACAGAGCCCAACTTGGAGCTCGATCCCAGGACCCTGAGATAATGACCTGAGCCAAAACCAAGAGTTGAACACTTAACCTACTGAGCCACCCAGGCGTCCCTTCCTGACACTTTCTATCAGCCCTTCTTTTCTTCATGAGAACCATTCTTCACATTCATCTTTGGCTAGGGGAACGTAATAGAAAAATATAGTCTTAACAGAGGTTGTCTTGGTATTTCCCCAGATCACATTCTACATGTCTTTCCATGTAAATGTATATGCATACACGTACATACGTTATAGACACATGTAAATCTTTGCATGTGAATACACATGCATATGCACACATTCACTCACACACACACACACACACAATATATGCTACCCAATGGTTGATGAACAGAACTTTCCTTGCCATCCTACTACCCCAAACAGAGTTCAAGTGGTATTTCCTGGTAAGTGAGGAGATGCTGGCTGACATTAACACTGTGATAGTCACATTACTCCGTCTCATTAACAATGATGTTTCATCAACAATGTACAACAGACTCCTGAATAGTTAAGTAACAGGCTAGAAACTCTTACTGGCCCACTGCAGTCCATGTCAAGAACTCAGTTCGACCAACTGCAGTGCTCAAAAAATTCAGCATCCAGTAAATATTTCTAGAACACCTAGAACGGAACAGGCATCAGGACAGGCCCTCCCCAGGGAGGTCAAGGTTGAAAAGATGTGGTTCCTAGCCTCAGAGAGCTTATCTCTGGAAGAAGGCAGAAGAGCAAAGCATTACAATGTCATTGGGACATGGCTCCCATGTCTGAGGGTCCCAATCAGGGCAGTGGCCCCAGAGAAGACTACTCATTGGCTTATGAGTTCAAATTGTTTTGGTTTTTTTGTTTTTGTTTTTGTTGTCTTTTTAAAATTTGCAAATGTTTGGTGCCCCAAACCAGATACGAAGAGAAGAAAAATTCAGGCTTCTGTGCTCCCATGCTCTCTCTCTCTGTTAGCTTTGACCTCAGTCACCTACTTAGAACCAAGCTAAGTCTTAAGGCAGGCTACTTCGGTGTTGCATAAGGAACAATATTGAGACGCCTCCCAGAGGTGCTCTAAGGACAAGCTAATAGAAATGAGGCCAAAGTGTTTTGTCAATAAAAGTTTAAGAGAGATGCAGAGATACTTTGCCACAAACTAATGGAGGAAACAAGGGGCAGGCTTCTGGAACAGTTTTCAGATCATGGTGAAACTCTTTGGTTTGAGAAAGTGTGAAATCCCACCATGAGGCACTGGCCACATCAACCAGTGACCAAGGAGCCCCAAAGTGAATACTGGAGAAACCTGGACCACAGAGGGACACCCCAGCCCCTGGATGGAGGAGGCTGGCGAGAGGCTGGTTCTCACTGCAGGTGTCTGAAAAATAATCGAAGGGGCAGAATGCCTGGACAGAGCTTTGCTTACAGCACTGTTAGGTGGAGAAGGGAGTTCTTTCCCTAGCCAGCACTCACCTGGCTCCCAAAAGGCAAACACAGACTCGAAGATATGAGCAACCAAGGTCGTTTGGAGTGTGTGGCCAACTCCACCTGGCAGTCATCTTCCCCAAATTAAGGTTTCACTTCTGCTAATCCCCACACAAGCCGACAGCACGTTATTTTAGAACACGGACTGAAGACGCCTGTGTTGACGGGGATCCTTGACAGGGTGGAATAAAAGGATGCTCATGTCACTGGTATGAAACAGACCACAGCTCTGAACCTCGGAAACCTATTCTGGCATCTGCTTTTAAATAACCATTTCATTGTTTTCATGAGTATCTTGATAAATACATAAGTAATAATCCATGAAAAGTAGAGACCTATAAATTGTATTTGTGAAAGGATATCATTTAACCTCGTGGATTCTTCAGATGTTCTATGGACCGTGTCTCAGAATTCTGTAAATTATACAAAAGGGTTGTGTCATTTCCTGGGACTCAAAATTGCTGTCTTTTCTTTGCTCATCACTTGCTTTTAACCTCACTGCACTGTAATCTTCTATTCACTGGCATTTATCTTCCACAAGATTGAATTTCTGGAGGGTGGAAAATGTCTCTTGTTCAGTACCTTCTTCTCAACTTGGCACACACAAGTCCATGCTACAGCTTTGATCGAATGAATGCATAAACGGTGGTATGTTTATATGATAAAGGTAGGGTCTTGGGCTTGTCACGAGGTTCTCAGCTAAGCCAACATGGCTCTGGATAGAATTATTTTTCACATGAGGGAGTTCTTAACCTCCTGACTGGTGCTCCCAGTCACTGAGCGACGGACATTCCCAACCTCAGAAATGCTCCCTGTGCATGGGCTTCTCTTTCTATCCTGGACAATGAGTTTGCAAACGGACGTAAATTCCAGTCTTCTTACCTCATTTCAAAAGAGTAAGGGAAGCTTTAGTCCTATTTTGCAGAATGAGATGAGAAAATCAAGCCGTTTCCGCTCTGCCGTGGGCCACCAACTTTGGGCTGAGTCCAGGGCCACCTAGCTGGGTCCCAAGCTTCAGACTTCCTCTCCCTCTGGAAACTCAGCTGAGGAGGCCTGAGGCTCACACAAAGCTTCTAAGAATCCTGCACATATGCTAAATTACTTGCAGTTAGGGACTGGCTCTATAAGCTGGCACAGGAACAAACAGGGCTCCTGCTCATTATGGTGGAAGAACACTTTGGAGAGTAGGAAGCCAGGCACGTAATGACAAGCTTCGCATAAATGAGGGCTGTCGACCTCCTAAAGTTGAACCAACTATTTTGTGCATGCATTTCTGGTTTTCAGAAGGTTCTCTCCTTCCCTCTTTTCTGAATGGATAGAATCCCCAAGCCCTCCCCTCTGTTCTCATCTTCCCGTTTGGGAAGTGTCTAGCTTGCAGTTTCAAATTAGAAAGACAATCGACTCACACAGGAATGGACTCCTCTAACCCGAAAAAAAATAAAGCAAATCACCTTTCAGCCTCAAAATATCTCTGTCAAGTGAGAATGACATGAAAATGGCATGAACAAGATTTAGAGACATTTTTTCAGATACTCGTACCTGCTAATAACTGCATTACCTCAGAGGATCCCAAGTTCAAAATCGTCGGCTTGAAAAGCTCATTACATCACCAAATCTGAGCTGGGAAACAGACAAAAGAACAAGTAATATTAGAATTGTGCCCAACAGGGTTTTCTCGGCTGTTTTTCAGTTGTTTGTGGTGTGGTTAGGGGAGAAGTCTGGAGCTACAGGGGGAAGAGAAGCCTTCGGTGACTTGGTGAATTTTTCATATTTATTACTTGGAACTTGTATTAATCAAGATAGGGTTGTGCATGCTGCTGTAATGATTAATCCCCAAATCTCGGGGGTTTAAAACCACCCGAGGCTATTTCTGCTTCTACCACATGTCCAGCACTGAGTTGCAAGGCCTCTGCTCTTCATAACTAAGGGACTTAGCTGATGGGGGCTCTATCATTTCATGACCACCAGCTTCACACGGAGTTTCAGAGTTGACTGAGGCAAGGTAATTTCTGCCAGGATGCCATTAGCCATAGCGAGGCACACAGCCATGCTCAGCTTCAAGGGAGGTGGAGATATGTACCCAGAGGTGAGCCCTGGGTGGGATTTAATCGTTTTCTATCCTGAGCCAAGTTTAAAATAGACATGTGGCATAGAAAGACACAAAAAGAAACATAACTTTTTAAATAAATGATCTGGACTTGAATAACCATATTTGTAATATTTGTAATAGAGAGTTTAAAATGCCTCTACAGAGGACTCAGGTCTAAGATCTATAAGTAAAGAGTATGTTTGGCAAGAATTTATTAACACTTGGGGCACCTGGGTGGCTCAGTGGGTTAAAGCCTCTGCCTTCAGCTCAGGTCATGATCTCAGGGTCCTGGGATAGAGCCCCACATTGGGCTCTCTGCTCGGCAGGGAGCTAGCTTCCTCCTCTCTCTCTGCCTCCCTCCCTGCCTACCTGTGATCTCTCTCTCTCTCTCTGTGTCAAATAAATAAATAAAATCTTTAAAAAAAAAAAGAAAAAAAAAGAATTTATTAACACGATGCCTCCAGTGAGTCAGGAATACACTCTGAGAAAGCACATCGGTGATAGCCACACTAAGGGGTAGGTAAACATGAAAAGGTTCAAACTTGAATTGTTTCAGTAAAATGCGTGTGCAAGATTCATAATGCAGTTTCTGAAAGAATGGTTTAGTGTGGAAAATCTTGCATTAGGTTTAAGGTGTGGTTAGTTGGTAAGGCTGCTACTTGAACCCATGTTAGTCACTTTCAGACCTTCGGTGAACCCCTTTTAAAATGTCATGTTGGTGTCTGGGTTGCCTGGGTGGCTCAGTTGGTTGGGCGCCCAACTCTTGATTCCTGCTCAGGTCATGATCTCAGGGTCCTGGGATCGAGCCCCACATCGGACTCCTTGCTCACTGGGGAGTCTGCTGGAGATTCTCTCTTTCCCCTTCTCCCTCTGCAGCCCCACTTTCTATAAAGTAAATAAATATTTTTTAAAAATAAGTAAAAATAAAAGTTCATGCTGCTGGGCTCACTTGGGACACAGGTGATCACTGAAAATGATAGAGAAAATTGCCCTGAGCAAAGATGACAAGCAAACTCCTAAAGCAGTGCTTTTTCCAGGTGGGAGATGACAAATGTTCTGCAGCTAGCTGGATGGCGGTAACGGTCTCACAGCAATGGGAATGTACTTGATGCCCCTGCTCCAAGAGTTAACATAGTAAATTTTAGGTTACTTATACTTTACCACAATAAAAATATCATGTTAAACTGGGAGTGTTTGGGCTATAGTCAGTTAAATAAAATATAATTATTAGAAATTTAAAAAGTTAGGGTGCTGATTAAGCACAGCTGAGGCAGACATCTCCCCTAAGAAAGGCCATTAATAACCGGCCACTAGTTATAACATTGAATGTCGAGCATCCAACACGTGACAGGAACAGGGATAATGATGCACGTGCACAGGTCACTTGTGCTGTACGAGGACACCCATGGAGTTATTGCTCTCCCCATCTTACAGGTGAAGAAACGGAGCTCTAAAGAAGTCGACTGGTACAAGGTCACATGGCTGATAGGGACAGGGCCAGGATCAAACCCAGGCAGGCTGACTCTAAACGTGTTTGCTGTCACCCAGCCCCACAGGGTAAGGGGAGGCTGCCCCTGCAGGCAGCAAGCAGCAGCCGTGAATCCAGGGCCAGCCCATGGGCTGGTGACCTGTACCCTCCTGAGCCCTGGATGGTTACCAGGGCAGGCATCCCAGTCATGTCTTCGGAGATGGAAGATGGACAAAAAGAACAGGGAAAAGTTCCAGCCCAAGCCAACGATTTAGGGACTCTCTTCTGTTGTTTGCTTACTTCTTTGCGGTAATTCTGCCATCCACAGCTACACATCAATGAAGACATGCGGAGCTCTTTCCAGTGATTTCCTGGCATACCCAGATGTGGGAGCTTTGGGACTCACTCCTCACACCCACAGATGGAGTTGGCAAGCAGCCTGTGGGGCCAAGAGTCACAGGCAGGGCAGCCCACCATCGGCTAGGGGGTGAGCCTAGCCAGCGTCTAAGAGCCATTGGATTGCTCACTTTGGTGATGCTCACAACTACACCTTGACCCTTGGCAAACAGTGGTGGTGAAAATGAAGACTTGGGTGGGCATCCCAAGTTCCATTGGGAGGGTTGGGGCTGAGAGAACTCATACCCACTCTTACTCCCTTCACTCCCTCTCCATGCCCACCCATACACTCTCCCTCACTCGGTCCCTTCCTCCCTGTGTTCACCTACACTCCCTCCCTCGCTGCTCCCTCCCCATGCCCACCTGCACTCCCCAAGTCCCTGAGTTGGGAGTTCTGAGCCCTCTCAGCTGGGCAGCTGGATGCCATCTGATGAACACTCATCCTTCCTTGGACAGCCTCCTCTGCTGCCGCCTCTGCTTCCACCTGCCCAGGGGCAGACTCTGCCTACTTTTTTCTTCATCTCATCCTCACAGAACTGTGGACGTGCAGTAACCATGACACATCTATGCAAGTGTACATATGAGGTCACGAACCTTTAAAGTCTAAGTGGTAGTGATAATAGAAGAGCTAGAAGGCGCTCATATGCAAATATTATTCCTCTTCCCAGCACCAACATGCTTCTTTCTATCATTGCCTCTAATTTAAAAGTGTTCAAGGAGTTTCTGAAGGCTACAGACTATGAAGAAGAGTTAGGCTGGATTTATTTTCCTGAGGAAATTGTCCTCTTATCTGTCTCCCTAGCCGAATGCGAGCTCTGTACAGATGCAAGCAGTGGCTTTTATCTTTCATTTTCGTGGTCTGTTCCCTGAGTCACCCAGGCATGCTCCTCTGTGAGCGGGTTCCCCAGGTCTCACATGTTTCCCAGGTCTCACAGACTCACCCCTCACCGGTTTCAGAAGAACTGTGCCTTTCACGGTTGCCTTCCCTAACCACTGAGACCACATTGGCTCCCCTACCCCCAACCTTCATCGCTATCTCTGTCATTCCCACTCTTTTTTCTGACACACATTTAAATCACATGTTTTTTGTTGTCCTTCTTTTCCTGCTAGAACATTAGTTCCATGAGGGCACGAATTTTTGTCTATTTTGTTCACTTCTGTCACTCCAGTGCCTAGAACAGGGACTGTTGAATGAATGAATGAATGAATGAATGAATGGTTATATGAGTTGTCAAGCCCCAAACAATCCATGTACTGAGACATTTCCATTCAGTAGATTCACCTTCCTTTCTTTCTTTTTTTTTTTTTTTTAATATTTTGTTTATTTATTTGACAGAGAGAGAGACCACAAGTAGGCGGAGAGGCAGGCAGAGAGAGGAAGAAGCAGGCTCCCCACTGAGCAGGGAGCCTGACACGGGGCTCGATCCCAGGACCCTGAGACCATGACCTGAGCCGAAGGCAGAGGCTTTAACCCACTGAGCCACCCAGGCGCCCCTAGATTCACCTTTTAACCTGACAGCTTTCCTTGGCTGTCTAAGAAAAATGACCAAATAACATGGCCCTGGAAACTGCCTGCCATTGATATTTTTCTCCCCACAGATCTAACTCAGTAAAAGGTACCATCGTGCATGCAGATATTTAACCCAAAGTCTGGACATTATCCTAAATTTCTTTCCCTCCCCTACACTCACATGCAATCCATTGGCACAACTTGTTGGCTTTACCTCCAAGGTGAATCTCTTCTGTGTTAACTTTTTTGCATCTCTCTCTACCATTCTAATCCAAGCCAAACTACCAGAATTTCTTACTTAGATTAGACAGAAGCTTCTAATTATTCTCTCTACACTCATATCCTTCTGTAATCCCTACCCTCTAAAGCAGATAGAGTGATCTTTTAAACATGCAGATCAAATCATGTCACTTCCTTGCAGAAAATTCCTCTATGGTGTGGCCTACTGTAGCATGTAGACCTCAATTCAGGCTCCTCACCATGTCTGGCCAAGCCCCACACTGCAGGCTCTGGCTCTCACCTCACCTGCTATCACATTCCTGGTGAATACCTTCCTGTCCCTACACTCCAACCATGCCTTCCTAAAGCAACTTAAGCTCATTCTTGCCTCCGGACCCTTGCTTCTCCCTCTGCCTCCTCCCACAGTGTCTCATGGTGGATGCGGCTTCCTTGGTGGGACCTGCTCTGACCACCGCCCCCACCCCAACGTCTAAACCACAATACCCCCACTCTAGGTACTCTCTCTCACATCATCCTATCCTATTTCTTTTGTTTCCTAATGCTTATCACTACCTGAAATTACCACATGTAAGTTTGTTTGCTTGTTTATTTTCTGTTTATCATAGCCCACATTCCACCTTGGATGATGTATGAATTCATTTCCATGCCAACATGAACTTTGTTTACCACGGTATCCCTAGTGCCTTGAACAGTGCCAGGCTCAGAACAGATGATCAAGAATATGAATATGCATGCCGCCAACAGTGACAGAGAGAACTGGAATTCATGGTGGACGGAAACCCAAGAGCTGGGAGACCACGGTCCCAGGCAGAAGCGGAATGCCTTCACTTGGGAAGACTAAAGTACACATCAGGAGACCCTATCATTAAGGACCTGGGGTTTAGACAGGTGTCCAGTCACATACTAGGCTAGAGCAACAGAGACCTAGTGACCAGATGGGGAAACCAGACATTGAGGGAGTGGGGAACCAAAGTGGGGGCAGGACTGGCCAGAAATCTGACTGATTGGTATCAAAAGCCCACCCAGGGAATCCCAATATGTAACCTGACCTAGGCCCAGGGGCTCTTTTTTTTTTTTTTTTTAATTTTATTTATTTATTACAGAGAGAAAGAGTACAAGTAGGCAGAGCAGCAGGCAGAGGGAGAGGGAGAAGCAGGCTCTCCACTAAGCAGGGAGCCCCATGCGGGGCTTGATCCCAGGAACCTGGGATCATGACCTGAGCCGAAGGCAGCCACTTAACTGCCCAAGGGCTCTTCTTATCCTACCAGGGCATTTGTGCTCAGCTAAGTTCCCAACCCCATGTCTCCCATTGCCACCCATGTCTTGACATGACACGGAAAAGTCACCATGAACTAAAACAGCCCCATGAGTAGATAGTTTCTTTCTTAAGGGGCTGGATGAAATCAAAACTAAGTAGTACCATCTATTGGCTTGGTGACTGGGTGTAGCTACATAATCTCATATGACGAGCAAACAGAGACAGAGAGAGAAAGATCGTTTTAAAGGAGTCTTGTTTGACCTGCCCATGGTGAGCAACTGTTTTGGGGGTGTAAACATTCATGTTGCTGGGTTCAAGTCTCCAAAATAGTCACCAGGCAGAAGGTCTTGTCTGTTTAATAAGAGTCCTAGATCTGTCAGTTTGGCTGCCAACCCTAATTTGTAAGTTCTCTTCCCTAAAGATTGCACAATTGTATTTGTTTTCTGAGGGCTGTGGGCTGGCTAATGGTTGCTAATGGATCAGCAGCCCAGTGACTCAGCATTCTTTTAACAGAGCAGATTCGTTCCTGTCTGAATCTGCTGGAGGAAAATGATGCTTTCTTTGTTAAGTTTGTTCCTTTTGGCCCCTGCTGAGAACTTACAACATAATGCATTGTGTAAAGCATCCCATCTTCAAAGAGCCCACCCTGCCTTTTGAAGCAACTTGGTTCGACCTTGAGGGCATTATGCTGAGTAACATAAGCCAGGCAGAGAAGGACAAATACTTAATGATTGCGCTTGTATGCAGAGTCTGGAAAAGTCGAACTCATAGAAATACAGAGTAGAGCAGTGGCTGTCGTGGTCTGGGGTGCGGGGGAAATGGGGAGCTGTTGGTCCCAGGGTACGAACTTCTAGCTAGAAGATAATTAATGTACAACACAGCGGCTATAATTAACCATACTGTACTACGTCCTTGAAAGTTGTCAGGAGAATAGATCTCAAATATTCTCACCACACACAAAAAATGTTAACTATGTGAGGGGATGGAGATGTTAATCAACATTATTGTGGTAATCATTTGGCAATATATACGTGTATCAAAATCACATCGTCCCCTCTAAACTTATATATGTTATGTCAATAATGTCACAATTCATCTGAGAAGGAAGAAAACACCACAAAGAACCTACTCTACTTTGTCAACTGTTAGATCAGAAGGAACAGTAGACATTTTTTGTTTTGTTTTGTTTCTTCACTTCAGAATGTTCACACTTGGATTTTGACTGGTGAACCTGAAAGTCTCACCGTTCTTCTGTGTAAAGTGTGCTATCGTTTGTCGTATATCTGCAGGTAAAAGAGAAGCTGGCCAGGCTTGGGTGAGTCAGGCTTGCAGGTTTACCGGAGGGGCATCGCGGGCCTTAGCAATGAAGACAAAATTGCAACTAAACAATCCGCTCGCACTGTAGCGCCCTCCCAACGCAATGGGCCTTGGCAATGCCTTTGCACTCCTCTCAGAGAACACTCATTATTCGTGTGCAACTATACACTGGCAACATTTACTTACAAGGGCTTTCCTGTCACTCATGAGATGTTTCACCTCATAAAAGGCCCCTTGAGGGGCGCCTGGGTGGCTCAGTCCAGGAAGCACCTGCCTTTGGTTCGCATCGTGATCTCAGGGTCCTGTGACGCACCCCGTGTTGGGCTCCCTACTCAGCCCGGAGTCGGCTTCGCCTTCTCCCTTTGCCCTTCCCCCTGCACACGTGCGCATGCGTCTGAGCACAAGCCTGCGCACGCGCACTCTCTCTCACTCGCAAATAAATTCTTAAAAGAAAAAAGATCCTTGAAACAATGTCAAACATCATTTGAAGGGTGAGTGACGTCATACATTTCTCAGGGCTTTGGGGAATCGGACTTGGACACGGGAAAACCTGGAACAGAAGACCTGAGGCGGGATCGAGCTAGTCTGCAGGATGGGAGCACGGGAAGGAGGAAGAGAAGCTGCAAACCCAACCTGTTTTGGGTGCCCAAGCATTGTAATTGCAGACCTGGAGCTGAGCAAACCAAACGTGGAATTAAAGGTGAACGCCCGCCAGCCATGCCCGACGTCCTGAGACAGGATGCCTTGGAGCCAGGGTGGGCTTCCTGCTCCGTCCCCCACATGGCCCTTTTTTTCCTGTGGCCCAATATCCTGAATACGGGGCACATATTTATTCTCCAAGGGCAAGTGTGTGTCTTTAGGTTTTTTGCCGCCTTAGGTACAGTTCAGACCTAGTCATATTAATACTTTTTTGTTAGGGGGAGCTTGTAAATACAGAACCATAGCTCTAGGTTCTAGGATAAGTCTCACCATTTTCCCTGGGTGACCACTTCTCATGAGGATACGCACTCCCGGTCACCCCACTACTCACCAGAAACCCATCTCTTTTCCTTCCATTCCTGTATATTCAGGAAATAAGGAAACAAGCGATTCCTAATAAAATGAAAGGATTTCAAACCTTCGTACTTTTGCAATTGTAACAAATTCCTTGTACCACATTCTGACACATTGTTACACCAGTGCTGAGAACTGCCCTTCCAGAAGAAACAAATGAAGCTCAGAGACGTTTTGTGGACTTACAGAGCTCAGGCAGAAATCCCAGCGCTGTAGCGAACGCTGCTTCTGGTGGCTTGTCCGGAGCCCCTAGGTTGAGCACGTGACACTTTATGCAAATAAGCCTGTGTTGCTAGATGAGAGCCAGCAGCCCCTGTGTATGAGGACCATAGACTCTAAAAAGTCATGTCGGGGTCTTGAACCTCAATTTGCTGACTTACTTCCTCCTGAACATCCTTTCCCTCCTCCTCATTTTTGCAACTCTGCTCATCATCTTTCCTAGCCCTGAAGGCTCTTCACTCTTCTTCACTGACTTCAAGGCTTATGTGAGCTGCTCTCCAATGCCTTAGCCCACTTCCCCCAACCCAGGGGACCTCCTACCCCTCCCTCCCTGTCACTTGCCATCCCTCCCTCCCTGTCACCTGCCATCCCTCCCGCTTTAAAAATATCCGTTATGTTGTTAGATGCCTTCAAGGTATTGCTGGGTCCTCCCATTATGATATACGCCGTTTATTACAAGTAGGGACTGTGGCTTATACATCAATTAATTGTTTATCTTATTAATTATCCATATCTTCAATCGTTTATTACTCCCAATCCACAAAAGATGTGAGAGGGCTCACAAAAATGAATATAACTGAAATTAACAGTTGAAATAGTTCAAGCTAAGGAGAAAACCACGAGAGGAAGAACATTGTCTCATCCCTAATCTCCCACGCAGTGTCCGACCTTGGACACTCACAGATACCTTGTTGCTGCAAAGGATCCATGAAAAAAACAGGCATTATAAAAATACTGGTCTCTCCTATTTGCATATCATTTTATAATTTTAAAGGTATTCCCATAAGTTACATCATTGAGGTTAATGCATTCTTGGGAATATATTTGTGATCTTTATTTTACAGACAAGGAAATCGGGACTCAGAGATGTGAAGTGACTTGGCTGGGTTCGCTAGCTGGCAAGAGGCAAGCTGGCACCTAACACCAAATTTTCCTGATTCAAAATTCAGTGCCTCGTCTGCTGGAAGAACCAATTTTATATGAAGAGGATGAGATGTGGAGAATGAGAATGTTACTGGAGACTGACGTGGGGGATACCCACAAGCCAGAAAGGAAGGAAGGAATCAGTTGAGGGTGAGGAACTAAGGCAGATACCTCACATCCTTCCAGAATTAAAGGTCTACCTAAGAATGTACTGACCCTCAGGGGAGATGGATTTCTGAAAAAGAATCGCAGAGAAACTGACTCAGAGTGAATCTGAGGGAGCTACTTGGTCTACCTGGAGAGGCCCCGGAGAGAGTTATGGCTTAGGGCCTTCACAGATTCAGGACATTAATTATCACCGGCCTGTCACTCATGGCCACTCTTGGTGTTTGCCTTCAGTCCGAATGTGATCTGACAGTTCTCGAGCATAAGAAAGCCATGAAAATTCTGTTGACCCAATTCCTCACACGTCTGCTCTGAATGGCGAGAGTAGAAAGAATAAGGAAACTGGATTGATGATCCACCAACACAGCGTCCTATTGAAAGGATTCTTAGTAGTACCATAAAGGAGATGAATTAGTTTTCTTGGGTATCTAAAAGGAAATAAAGCTGCCGACGTCGAGGACAAGGTTTTTAATGGTTCAGTTGAAAGCTTTACCTTTTTCTGGGCATTGTTTCTCCCAGCGTCCTATCCGCTGAAGGGAGGTATCTGCTCCCAGGGCTACTGGTACATGTACCCTGGGAACCAGTTACTCTGCTGGTGGTCATGCGCTGAGTACCCCAGACCCGCACTGAGCTCTCCAACATTTTCAAGCCTCATCTGCTCAGAGACAAATGGACTCCCGTGCTTTGCATGAGAATAGAATGATAATTCTCAAATGCTGCTCTTCAAAAAAGCCCACAAGCATCTTGAGCAATAGGGTAAACATTTAAAAAAAATTAATCGACTTATTTGAAATTAGAGTAAAAATGAAATTTATTTAGAATAGCAGAGTAATTAGAATAACAAATCAAATATTAAAACATCTCTCTCTTTCTCTCTCTACATATTTATTTCCTCTTTATACTGCCCACATTTTGCTCAGTATTGAGCTAGTTCCTACCGTATGTGCAGAATTCAAGTACCCTGGCCCAGTGAGGGGGTACATTGCCCTTGGGGAGATTAGAGCTCAGCTAGGCAGTCACTTATTCCCAGCCTGCTCCTTTCTTTGGGTTTGGACCAGCTAATACTGCAGAATGAACAGGTGCATCTTACCTAGATTTTAGTTAGGTCCTCAGACTCTGCCCCCCTTGACCTCCCTGCGGGAAGAGTACAAGAACCAAATGGAAACAGGAGGAAAAAGCCACAGACAACAGAGCAATGGAAACTGAATTGGGTGGCTCTGGTGGTGAATGGGAGAACCAAGGGCTGATGCTGATGAATGTCACTGGGAAAAGCGGTTGGAAGATGTAGGGGCAGAGCCAGCACGCCAGTGCCCCTGACCTTGGAAATGCTGCTTGACCTTTTATGAAGGTCTCTTCAGTAAACGCAGATCAGGGCCTCATGGCAGCTCTGAGGGGAAGGCAGCAGGCAGCATATATTTAGAGAATGTTACTGGGCAGGAGCTTAACCAGGTGGGAATTCGCTGCTAGTGACAGCTCTGTGCTGGGGAAGCATTTATTTTTAGACATTCTAAACTGTTAGAGTTTACTTTGGAGGATTCAGGGAAAGAGTACGGTCTTTCCCGGTGGGATGAATTGAGCTCCAAAGCGTGACTCATCACTTGACCTGTGCGATCCACTTGAGCTGGTTGTTCAGTTAAATGTTCCACAGGGCATTTCCCTACTTCCTGGCCAAATTCACAGTTGCGGGGGAGGGGGTAAAGGAAACATCGGGACCTCTTCTGGGAAGACCATTGTGTAACTATGAGCAGGTGCATCCCATTCGACAGAGGGCCGGGGTGGAAGAGCTCTACCCTGTATCAGGGCCTGGGGCCGCGGGAGGAGCAGGGGCTCCCAGACAGGCAGGGCTGGGGGGGGGGGGGGGGGGGCAGTGGAGGGGGTCTGTCACCCTCTCTGGAAGCAGAACAAGGAGCAGGCTGGGAAACCGGGAAATGACTTCTCTAGTCTCAGCTTATCCCAGATGGTTACTCCAGGCTCTTCATGGAGATTTCTGTACCCCCCGCTCAACTGTGGGCCTGATGTCTGGGGCTCCGGAGCTGAAATGGAGTTGCTGTGGGGCAGCCTAATATTCCATCCCAGCTCCCTCAGCTGCTGCAGCCGAGGAGCCCGAGAACCGAACCGAGGCTCGTTAACCCATCAGGGCTTTACATGTAGTAATAAAAGGGTGGTTTAGACTGGATGAATAGCAGTTTGACGCAATTCGTAATAGGGACTTAGTCCCCATTAGTACAATATGAATTTTTTATTGATTCAAATGATCACATATTTCTGTTCCTAGATTCTATATACTACAGAGAAAAGCCAAAGCATTACAAGCATTACAACAGAAAAACGAAACACAGTAACACAAACCACTTTCCCAATAGAGTATTTCTCACTTAGACCATTATTGTTGCTTTATTTGTTGTTATTGAAATGCCCACTATTTTTCTAATCTCTCTGTATATATTCTCTCTTTACATTCTTTTTTTTTATTATTATAAGAGAGAGAAAAAGTGAGCAAGTGGGGTGGGGGAGAGGGGCAGAGAGAAAGGGGAAGAGAGAATCTTAAGCAGGCTCCACATGCAGTGCAGAGCCCAACACAGAGCTCGATCTCATGACCCTGAGATCATGACCTGAGCTGAAATCGAGAGTCAGATGCTTAACAACTAAGCCACCCCTATATTCTTTTTTTTTTTCAATGGAAGTTTGGTTGACACATGTTACATGAGTCACAGGTGTACACTGGAGGGTTGGATAAGTCTATATATTATGCTAGGCTCACCACAAATGTAGCTCCCAACTGTCACTATACAATGTTATCACAGTACCATTGCCCATATTCCCTCTGCTGTACCTCTTATTCCTGTGACTTATCCATTCCATAACGGGAAGCCTGCATCTCCCACTCCCCTTCACCCATTTTGCCCATCCCTCTGCCCACCCCCGGCAACCATTGATTTGTTCTTTGTACTTATAGATCTGATTCTGCTCTTTGTTTGTTCATTTGTATTCTTTTATATAGTCCACATGTAAGTGAAATCATATGCTATCTTTCTCTGTCTGACTTATTCCACTGAGCATGATGCCTTCTAGGTCCATCCATGTTGTCACAAATGGCAAGATCTCATCTTTTTTTATGGCTGCATAATATTCCATTGTGTCCATAGACCACATCTTTACCATCTGTCTATTGATGGGCAGTTGGGTTGCTTCCATATCTTAGGTATTGTAAATAATGCTGTAAATAAACACAGGGGTATGTGTATCTTTTGAATACCCAATTTTGTTTTCTTTGGGTGAATATTCAGTGGTAGATTTGGAGGAAATTCCATACTGTTTTCCACAGTGGTTGCACCAGTTCCCATTCCCACCAATAATGCATGAGGGTTCCTTTTCCTCTGTATCCTCACCAACGCTTGTTATTTCTTATCTTTCTGATTATAGCCATTTAGAATTCATTTCTGAATTGTCAACTTTCTATAAGCTGATGGGCACTGTGGGTTCTATAAACTGATATGTACATGACCTTCAACAATAACTCTGTAATTTCAACTATCCTTAAGAGGCATGGGTACAGAAGTGCTTAGATTATTGAAGTTATCTGCATCCCTTTTTTGAAGTTTTCATGTATGCTGATTTCATTATTTGTTGTTCAATAGAGTCCTTAGCTGAGGAATTGTCAGATAGCTTTTTCTAATTTAGTATCCATCTGTGAAATGTCCTGGTATTTTCAGCAAACCTGACATCCCCGGAGCCATGTTCTGCCCCCTTTGAGTCCTTCCGTTCACATGACCATCTCTTTCACCCACAAACCAGAACAGCGCTTGGGTAAACAAATATTTTTCCTAGGTCCCGAAGCCTTCCGAGACCCTTTCCTCTCCACCCTATTGTGTGGTTACATTGTCTTCCATTTTAAAGTTTGTCATCTTGACTTACTAATTATTAATCTTTTCCTTTTTTATCTTCGGTTTTTACCATTTTGATGGTTTTCTATGCTTTGTGGAAGGCCACGTTTAACTCGTATTTTTACTTAAGAAAAACCAGTGAAGAGATTTTTTCCAAATACAACTCAAATATTAATTAAAACCCAGATAAGACGTTCGATGGTAGCAAAAATGCTACCATTGAAATGGCAAGCACCCACTTACACTTCTCTTTTAAGCAAAAAGTCAGGACATAAAAATTTTCAGGTATGAATAGCAGTGGTCCATTGTGGAGGGATATAGTTGGTTCACATTGCTTGGTGACACTTAGTGGGAATGAATATCAAAATGAACAAGCATGGCAACAAACCACGCCCCCCTTCATTTCTTTCCTAAAACTGGTCCTGTGTGTTGTAACCCTTGGCTTAGCAGCCTTAGGTCCCAGTGTTCTTATTCTTACCCAAATTCTCTTTCTCACCTCCTCTTCCTCTTTTGTTCTTAGACATTGGCTTTCTCTCTCCTTTGTTCAATGCAAACGCAGTTCTGGAGATGACCATTTTGATTTCACAGAATATACATTCATCCTTTCTCATTCTCTTTCCTTTGAAATCTACAACACAGTTAGGAGTCTAAAAATGCATTGCTGTGTGGCTATCCTCCTCATTCAAAATGTAGGAGAGTACCAGTCAAACTAAATTGCTCCTAAGACCCTGCCTAAGTGATGTACAGACTGTGACATCTTCTTATTCAATTTCCATGTGCTCATATCTTCCCTAGTAGATTGTTCAGTTTCTTGAGTCTGCAACCTATTCCTTTTTATGAACACCTCCCCACCCAGAGTCTGGCACATGCTTTATACTTAGATGCTCATTATGTCTTTATTGAATAAGTATCCCATTTAGCTACAACAGTTTTCTTCAAATCCTGGTGGAAATTTTCCAGCTTCAGACATCTATTCTATATTCTCTTTAGTCAATAAACTTTGCCAATTATCTCCTTATAAAATAGTGGTAAATCAGTGTTTTTTTTTTCTACCAACGTTTCCTTGGAAAACAGGATGTTCACAATGACTGGTTTGCACCCTGTGTGGGTGTGGAACACTATAGCATTGCCTGGCTGTCTTTATTTAAGACTCACTTCATCAGAATATATCCCATACTCCTTCGCTGCTAAGGCTTCTTTTATTTTCTTCATTCTAGATGTTGAAATGATTTTGGATAGATTTAGGATTGCAACTATGATTCATTAGCAATCCCACGATTTTACCGCATTGTAATTAAATTTTAATTTTTTTACTGAAGTAACCCAGAAACAGTCAAACAGTGCTCTAAGGCTTATAGTAAAAGAACAGTCCCACATCACACTTCTCTTTCCTAATTTCCACTTAGGGTCATTGAACATGTTTCTGTTAACTCCATAGATGCCATGAAACCCCACATACACCTGCCACTCCTCACCTTGATCTCGTGCAGATTCAGATGACCGTCAACCCCCTCAACTGTTGGTGACTTGTGACAGAAGTTTCCTTGGCTGTAACGTCTCTTGCTTTCCCTTCACATTCTCTAACTCTTAACTTTAGATTGTTTAGTCTAATAAACTAAGGCCCAAAGAGTCTACAGAGGAGACTAGTAACACCTGATACTAGGGTTGATCTTTCAACCACATAAATCTCCCTTGCTCCTCTTGCCTGTTATTGAAGATGGCGTAGGCCTGGACCTTCTCATTCATTGCCAATTCATATTTTATCCTAAAGGATCATTCCTACTGTCAAATGATTCATCTCAGGGGCATGTGCTGCATATGCAATTTCCATGTGGCTTTCAATTTGTAAATGCCACTTCCTCTCTTTTCCTTGTAATTGTCAGTCTCTGGTAGGAACACCTTCAATATTTTCTCCATGAGACTTTTCAAATATTACGAGTTTAATGTTGTTCTTCAACAGCTCGATAACCAACACAGACTAATGAATAGTGTAAGGGCTGAGCTTGCAGAATCACTAGGATGGACACCTGAAATGAATAGGATGTTGTATGTCAACTGTACTTCAAAAAAAAAAAAAGAAGAAAGAAAGAAAGAAAGAAAGAAAGAAAGAAAGAAAGAAAGAAAGAAGAAAGAAAGAAAGAAAAAAAATTTAAGCAAATAAAAATAGAATAAAATGAGTATGCAGACCATTAATGTCATCTGATCATGACAATGGGACCTGAAATAATTTGTTCTGGAAGAACCCTAAGGGGTTCTGATGGGAATGAACTGCCTGGCAAATTTCAGATGCCAACACAACAAGTATCAGCTAGGAAAAATATAGGCTTCATCTTAATGCTTCAAAGTCACGACCCATGCGCATTTTGATGGGCATGTATCCAAAGGTTTTAAACTTAAAACAGCCTCCCTACTTTGGATTTATGAACAAATGGCTTTCAAACTGCCTTTTAGAACTGAATTGGTACATAGAATGAGGAACTCCTATAAATCTATTGAATTCGTTTTCCATTTTGTTCTATATCAGCTGCAAACTTGATCCAAACGCTTTCTCTATCTTCACAGATAGCATTGTTACAATTTTTTTAGACATGACCAAGGACAATGCCTAAGGACATGCAGCTAGAAGAGCATTTCCCAGAGTATGCTCCAGGGTTTCTGTAGGAAAAAAACAAAAAAAGTTTCTGTGATCTAATAGGTTTGGAAAATGCTAAGTCACTCAGTTAATAAAAGTTGAATGTGGTTCTTTTTGTAGGAGGTGCATGAAAATGATTGTCCTCGGGATACACCTAGCTGACCTCCAACTAGAGGGAGCATAATTGACCCTGAGCATCGGCTGCTGCCCTCCAAAATCCATCATAGCATGTGTGGTGAGACCAGGTTTCCCACAAGCTGTTGCCAGACAATGGGAGAACAGGGCGCCCAGGAAGGCCCATTGTTGAAGACACAGGACTCTTCTGACAGACAACTTTGGCTCAAGGTTTACCCGAACTTTTCATTATATTTCAGGGCAGTCTAGACCACTTCAACTCAACTTTGCCTCACTTTCTCCTTTACTCAGGGTCTAATGCCTCTTCCAGCCCTCCCAGCTCCCTCCCCATTCTCTCTCACAGGCTGCTCCTCTGGTATAATGCAGACATCTTTAATTCTATCTGGGTGTCTGCTTCTCAGACAAATCCAGACAAACAGGACGACTCATAAACCCCCATTAATACACAAAAAAAAGCAGCTAAACACATGAAGCAAAACCTATTAGAAACAGAGAAATTATATAACAAGGTAATATTAGTGGGAGATTTTAATACAACTCTTTCAGAAGCAGTCATATGTAACAGACAAAAATTGAGAACATAAAAGAATTTATGAATCCATAACCCCTCACGTAGATAATAAAAAATTATTTTCCAAGTTGATGTGACAAAGAAAGGAGAGATTCTAAAGTCTGTGTTTCTATCATCATCAAATGGAGTTAGATGAATCATAGAAAGTGATAAAATTAAGACTCAGAAATTAAGAAATACAACCTCAGACCAACTTGGGAACAAAGAGGCTATCCAAACTGAATGTGTAAATTGTGCTCAGAGGGAAATCTAGAAACTTCCATGTTTTTATCAAAAAAGAAAGATTAAAAATAATAAAACTTAGTCTGTATCACAGAAAATTAGAGAAACAATAAACCAAAAGAAAATATGAATAGGCAATTAGCAACGATAAAAGTGAAAAAAGTAGCAAGAAAGAAACAATGACAAACAGTAAGAGAAAAGATAAATGCATCTAAGGGCTAGTTTTGTGAAGAGACCATTATACTAAACAAATCCTTTATGACTTAAAAAAGATTAAAATACAAGTTGAGACAAAAAAGACTGAAAAATATGTATGATTGGGAATAAAGCAAGAGACATAACCATAGGTACAGAAGATCGTAGAGACACAGAAGACATTTAAAAGAACTACTACCTTCCACAACCTCTTGGTAATAAATGTGAAGCTCTAGAGGAAATGTATAACATTACAGCAAAATATAAATTGACAAAATGTACCTAAGATAAAGTCAAGAACATACAAAGAGTAATTACCACAGAAGGCTTGGCAAGGTATGTAAAAAACTATTAATATAAAAGTTTCCATGTCCAGATCATTTCACAGCTGAGCTTCATCTAATATTTAAGGTCTAGATTCCATTGTTCTTTAAACTGTTAATTTTAAGCCATATAAAAAGATGGAAAGTCCCCCATGACTAAGGTTATCAGGCTAGCATAATTTTAATACCAAACATCAACCAATATTTAAAAAATCTCAACCAATATTATATATGGCTAAAAATTAGAAACTAAAAATATAGCAAATATAACTCAGTAGTTTTGATGTTTCCAGAGGTTAATACACTATGACTAATTTGGACTTATTCATGTATTTCAAAGATACTTCAATACTACAAAATCTATCAACATAATTCATAACATCAATAAATCAAGAGAAAAATGTGAAATGGAGGGGTCCAATAAAGAAAATTATCTTAAAAATTGAAGGAGATAAAATAAACGTTGGACAGTGAGAAGGCCTAAACTTTTTTTGATTAGAAAATTTAATTTCATGAAATGTACATCTTTCCACTTTTATACCACACAGTTAATGTGATTCCAACTAGAATACTGTGGTAGAGAATGCTTTATCCTTCAATGTCCTTTCTCCCTAAGAATGTTGCTATTTGTAATTAAGCTGTGGTTGCCAGTCTATGAGGAAAAACCTACAGTTGTCTTCCTATGTCTTTCTCCCGTTTCTTTCACACAGACTACTTCACCTCTGTCACTTGTGGTCACCAAACTTGTGGGTTTTTCCACACACCAAGCAATTCTGCATCACCAGCTGGGTGTTGTACAGTTTAACTCAACTCTGACATCCTCCACCTTCAGATGCCACCTTCAGGCAGTAGGTACCCGAGTTACCCACGACTTCTATCCAACTTGGCTACAAATTGGAGATTCTCTTGATGTCCTTCCTCTTGGATTCAGTTATTTGCTAGAATAGCTCAAAGAACTCAGGGAAAGACTGACTTACACTCCCTGGGGTATTAAAGGATATGATTAAAAATTCAGATGAGGAGATACATAGGGGAGGCCCGGGAGGGTCCCAAGGGCAGGAGCTTCCGTCCCCATGGAGTTGGGGGCACATCACTGTCCCACTATGTGGATTGTTCACCCATCTGGCAGCTTGCCGAACCCCATACTATTAACAGAGGCTTCCTCACATAGGCATGAACAATCATTGACTCCATTCCCAGCCCCTCTTTTCTTTTCTAAGAGCAACTTCTGCTCTTAAAGTGTATGTAGTGTTGGGTGGGAGGGGGGGGAGTGGGAACTTGACCTTTCCTTGCTCATTTTCCCTTTTTACTGGAATGCAGGTGAGCAGCCCATCCTCTCCTCAGACGGCTAGACAGAAGATGGCAAGAATCTGGCTCTGTTACCATGAAACAGACATATCAGTCCGGGACTGCTTATATTTGGCATTTTTTCTAAGAAAGACACAAACAGGCCAAAACTCTGGTCTGTTTAGTTATCCTATCACTTTGGCTCTTTATTACAGCATCTGAAACTATATCCTAAGCAATGCAAACCCTAACCGTGTTTTTTAAAATTATCACCTAAAGTTACGTAAGTGTTTAAATGGGAAAATAAATGCCAACATATAGGTAGAAAAGCTTTGTTTTGTTCTGTTTTGTTTTCATTGTTTAAAGAAGAGAAGGAATTGCCGAAATATATAAACTGATCAAATAAATATGGCGTTGCTTTTGGGATAGAAACATAGATCCATGAAACAACATAGTTAAGCTAGAAAGACACCCAAGGATATATAAGATTGTAAGATACAAGTGTGATATTTTAATTCTGTAGGAAAATGGTTTGGTTAGTCAATGTGCCATCATAAACGCCTATCGGTCTGAAAAAAAGCAAAATTGTGCCCTGTTTCAAATCATATGAAAGTCTAAATTCCAGATAGAAGATTGAAGTGTAAACATATAACATAAAAATCTTCAGAAAAAATCTGAAAGATCACACATGAAATTTAGAGTACCTTCTTACACAAGGCAGAAAATCCAGAATCTGTTAAGGAAAAAGAGAGAGATTTACATAAAAGCTTAACTTTTATGTAGGAAAAGACAGAATATAGGTAAACAGAAATTATATTTGAAATCTGATTTGAAGTCTGGCAAAATAAACATGATACTGTACAGAGAACTCTTAAAAAATGATGAGAAAAAGACCTACAACCCAAAAGAAAGGTGGGCCATGGTATAAACAAGCAATTCACAAGAAAACAACTCCAAATGCATGGTATATATATGGAAGGACATTCAAGTTCAGTAGTAGTGGGAAAATTGGAAGTTAAATTAACAGTGATATATGACTTACATTCATAATGCCAGGTTCAAGGAAGAGCCTTCTGCTGGCAGGCAAGAGAGAAGAGCACGCTGTCCCATTTGCTGGTGGAAATGTGAGTATTTATAGCCTTTGGGGGAAAGCAATCTGGCAAAGTCTACTAAAAAGTAAAATAAATTGCAATCCCACTCATGGGACTATTTACCACAGAAATAAAAGTATCGACATCATAAGGCCAGCTGTATAAAATGTTTATCTAAGATGTTGTTTTTGTTTGTAGGGTTAAAAATTGTAAACACGGTATGTAACGATGAATAGGGAAATTGTCGAATAATTTATGACACATCCACTCCATGGAATTTTAGAGAGCCATCACAAAGAATGAATTAGTGCTTTTACGGAGCAAGAAAAAAAAGATGCAAAGAAATTGCCATAATATGATCCCATTTTTGTAAAACAGTGCCAAAAGACTCTGCGTGTGTGTGTGTGTGCGCACGTGTGCGTGTGCGTGTGTGTGTGTTGTGTGATTATATTTTATGAACCAAGGAAAGTAAGGAAGAATTCACATCACGTTGGTAAGAAAGCTAAATCTGGGGGCTAGCTGCTCGGTCAGCAGTTTGACAAGGAGAGGAGGAGGAGGAGGAGGAAAGAGAAAAGTAAGCAGCAGGAGATCCCTAACATGTGGGATTTTGTCCCTTTTATATAAAATTATCTGTAAGTATAAATGCAGTTAGAAACAAGAAAAGATCAAAGAAAGAAAGAGAGAGAAAGAGAAAGAAAGAAAGGAAGGGAGAGAGGGAGGGAGGGACAGAGGGATGGAGGAAGAAAGGAAGAGAGAAAGAAAGAAACATAAAGCTATGTAGGAACTTTCGTTTGTTTTGTTTTGTCCTTTTATGTTTTGGGTGGAAGTTTTTATATTATAATCTATTGTAACATCAAGTAAAAAAATATATAGTTATAGGGGCACCCGGGTGGCTCACTTGGTTAAGCGTCTGCCTTCGGCTCAGGTCATGATCCCAGGGTCCTGGGATCGGGCCCCATGTTGGGCTCCCTGTTTGGCAGAGAATGCTTCTCCCTCTGCCTGCCTGCTTGTGTTCTCTCTCTCTCTCTCTCTCTCTCTCTCTCTCTCTCTCTCTCTGTCAAATAAATAAATAAAATCATTTTTAAAAATTTTAAAAAATAAATGGTTATAATGTCTAACATAACCTATGGTTGTTTCTGGAAAAAAAAACATGCAAAGATGCAAAGATGGGCATGTGCTAATTTGAAAATTATAAAGCATGTTAGGTGGGATTTGGGATTAATTCCCATTTTATTTTCCAAATTTATCTGATATGCCTATATTATTTTTAAAAATATTTAGCAGGGCAAATAAAAATAATGATTAGCAATCAGAGACCACATGTCATATGTTTCTTGGAATTTGTACAGACTCTATAATGACTTTGAAATATTGTCTTAACCAGACACAAGTGAGGTAAAGAGAGTTGATTCTGGGATTCTCTGTTTTTTCTCATTGTATGGTCATTTTCCAATTCCTTAACTTTGGTCACTGGGCAAAAATGAGATCATAAGATATATTCTGATCTGCAAAATAAACTTTTTAAAAAATGCGTAAAATAAATGTACATATTCATTGAAATCCTCTTAAGGGATCAAAGAGAACTTTGGAGGATTCCTGAGGAAGTTAGCCATTCTGTAGCTTGTAAGCCTCCCCTTTCCCCCTCCTAGCAGGCCCTGTTCCCAGCTGACTGGGTCTGACAAGGGGTCAGAGAAATCAGGTCTTGGGAGAGGATCACAGGGCCCCAGTGACAGTATCCAGGAGATAAAAAAGACTCTCGAGTGGAGTGAGGGGAAAGCTAATTATACGACCATCTAGGCAGTGAAATGGGAAGGCCCTGCAGATAACTAGCCACACCTTGTGCCTGCAGGATTCCCATAATGGAGATTCCCTTAAGGTCATCTGGTCCTTTGAAGCAGATGATCCAAGTCCTTGGGACAAGGATGCTTTGCTCTCCTGAGTGGAGGTTTCCCATCTGAATGGCTCAGGATGGCTCTCCATGCAACTGGTACTGAAGGGCCCCCAGAGTAAAGTTTGGTCCCACCTCCCTCTGTGCCCCCCACCCCTCAGCGATAGGTTTCTTGAATTTCAAAATGGCAGTGCTGATAAAAAGCCAGGGGTTGTGAGGGAGAAGAGAGGTCCGTCAGCACACAGGTTAATTACTTCCACAGGATTCCTTGTGGCCACTCACCTGTCCTCATGAGGCCACCCACCGCCCTGCCCCTGGCACAAGGCCTAGTCCATAGTGGACCCTCCAAGTGGCTCTCCCGAATGTGTGCATCAAACAAGGAGCTTGTACAAGCCTCAAGGAAGAACTAACAACAGATATTGTCTGGAGAGACTTAAGACATTCTCCTGTCTCTCTGTCGCTGAGAACACAGTGATTCTCCAGAATGGCTTCGAGGTCTCTTACTGCACTTGACTTCCCAGGCTGCCAAAAGGCCATCACCAGCTCTCAGATGCATAGGAAAGAGTGTGATCCCATATCAGCAGATGACCGGAGCAGACTTTTCTCACACTCCCATGCTCAATTGGTCTTGCCTTTAAATGTCTCCAGTCCTTAAGGTGAATCATAAATCCTCTGCGGCCAAATTCCTAGGCTGGGGCCACCTTCCTCCAAGTGAGGCAATGTTCTACCTGCAGGCATTTCTGGGAAGGAGACACTTGAGGACCAATGTCCCTGCATGTCTTTTTGCCCATCACCTGGGGAAGCAATCACCTTGCCAATTTGCAGGTGTGTGTTTCGTAACTGCTCCCTAGGTGGTTCTAAATGACAAAGCATGTGTGTTGGCAACACCCTCCATTTCTCACCAGCTCCTCTGGCCCCTCCAGATGAATGCATTTCACTGCAGGACTCACAGGATCTACCTCATTCAAGAGTCACAGACCTGGCTTGTGTTCTGAGCAAGGGGTCTCAGTAGAGCAGTAAAATAAAATGATGCTTGGTTTTTCCATAGGAAACCTTTTCTTTCCCCCATCGGTTCTAACAGCTCCAGGCATCGCTTTCACCTCTATTCCAACCCTGCTATCTTTCCTGTCTCCAAAGCCCTAGCTGGGTTCCTCAAGGATGGTCTTCCTAAACATCCTGAACCAAAGGGGGGTGGGGAGACTGTTTTCAGTACATATTTAACCTAAAGGACTTGGCATAAGAAAGAAGCTCCAGGTTTGTTTCACTAATGATGCAGGGCTGATGAACGTCTCCCTGCATCCATTCTACTCCTGGAGGTCAGGCTGTGTGATAGCAACTCTTCCTTAAACCACAGACACCACACAGAATCCAACCGCACATTCCCTAAGGAAGTTACACTTAGAATCCCGTTTCTGCCTGGGCCTGAGTTTCCTTTTCTCACTTATTAAAGGCAATATGAACTCTTTTTAAAAATTAACTAGTTCTCTTGAAGTTCAATAGATAAGAGCCCATTCTGCATTTTTTGCCTAAATGGTCTCTCCCAAGGGAAAGTGAGCAAATCTACGTTACTTGATGGAAATTCACGTAACGGGTGCTGAACTTCTGTGTGGTCCTTGAAGGACTGAGACACTACAAAGAATATGGGCAATATTTGAAAATAACTTGAGCCTTTCTAGAATGCCCTTTTCTTGGGAATGCACGGGAAAAGTTGTGAGCAGATTTGTCAATCAGAGTTTGGCATGGCTCAACCACCACCAAAGGCCATTCTTACTTCATTGGCACTGTGCATGAAAGGCTTTCAGAACTAATCCTTAGACAGAATTCACTTTTCTGTCTTTGGCATAAGATCACAGGTTTCCTGGCATCTCCTGCTGATAAGAAAACAAAAATCTGGCCCTTGGTCTGATAAAGTGGGTTCGCAGCTTTTCATGGCTCCCTCCCGCTGCATCTTGATAAAAGCATTCTTTATTCTGCACTGTATCCTTTCACCTGGACTTGCATTTTGTATGTTGGTTCATCCCTGGATGCTCAGAACCATCCTTCCAATTGCTGAGCCCAGCACATGACCGTTGGCAGGAAACCACTGAAGTCCCTTCAGCTTCACTTTGGACCTTGTCAGCAACATTTCCTATGTCCCTGCTTCCTCTGTGCCATGGAATCCTGGCAAGTACATCACTTAGGACAAATTGTTGTCAGATTGAGACAGGTCCTACTGGGAGCAAGCGAACTCACTCAAAGCCAAAGCCTGAATCCCAGCCAAATGGATGTCCGCCTTATACATACACGACCGATGTCCGGGTCCTCTGTGAGCCCATCAGTACCAAGAGCACACCTGCTCTTCTCCCTCTTCCCTCTTGCTCCTAAGGACCTTGAGGTTTTTAGTAAAGAAAAAGAGGGTAAGTTTGCTTCTTTCCAAGCTGTCTTCGGCTGGGGTATCCATGACGATTATCCTCTCCTGATGACTTTTGAGTTCTTGGAACAGCTCCACGTGAACAGACCTTCTTGTGATCTAGTCCACATCCAGAATATGTTATAAGACGATGCATGGAAGATGCTGTTTATCCTCAGACTGCCTCACGTGTCTTCTTGTGTTTGTTAAAGCACACCTTATATCACCTTTCACACCCAAGAGTCCTAGTCAGGAATCCATTGACCCACAAATGGTTCCATGAATAGCGGGGATTCTTCAAACTCTTTAAAATTGTATGTGAATTGTTCCATATGTAATGTTTATTTTCCAGAGGCGAGAATCCAGTGTCCATCATGTATTCAAAGAGTTCTGCAATACCAAAAAGATTAAAAACAGATGTTTCCTTGGACTATTTTACTCATTCTGACATTCTATAAGACTCTGATCGTGTTTGCAGCTTTACCACCAAACCCAAACCTAAAAAAAATATTTCTCCGGGGGTGTGACAATGTTACAGCAGAATGTATGGGCTACATCTGTGCATGCTGAAGAAAACACTAGCAGTTCTGAAGAAGGCACAGCTCTCCCCCACCTTGCTGTGATTATGATTTCCGGCAATTTTTGAAGCTTACTGGATGATACCGTAGATTGTTTCCTACTTTTCGTAAGAATTGCCTTGAGAAGAGTCCTCCTTAAGAAAGACAAAAGATTTGCTTCGTTCTTGGAGACTATCCAAAGACCTTACTAAACTCTGGCCCAATCCTGGTCTTCCCCTTGTCTTCAAAGATCAGGACGTCCAGGATGGCAGAAAGATGACTCCATCCTAGGAAAGTTTCCTTAGAAAGCTGAGAAGACTTTCTATATGCAGGGGGTGGCAGAACTCACCGGAAGGGTGGTCTGTATGCTAGTGTGAATGGGAGTTGGTCTTAGTTGGTCACAACCTAAGATCCTCAATATGGCAAGTCTTGCCATGTCAGTGGGCTTCTAATTCCAGTTGGCTGTCTCCCTATGATTCTATCCAGACTTTCAATACTTCCTGTTTGTTTTGTTTTACTTTATTTTATTTTATTTAGATTTTATTTATTTATTTGAGAGGGAGAGAAAAAAAACACACAAGTAGGAAGGAGAGGCAGAGGGAGAGGGAGAATCAGAACCCCCTTGCTGAACAGGGAACCTGATGCAGGGCTCAATCCTAGGACCCTGGGATAATGACTTGAGCCAAAGGCAGACACTTAACCAACTGAGCCACCCAGGAGCCCCAGTACTTCCTGCTCTGATCAGCATCAGAAGATATTACTTTCTGCCACTTAGCACTATGCATATCCTCAGGGTTCATCCATGCTGTAGCATATGTCTGAATTTCCTTTCTTTTTTTTTTTTTAAGATTTTATTTATTCATTTGACACAGAGAGAGAGATTACAAGTAGGCAGAGAGTCAGGCAGAGAGAGAGGAGAGAGGAGAAAGCAGGCTCCCTGCTGAGCAGAGAGCCCGAGGCGGGCCTCGATCCCAGGACCCCGAGATCATGACCTGAGCCGAAGGCAGAGGCTTTAACCCACTGAGCCACCCAGGCGCCCTGTTTTCAAAATTTTCTTGATCATATTTGAAATTTGTAAAATGACCCTAGACAATGGTACAGAAACATGCACCAAATATGTGCATCTTCTTTTAACTTCTGCTAATACAGAAATTAAATTTAAAGAAAAATTAATTATTTAAATGTTGCTGGGTCTTAGAGCTTTTAAATTTTTACCTCTGTTATGGAATGATCGGACACACACAAAAGTAGGGAATAGTATAACCCAACCTTAATGTATCTATGACTTCAATTTCATTAACTCATGGCTGATCTTATTGCATAAATGCCTCTTCAATCCCCCCTCCTAAACTAGATTATTTAGTTAAGAAAATCCTTGACAACATATCATTTTATCATGCCATGTATCTTACCAGGAATTTTTAAAAGTTAAGGACTCTTTTAAGACCAACATAAACAACATAACAACAGAAATATCACATGGGAAAAATTAGTTACAATTCCTTAACATCACAAAATAGTCATTACTTAAATTTCCAAGAGTATCTCAAAATGTCTTTACTATCGGTTACTACATCTTTATGGTTGATCAGTACTTACACGTTGCCTTTGTTGATAGACCTCTTAAGTCTCTTTCTCCTCTCTATATTTTTCTTGGCACTTTATTTATTGAAGAGATTAAAGAAACCGGTCCTTTCTCCCTAAATTTTGTTAATTGCATCCTTATGGTGTCATTGAACATATGTTTCTGTCTTCCATATTTCTTTAAAATTGGCAACTAGATCTAGAGGCTTTATCGGATTAAATTTCCATTTGGGGGAAAGAATAATTCATACTTGTGTACTTCCTTCAGGAGACACATAACGTCTACCTGTCTCCCTATCTATGATGTAAAAATTGATTACTGGGTCAGGTCTTATCAGTCTTTGCATTGTTTTATAGTTTCCCATCAGTATTCTTTCTAATGGTTTATTAGCCATTGATGACCATTGCCTACATCCATTATTTTCCTAGGGACTGAGAGGCAATGTTATTACATTGACCTTTCTTCATTTATTAGCTGGAGTACTATCAGGAAAGACTTTCCTTCATGAGCTGTATGACTACCCCAGTGCACAGTGTGTACAGGAAAAACAGGATAAATGTTAGACTAGGGAGGTCAACAGTGACCCACGATGGGTGTTCTTTTCAGTATCATTTTGAACTCATGGATAATAAGATATTTAAAGCCCTCAAATTCTTTGAAGTTATTATTCTTTCTGCAAATCAAATCATCCCATCTTTGGGACTGGAGGCCTCTTTAGGTTGGATCCCAAGCCTTTGACACAATCTCAATGGTCTTAAGTAGATTTTCTTATTTTTCCGGCACGGTACAATGTGCCTGGCTCATCTTGTCTATTTCCTGGGCCAGATCTGAAGCAGTTATTTCTCCAAAGAGCCTTGTAACAGGAACTATACTTAGAGATCACAATATGGACACGAGGGATGCTCATGGCTCCTGGGTGTGTTTCTGCAGTTCTTTCAGTCAACAGAACTAGGAAAAAAAGAAAGAAAGAAAAGCACTTTTTTTAAAAGAAAAAAATACCCTATGAGCATAATGATGCAGCCAATTGAAATAGAAGTTAGAGTTTTTACTTCTTGATTTTATATTTCTAACTTTAATCTCTTATGATGAAAATCTTGGCGGTAGTGATGTTAACAAAATTGCTTATTTGTTTTACCTGCTGTGTATTAGTTTCAGAAAAACACCACCAGTATGGTTAGTAACAATATAAGTACTCAGTGGAGTTAACAATTTCTTTAGGGTTCCTTTTCAATATACCCTTCTAGGGATAATCAGTCAAATCACTGTATTTTAAAATCACTTGATGTCATTTATACCTTTATGTGGGTAAGTAGCTACTTATTTTTAACCTTCAGAGAAGCATTTTTTTGCTTACAATCCTTTGCGAAGCATCCTTATAGTTTAACAGGGAACATGCCACCCCAACAGAGGTGTCCCTGGGCCTGTGTTTTCTATGAGATGGCAATTGATTCACTGTTTTATATAAGAATTGCCGAAATACCATTTACATAGCTCTTCAGGAAAATGTTTCTCAATATACAAATGTGGTAAGGCATTTGGATATTAAGCACTAGGAATAGATAGATGATAGATAGATAAATAGATAGATAGATAGATAGACAGACAGACACTTCTTCTTAAGTACAGAGGCATTGCTCTGCCCACCTTGATTTTCGTGTCAAACCACCCTTCACATCTCTCAGCAATAAAACCTTACAATAGTCGCTAGTTACAGGGACCCTGGGAGATACATACTGTGCACACAGAGTCTCTGTGCGTCTTGGTAGCACAATCACGAAGCTGGTAATGTGCTCCGGGCCTGGAGGAAGCCTAGTTAGCTGGTGAGTTCCAGGCCCTCTGAGAGCTGCAGCCTGATTCAATTAAATGATCAAAGTTGTGGAAACTATGGGGCTGCGAAGGCTCAGCTAGCTCTCCTGCTAGCTTGCTGGGTTGTTTGGGGGCAAGACCTTTAACCTCTCTGTGCCTACCTGACCATTAAAATACACTCCCCACCCCCACCCTCCCACTCCCAGTGCCTGGGTGGCTCCATTGGTTAAGTATCTGCCTCTGGCTCAGGTCAAGATCTCAGGGTCCTGGGATGGAGTCCCACATCTGGCTCCCTGCTCAGCGGGGAGTCTGCTTCTCCCCGTCTCTCTGCTGCTTACCCCCATACCCCACTTGTGTGCTCTCTCTCTCTCTCACTTTCTCTCTCTCTCAAATAAATAAATAAAATCTTAAAAAAAAAAAAAAAAAAAAAAACCTCTGCCCTCTGTGTAGCCTCTAGGGCACTATGAGAAAGTGTCCCAAGCCCCTGCAGGGAAACCATCAAGGATTCTCAAAGAGAAATACTCATCTTGGTGTTATACATGCAAAGTACATTCCCTGGGTTTATACTGGCTTTGTATTTGCAACTTATTTATTTTTTCTTTTCCTCTTAGATTCATGACCTCCAGGAAGGCTCTGTTCAAGGGATTTCTCCACTACCAGTTGAGGTTCTTTTTCTCCCTTCCCTTTGAAATGAAGCAGCACAGAAGTGGAGTGATCTATCTCACCTGACAGAGGTCATTCCTGTGTCCTGTGTCCCACGCCCTGCCTGGCTGGCTGTGCTGTGATGGGCATCGGGCCCACGTGAGCAGGCAGGAACTCTCCAGGCCCGTTGTGGGCTTCTGCTGTTCGTGTTCATTGTGGGTTGGATATGGCACCAATGAATTTGTTCAATGATCTCAATTTTTCCCGGTAATAGATCATGTTTGCAATGACCTCCAACCCTGGCTTCAATCACTGAGCCTGTGTAGTTAGACATGTTAGATTTAATAATTGTGGATTTACTAAGATCCCACGTACGTCAAAGTTTCCCTCAGGAACATATGCTAAGGCCACGTTGGTTATAAGGCCATGTGATTTCTTACATTCTATTTCGATACTAATTTAAAACACTGGAGGGGCACCTGAGTGGCTCAGTTGGTTAAGCGACTGCCTCGGCTCAGGTCATGATCTTGGGGTCCTGGGATTGAGCCCCACATTGGGCTCCCTGCTCAGCAGGGAGCCTGCTTCTCCCTCTGCCTGCCCCTCCCCCAGCTTGTGCTTGTGTTCATTCTCTCTCTCTGACAAATAAATAAAATCTTAAAGAAAGAAAGAAAGAAAAAGAGAGTCACTGGCAAGACATAGATGGATACTCTTCCTCACCTGACCCCCAGCTGCTACCAGCTGCCAGAGCCGCATCACCTTTGAGATCACAGATCCCACCAGATGGACCCTCCCTCTATGGTCCTCACTCCTGCCGGGCCATCTCATGGTCCGCCTTCCCCAGGTGGCCCTGCACTAGGGTTCTGAGTACACCATCTATACTCTCTTAAGTCTTGGCTAAGAAAAAACACCACAAATTGGGGGGCGGAAAACACTAGCAAAGTATTCCCAGGAGTGACCATCAACAAAGAAGGAGTAAACACTGGGGATAAACACCCCAGTTATCTTTCTGCATAGTGGCAAGATTCTGAAGCGTACCCACAGAGCCTCTAAAAGGGTCCCCGGCAAGACTGAGCCCCGATGGCCCCCGGCACAGCCGCCTTCTAATATATCCTTTGTTGGTCTCCCCTCGTCTCACTGCTTCCCACCCCCTTGCAGGGACTCCTGCTATCACTTCCCAAATGCTTGCCCTGGCAGCTGTGTCTCAGGGTCAGCTTTGGGGGAAACCCACGGTATCAGTTTCTAGTGGCTGCTGTAACAAAAACCACGACCTGGTGGCTGAAAATGGCAGGACTCTATCTTCTCACAGTCCTGGCAAGTTGGCAGTTAGAATCAGTGAGCTAAAACAGAGACATTGGCAGGGCCACACTGCCTCCAGGTCCTTTGCGGGGGGTGGGGGGGATCTGTCCCCACTTCTTCCAGGTCTTGGGGGCTGCAGGCATTCCCAGACTTCCCCTGCTTCCATCCTCACGTCCCCCTCCTCTATGTCTGTGCATCATCTCCGTCTGCCTCTCTCTTATAAGGACACTTGTGATGCCATGTAAGCCCACTCTAATAATACAGGGTAATCTCACTTAAAGATCCTTAACGTAATTACCCTGGCAAAGACCCTTTGTCCTCATAAACTCCAAGGGTCAGATATGATATCTTTGGAGGGCATTATTCTGCCTGCCACACAAATGAGGACAGACGGACGTGGCTGTAATAGAAAGAAGGGTTATGCATGAGGGACTTGGTGGGAGTGTTCTAGTGCAGGGGGTGCTAGATACATTCATACCAGACTGAATAGGCCTTGAACATCAGGCCAAGAATTTTTCACCTGTTCTTTGGACAAAAGGTTATAGACTTCAGAGTGACCACAGTGAGTTTTTTTTTTCTTTTAAGATTTTATTTATTTATTTGACAGAGAGAGACACAGTGAGAGAGGGAACACAAGCAGGCAGAGTGGGAGAGGGAGAAGCAGGCTTCCCACAAAGCAGGGAGCCTGATGTGGGGCTCGATCCTAGGACCCTGAGATCATGACCTGAGCCGAAGGCAGACGCTTAACAACTACGTCACTCAGGCACCCACAGAGTGAGTTTTATTCTCCTAAATTTATACTTGAGAAAACAGGGCAAGAGACATCAAGTCCCTTGCAAAGTTTATCAAATTCACATCTGGCCATGTCAGAGTCCAAATCAAAGTCTGTTTGGTTCCAAAGCAATGGCTCATTCATTGCACCCCACTGCCTACTGTGGTGAGTTCCAAGGGGATGGACACTGCAAATACTACTTTTTTAAAACATGAATCTGGTTCTGGAAAACAGAAAGCATTAGAAGCGAGAAATTGCAAGCAGGAGCCAAATTGAACTGGACCCTGGCTGGGCATCACCTCCACCTGCCAGGCAAGGTGGCCTTTATTAGGCAGATCTGAGTGCATGTGCAAACTGCTATGGTCATCATTAATTACTCTTGCATAGATTCTGTTGAAGGTAGTTAATCTGCAGAAAGAAATAAAAACACTACTAGGAGCCCCTTCAAAATTTTTATTAATGTTATGCTCTATGCTAGATGTTTAATGTTCCAGTCACTCCTTCACATCTTATGAGTAAGTAGAGATTTAAGTAAGGATTTATACTAATATGTAGAAAACAATTTTTTTCTCTGTAGGAGGTTGCTTCCTCAAGAACCAAGCTGTTTTTTTGTTTGTGAAGTATGTATTTTGTTTTTATATATATTTTTTATGTATATTATATTTACATATATAAGTATATAAATATGTTTATTTACATATTTAAATATACAATATGCTTATTTATATATTTATCTATAAAATATACAAAATATATCTTATTTATATATCTATAAATACACAAAATATATCTTATTTATATATTTATATATTTTATTTGTTTAGATTTTCTTTATATATGTGATTTATATTTTATCTATTTGTAATAAAACACATTAATATGTAATGAAGTAACACATTTTATTTATTTATATATTTATAATACACAAATATGAAATCTAAAATATATTATTGCATATATTTATACAATATTTTATATACTAATGTGATATATAATTTGTGTATGTGTGCATACATTTTTAAGTTTAATAACAAGCCAATTATCCCAGAAACATCCCTACTGGTTGGAGTCAGACTTGCAGTTAAAGGCAAATCTACTTGGAGAAGAATCCCAGGCTAGAAGTAAGCAAAAAGTGCCTGCAAGCCTGAAATGGTTACAAAAAGCCGCTTCGCCAAGACGCATTCTCTTTCCCTCAGACTTCACGTTGATTATCTACAGCGTCACTTTTATAACATGCTTCGCCGTGTGGTTCCCTGCTCCCAAGAATATCAGAAGTAGAAAGTCGAGAGAGAACAAAGAGTGGTGTCAGACGTTGTAAAACTAAGAGCAGAAAACCCCTTGATGTGGCCAAGGGCATGGAGGAATCTAGAACCACAGGCACTCTGTGCCCCCCAGAAAGTGGAGCACATCGTGACCACGGTCCTGCGTAACATGGGTTCATTACACTGAGCTCGGTGTTCTCCACTTAAGAAACCAGAGAAGGGAATCTATGTCTGAACGCTATTTACATCAACAGAGTTAAATTTTTAAAGCTAGTATTTTTTGAGTAGACAAGGTTTAATTGGTTACAAAATTTGCTGGTGGGAAACAACTTACTTCCTAAAACTGTGGAATGAAAGAGATGAGTACATATAATGTTTTTTATCTGCAGTGCAAAGTGGAGTGGAGGAAGGGCTTTCACTGAGCACACATGTCTCTCACCCCACACCTCCCCACCTCCTCCCAAAATCCTTTTAAGTGACAGGAAAAGAAATATCTTAATAAATTTGTGACAGCACGGAGGAGATAGGGAGTGACATTGAGGGGTCCTGAAATTGTGAGGAATTTCTGGGAGATAGAAAGCAGATGGGATCCAATTGACAAGACTTGAGGAAACCACAGCCCAACATATGCACCGAAAAAAAACCTACTAGGAAGATAAGAGCAGATGTAGAGAATCCCCAGCTTAGTGTTGGCAGTTAGAGAGCAGAAGTGGCCTTGGGCAACCATGAGGGTAATTACAGAACTGTGTGCGGAACAGCCAGTCAGTCACCAGCAACTCCCTCTGGACAGAAGAGCAGATGCCCAGCAGCCACCTGGAGGGTGCTGATTAATCTAGTTCCTCCTTAGGTGGAAATGGAGAAGTCAGAACACCAGATATGCAAACTAAAAAGGAGAGACAGGACGTTGACCCCAGAAAGATCCTATGAAAGAGAAATAAACTTCGGGGCAGTTTAATCAATATCAGAGAGATTCGAGATGATGTTGCACCATAAAACAATATGCTGCTACAAAAAAGAAACAAAGTCCCGGTAAGAGCCCTTAGGATTCTTAGATCACAAAAGAGAACATTTAATGGGAGGAAAGAATAGAAGTGTTACACAATTCACAGTGCTCACCATAGCACATACCCTCCCCAATGTCTGTCACCCAGCCACCCCATCCCTCCCAACCCCCTCACTCCAGCAAACATGTTTGTTTCCTGAGATTAAGAGTCTCTTGTGGTTTGTCTCCCTCTCTGGTTTTACCTTGTTTCATTTTTCTCTCCCTTCCCCTATGATCTTCTGTCTTGTTTCTCAAATTGCTCATATCATGGGCGCCTGGGTGGCTCAGTGGGTTAAAGCCTCTGCTTTCGGCTCAGGTCATGATCTCAGGGTCCTGGGATCGAGGCCCACATCGGGCTCTCTGCTCAGCAGGGAGCCTGCTTCCTCCTCTCCCTGCCTCTCTGCCTGCCTCTCTGCCTACTTGTAATCTCTCTCTTTGTGTCAAATAAATAAATAAAATCTTTTAAAAAAAAATTGCTCATATCAATGACATCATCTGATAATTGTCTTTCTCTGCTTGATTTATTTTGCTTAGCATAATACCCTCTAGTTCCATCCATACCATTGCAAATGGCAAGATTTCATTTTTTATGGCTGCATAATATTCCATTGTGTGTGTGTGTGTGTGTGTGTGTGTGTGTGTGTGTGTGTGTGTCTGTGTGTGTGTGTATCACATATTCTTTTTTCATTCATCTGTTGATGGACATCCAGGCTCTTTCCATAATTTGGCTATTGTGGACATTGCTACTATAAACGTTGGGGTGCATGTGCCCCTTCAGTTCACTACATTTGTATCTTTGGGATAAATACCCAGTAGTGCAATTACTGGGTCATACGTAGCTCTATTTTCAACTTTTTGAGGAACTTCCATACTGTTTTCCAGAGTGGCTACGCCAGCTTGCATTCCCACCAACAGTGTAGGAGGGTTCCCCTTTCTCTGCATCCTCACCAACATCTGTCATTTCCTGACTTATTAATTTTAGCCATTCTAACTAAGGTATGAGGTGGTATCTCATTGAAGTTTTGATTTGTACTTCCTTGAGGCTGAGTGATGTCGAACACTTTCTCATGTGTCTTTTGGCCATTTGGATGTTTTCTTTGAAGAAATGTCTGTTCATGTCTTCTGCCCATTTCTTGATTGGATTCTTTGTTTTTATTTGTTATTTGTTGAATTTGAGCAGTTCTTTATAGATTTTGGATACTAGCCCTTTATCTGTTATGTCATTTGCAAATATCTTCTCCCATTCTGTCGGTTGTCTTTTGGTTTTGTTGACTGTTTCCTTTGCTGTGCAAAAACTTTTGATCTCGATGAAGTCCCAATAGTTCATTTTTGCCCTTGATTCTCTTGCCTTTGGTGATGTTTCTAGGAAGAAGTTGCCACAGCTGAAGTCGAAGAGGTTGCTGCTTGTGTTCTCCTCAAGGATTTGGATGGATACCTGTCTCACATTGAGGTCTTTCATCCAGTTTGAGTCTATTTTTGTGTGGGGTGTAAGGAAATGGTCCAGTTTCATTCTTCTGCGTCTGGCTGTCCAATTTTCCCAACACCATATGTTGAAGAGACTCTCTTTTTTCTATTGGACAGTCTTTCTTGCGTTGTTGAACATTAGTTGACCATAGATTTGAGGGTCCATTTCTGAACTCTCTATTCAGATCTATGTGTCTGTTTTGTGCCAGTACCATACTCAGAAAGACACAAATTTTTACAAAGAAAGGGCCTCTAGGACTAAGTGGGAGAAACATCAATTGACAAGATCTAACTTTATGAAGTCTTAGAGCTATAGAGGAACTAGAGATTTCCAGAAACTCCCAGAGAAAAAATAGATTAGCTCCACAGAATTAGGGTCATATTGTCCTTGAAATTCTCAATGGACAACTGAATGTTAATGGGAATCAGAAACAAACCTTCTCTAGAATTAAGATTTGTTCAAGGGTGACTTACAAAAAAATAGAAATTCAATCCAAGAATGAATATGCATAAAATATACACTAAATAAACAAAGAACTCAACAAAAGTTACAGATGGGTTTAAATATATAATAATGAATAAAGTTGAAGTCTAAAACTAAAGTCTCAAATGATTATGGCCTAGAGAGTAATGAGAGAGAAAAGGGGAATGATGGTGAGCTTCCAGTAAGGAAGGATATAGAAATTACTTTTAGAAGTTTAGGGATTAATGCATTTTTAAATGAACATGCTAAAAATATAAACATAACCACTTAAGCAGTAGGAAATAGATCAAGTAACTTTTATTTTTTTAATTTTTATTTTTTTTAAAAGATTTTCTTTATTTATTTGACAGAAAGAAACACAGCTAGAAAAGGAACACAAGCAGGGGGAGTGGGAGAGGGAGAAGCAGGCTTCCCACTGAGCAGCGAGTCTGATGAGGGGCTCCATCCCAGGACCCTGGGATCATGACCTGAGCCAAAGGCAGAAGCTTAATGACTGAGCCACCCAGGTGCCCAAATCGAGTAATTTTTAAATCCACTTGAGAAAACAAATGGGCAAAAAGAATTGATTCATCTAACAAAGGGAGGAAAAGGGAAATAAATAAATAAAATAAATAAAAATAAAATAAATTAAAAAATAAATAAATATTGAGGGGCAGGGCGGGGGGTCATGGGAAGGGAAGAATAATGAAATAAGATGGGATCGGGAAGGAGACAAACCATAAGAGACTCCTAATCTCACAAAACAAACTGAGGGTTACTGGGGGGTGGGAGGGTAGGGATAGGGTGGATGGGTTATGGACATTGGGGAGGGTTTGGACTATACTGAGTGCTGTGAAAGGTGTAAGCCTGATGATTCACAGACCTGTACCCCTGGGGCAAATAATAAGAAAATTAAAAAAAATAATAAATAAATCAAATACATAGACTAATATAAAATAAGAGTATATTAGCATATCAAAAACTGTAATAAGTGTAAATGAGTTAAATGTCAAACATTTGAATTGTGTGTAAAAGCATTAAAAAGGTCTGAAAATAGACAGTGGACTATTTTGTAGTAATTGCCATAGGTCAGAGGGCAGAGGAATGAAAGGTCAAAGTTGACAGGGGGTTTGTGTTGTTTAATTTTTATACATGGAGAACATATTCATGTATTTTATGATTTTTCTCATGTTAGGTTAAAAAATTACATGCATGTACCTCAAAGTTAAATACTGAGGAACACTGGCATATAATAGATTGCGAGAAGTTTATAAACAACTTCTCTCTCCTCTTCCCCACTCCACCCCTCCATGTCCTGCACAGGAAGGAGATTCCCACAGTGTAGGTAAATGGAGAGTCCTTTCTGCTTCATCTCTAGTTAATTACCATTTTCACCCATAACTTGAAGTTAGCATACTAACGGGTTGAAGAGTGTTCTAAACACAAATTTACAAATTAATGATTTCTTATTACAAAACACCCACGTTAATTACAAAAGTATTAAAATGAAAAATATTTTTTTAACTTTATAACGTTTTATTTTTTTTAAAGCGTAGGCTGTATTTTATTTTTATTTTTTTTTAATTTTATTTTTATTCTTTGCCCAAGGGGTACAGGTCTGTGAATCATCAGGCTTACATCTTTCACAGCATTCACCAAAGCACAAACCCTCCCCAGAAAAAAAAAATATATATTTTTAAAGATTTTATTTATTTATTTCACAGAGGGAGAGAGATCACAAGGAGGAAGAGAGAGCAGGCAGAGAGAGGGGGAAGCAGGCTCCCCGCCAAGCAGGGAGCCCGATGCGGGCCTCGATCCCAGGACCCTGAGATCATGACCTGAGCCGAAAGCAGAGGCTTTAACCCACTGAGCCACCCAGGGGCCCAGAAAAATATTTTTTAAAAGGAAAAAAATCCTCTATAATTTCTCCATTAAGAAATAGTCAACGTTGGGGACTTCATCAAGATAAAAGCTTCTGCACAGCAAAGGAAATAGTCAAAAAAACTAAGAGGCAACCCATGGAATGGGAGAAGATATTTGCAAATGACATTACAGATAAAGGGCTGGTATCCAAGATCTATAAAGATCTTCTCAAACTCAACACCCCCAAAACAAATAATCCAGTCAAAAAATGGGCAGAAGACATGAACAGACAATTCTCCAAAGAAGACATATAAAAGGCCAACAGACACATGAAAAAATGTTCAACATCATTAGCCATCAGGGAAATACAAATCAAAACCACAATGAGATAGCACCTTACACAGTTAGAATGGCCAAAATTAATAAGACAGGAAACAACAATTGTTGGTGAGGACATAGAGAAAGGGGAATGATCTTACACTATTGGTGGGAATGCAAGCTGGTACAGAGCTACTCTGGAAAACAGTATGAAGGTTCCTGAAGATATTAAAAATAGAGCTACCCTAAGACCCAGCAATTGCACTACTAGGTATTTATCCCAAAGATGCGGATGTAGTGAAAAGAAGGGCCACATGCACCCCAATGATCATAGTGGCAATGTACACAATAGCTAAACTGCAGAAGGAGCTGAGCTGCCCTTCAACAGTTGAATGGATAAAGAAGATGTGGTTCATATATATAATGCAATAATACTCAGCCATCAGAAAGGATGAATACCTACCATTTGCATCAACATGGATGGAACTGAAGGGGATTATGCTAAGTGAGATAAGTCAAACAGAGAAAAACAAACCCCATATGGTTTCACTCATATGTGGAGCATAAGCAATAGCATGGAGGACCACAGGGGAAGGGAGAGAAAACCGAAAGGGAAGAAATCAGAGAGGGAGACAAACCATGAGAGATTCTGAATTCCAAGAAACAAACTGAGGGTTATGAAAGGGAGGTGGGTGGAGGATGGGGTAACCGGGTGATGGGTATTAAGAGAGGCACGTGCTGTGATGAGCACTGGGTGTTATACGCAACTAATGAATCATTGAACACTACATCAGAACTAATGATGTACTACTATATGCTGGCTAATGGAACTTAAAATAAAAGAAAAGAAATAATCAAGGTGGGCACCTGGGTGGCTCAGTTGGTTAAGCATCTGCCTTCAGCTCAGGTCATGATCCTGGAGTCCCGGGATCGAGTCCCACATTGGGCTCCCTGCTCATTGGGGAGCCTGCTTCTCCCTCTCCTTCTGCCCCTCCCCACTCATGCTCTCTCACTCTGTCAAATAAATAGATAAAATCTTTGGAAACAAAAGAGAGAAGTAGGTCCTTGTCTATAGGTAGAATTTGGGGGCTAGGAGGAGCGGCAAGATGGCGGAGGAGTAGGAGACCGATTATCATCAGGTCCCAG
>LNAC01001008.1:297047-433619 GCA_002007465.1 Ailurus styani | reverse complement strand
TTCACAGACCTGTACCCCTTGGGCAAATAATAAAAATAAAATTAAAAAAAAAAAAAATAACAAACAAGAAAATCTAAAAATTTTCAGCCAAAGGCCACTTGACAACACTTAGATTATAAACTAGCTTTTCCAATGTAAGCCAAGCCTCCTAATTTTACAATGATGTATCTGAGGTCCAGAGAAGGAAAGTGATTTGCCAAGTATTACCCTGAAGAAGGTCTAGATTCTAGGCCTCTGTTGTTTTAGCTAGATGAGAGTTATTTGTATTTGGCTGCTCTGATTCTCCACGACTGTCTTTGCTGAAAGTTGATATGAGAACTTCAGTATTTTTCACAAATAGGAGAGGTATAAGAGAGTTTTTTTTATGTATGTACAGATGTTCCTATTGGAATTTAGACCAAAGTATCACAAGAATGGATGCATACTAATAACCGGTTTGGAGTAGAGCAAGGAACCGAGGTGAATGGTTTGTGCCTGGCAGCTGGATTAATGAAGCACCCACAAAAAAGAGAATGTAGGTGTGAGAAGCCTGAACTGAAAGTCACAGTTAGATTTCCTTTTTCAGAGTTTTCTAAGTAAGAGCTTTTGGCTTTGGCTTAAGAAGGGAGCTTTGGAGGAAGACTCCCTTTTGAATTGGGCCAGGGCATCCTGGACAAAGCTACATAATGCATATGGGTACCCAAGAGGCCCATCTCCCAATTACTGCCATCTCAAGCAGGCCAATGACCAGAATTCTCATTTTATGGATTTCTGAAGTCTTATCATATTGTGGGTTCTGAGCAAACTAAGTCTTCAAATACAATTTCAGTTTCTTGATGCAGTAGAGCTGCAGCTAGGGTCTGTTTCCATCACTTTAGAGGAGTGGAGTATCTTGGGAACCTTGATTCCTTCTCTGCCCTTCTGATTCAGGGAGAATGTGGTAGAGGTGAGTAGACAGCATAAGGTCAGTCTTGGTTGTGATCTTTTTGTTTGTTTTGGAACAGTGAAGTTTTTAGAGATGGATAAAGACATCGCAAGCCTTTACTTTTGGTGCTGATACTGCCTAGGAAATATCTAAGGCATTTGCCCTAATACTGCCATTTTCCCTTCTTATGCCTTTCTTGCTCACTGTTGGTCTCACAGCCTCCCATAACAGATGTAAGATTGCTGATAACCTCTGAATGCCCAGTCTTTTGCACTGAACATATAGAAGCACTTTCCTTTGACCCCCACACCCCTACTTTATGCGTTGATAGGGTGTATTAGGGCATTGTACCCACTGGGTCCATTTCAAATCAGCAAACCAACCCTGAGGCTGAGCTTCAAATCCCCATCTCTTCCTGGAAGAAGAGAGCGGCTCACTGGTTGCTAGGGAGAGGAAGAAGCAGGATGGCCCTTCTCTGGCAAACATGATCATATTTATTGACACATTGACCTAGAATCTCTGGTGTGGGAATCCTTCAGGAGTGAATCAAAGGCTTCTTTGTGTGGATAAAGTAGCATACCACCTCTGGCAACTCAGCTGGTAAACAAAATGAAGTAAGGCTGGCTAAGGAAGCAAAAAGATGGGAACAGTGTCATAGCAAAATCTATCTTGCTGAACAGAGATTCTTATTTGCAGTATCACACTGGGCATGGAATGCTGTGAGTGTTGCCACCAGGAAAGAGCAGATGGGAGAGTGACATAACTCTCAGCAACCAGGACTAGATATGGATATATAGAGAAGAGGCTAGAGGTGGTTTTTTGAAGTCAGCATGAAACAGAATTTATTCAGAAGCACACCCGAACTTCCTGAGATTTTGGAACAGATGAAGCAGAAAAGGTGCTGAGAAGTTGCCCTAAATTGTCAATAACAGTGAATCTAACATTCATGAGTTTAAGCTCAGAATACAGCCTATAGACTTGAGGCTGAGTGAACCAGGGCTAATATTAGGTTGAGAGAATTGCCTGTTCTAGGTTCTTCCTTAAGCTACCAAGACCTGAAACTGGCTGAGTGTATCCATAGAACTAGGCACGTTGTTTAAGGTATGTGTTTCAATCTTTCTACTGTTCTTTATGGTAAGTTGATTAACTGGGTTGATTTGGTGCCAACTCAGCAGGAAGTGAGCATGAAATAGTTGATTCACACCACAGCCCATCTATTAGTTTGATTTCTACTTTAAAACCTCTGAGAGGGCGCCTGGGTGGCTCAGTGGGTTAAAGCCTCTGCCTTCAGCTCAGGTCATGATCCCAGGGTCCTGGGATCGAGGCCCGCATCGGGCTATCTGCTCGGAAGGGAGCCTGCTTTCTCCTCTCTCTGCCTACTTGTGATCTCTCTCTCTCTTTCTATGTCAAATAAATAAATAAAATATTAAAAAAAAAAACCTCCGAGAAAATTTAAAATCAATGACATTAGAGTAGACCCAGTAACCTATTAGACAATTTTTTAGAAGAGTTCTTGAGTAGTTTTCTTAAATGAGTGAGGAGGGAATGCTTTTCTTACTTGAATTCAGAATGTTTGGCATCTCTAAATGAATAACAGCAATTACCTTGGCCAAAACTCTGTGTGATGTTCTCTGTTTAAGAAAGAGGATTTATCACTAAGATTTGGGAGAAAAAAGGGAATATGCAGGAAATGGATTCTAGGAAGTGTCCATCAACGTTTTTAGCTCCAAGGGCTCCAAGATGAACTAAGACAGATATCTAGGTATAAAGCCCAAAGCATACTGAAGGCATAATCAGAGATGTGTAAAACAAGGAGATGAGTAAAATAAAATAGGGAAACAGAGAGAGAGATCCCAGAGAAGAGGCAGAGAAAAGGTGGTATAAATGGGTCAAGGGCCACACAACCAGTATGTGTTCTGCACATCAATAAACAGAACAGACAAAAATCATTCCCTAATGGATTTTATATTCTAGAGGGGGAGGGAAGATAATTAATGCATGACAAAAGATAATTTCAAATAATGGTAAATGTTATGAACAAAAAAAACAGGAGTATGTGATAGAATGACACACAATGCATGTGTGTGTGCACATACTTATACTGATTTAATCTAGATAGTAAGAGAAGTCATCATCAAGGTGGTGACATTTGAACAGAGACTTGAATGATAAGAAAGAACCAACCAATCAAGGGCCTGGAGGAAGAACATTTGATATGTAGAAAAGAGATGTGTAGCGAAAAGGCCCTGAGGCAGAAACAGACTCTTTGTTTGAGGAACAGCGAGAAAGCCAGTATAGGAACAGTATATTGAATGAAGAAGAGAGTGGTAGGAGATGAGTTCAGAGATTTGAACAGGGGCCAGAACTAAAACTGTGGACTCTCTAGGCTCTGAGCTACACTAGAATTCTGTAGGTTCAGGAAAGAATTTGGATTTTATGCTGAAAGCAATGGGGAGTCATTGGTGGGTTTTAAGAAGTGCTACATGATTTAGTATATGTTTATTTAAAAAATACTCCATTTACTATGTGAGGAATGAATTATAAGAGGGTAACACCAGAGATGGAAAGAACAATTATAAGCTATTTTTAAAAAATCCAGGAAATAGATTATGGTGACTTGGACTAAAGTAATATAGTTGGAGATGGATATGGAAGGATGTTGGATATATTGTGAATGTATATTTGACAGGAATTACAGATGAATTATATATCAGATATGAGAGAAAGTAACAAATTAATGAAACTATGAACTGGGTAAATTGTGGTACATTTTCTGAGGTAGAAAAATCCCCCACCTCAGCAGTGAGGGCTTGGTTTTAGGTGGTGGTAGAGGGTGGGGACCAAGACTACAGTTTTGAACATGATAATGTTGAGATATATATCAATAAGGAGTGCCAGTTATGCATTTGGGCATGTCAGTTTGGAACTCAATGGGAATGTAAATTTCGGAGTCATAATTAAAAGTGTATAGATGGATAAAGTCACCAAAGGTCAGAAAGTAAAGATAGAGGAGAGTTGACTACAGTCAAACTCTGGGCAATGAATTCATTTAGAGGTTGAGCCAAGGACAATAATAAGCAAAAGAAACTGAGAAAGGGCAGTCACTGAGGTAAGAGGAAAATCAGGATAATGTCTTAGATACCAAGAAAAAACATGTTTCAAGAAGGAAAAATTGTGTTTTCCAAAGATGGCCATAATGATAACTCCCATTTTACATGCTTTTCCTACAATATAACCTTGCCACTTACCTATTAAAAAGTGAATTTTATATCCCCTCCCTTTGAACCTGGATGGACTTTTGCGATTGCCTTGATCAATAGTGTGTGGTAGAAGTAGCACTATACGACTTCGGAGAGTAAATAATAAAATGTAATTCATTCTCTTTCTATCTCTGCCTCTCTCAGGACATAAGACTTTGGAAGCCCTGAGCCCCCATGTCAGAATGTTGGTGACCTTGACACAACCAAGCTGGAGAAGCCAGGTAAAGAGACCACACAAGAGAGGAAGAGATGCCAAAGGAAGTCAAATGGTTCATTCTGTTCTGGTCAAGCTGTTGGAGTCTCCTCATACCTGGCACTAAATATATGAATTAACAAGCCTTTAGATGGATCCAGTTCCAGCCATCATTGCAATTGTGTATAAGACATGAGAACTATCCAAGGAAATCGTTTCCAAGTACATGACCCTTAGAAATTTGGAGATATAGTAGATATAATTGGGAATAATATAAATTAGAAGGTATAGTTATAAACTCAAAAGGAGTAGATAGAGGAGTAAATGGGAAGGAGGAAGTAGAAACAGTGATATAAATGATTCTTTCAAGATTTAAGTTAAGGGGAGTAGAGACATGGGACAATGGTTAAAGAGATCAAGGGAAGGTTTTTCTTTTTTAAAATGGCAGATACTTAAAGATGGAGAAAACTCAGAAGAAGGAGAAATTAATGATATAAGAGGGAATGACTGTTTCTCATTACCTCTTACTTGGACTACTGTAATAGCTTATTAAAGGGGCTGTCTCTGGTTTCTTCTCACTCTAGTTTGTCTTGAATGCTACTACTTAATTTTCTAGACTCAAGTATGCATTTCATCACGTCACACCCTGTTCAAACAAAGCAAAACAACTCTCAGTATTTCTCCTTTGCATTTTACATCAAGTCAGTGTCCAAGAGCTGGAGGGAAGCAAAAATAATTTAATATGTATCCTTTTCAGGTACAAAGGGACAATGAGTTGCCCAAAGTCAAACAGCTGCTCAGTGAGGCAGATCTAGGGCCTGGAACAAGCTCTCGTGAGTCAAGTCTAAAGTTTTGGGGGCAGTCTTAACCCCATTAATGGCAGCCAAAAGTGATAGAGTAGAAGGGCTAGGATCTGGATGAGACTTCTTTTTGCTTTGAGAGAGAGAGAGAGAGAGAGAGAGAGAGAGAGAGAGAGAGAGAGAGAAGGAGAGAGAGAATCCTAAGCAGATCGTACACCCAGTGCAGAGCCTGACATGGTACTTGATCTCACATCCCTGAGGCCATGACCTGAGCCAAAATCAAGAGTCATACACTTAACTGACTGAGTTAACCAGGTGCCCCTAGACTTCCCAATTCTTAAAAGTCTATCTGATCCTTTCTTTACAGTTTCACAGCTATCACCTTAGTTCAAGCCCCTATCACATCTCATCTGTATGATCACAATAATTTCCAAAATATTTTGATCTTGGTTCATACCTCCTCTTTGGGAGGTAGCATAGAATAATGATTAAAAGGATAGGCTGATAGGGATTAAGGAGTGCACTTGTCATGATGAGCACTGGGTGATGTATGGAATTGTTGAATCACTATATTGTATATCTGAAACTAATAAAACACAGCATGTTAACTATATGGGAATTAAAATTTTATTTTATTTTATTTTTAAAGATTTTATTTATTTATTTGACAGAGAGAGAGAGATGACAAGTAGGCAGAGAGGCAGGCAGAAAGAGAGGAGGAAGCAGGCTCCCCGCTGAGCAGGGAACCCGATGTGGGCCTCAATCCCAGGACCCTGAGATCATGACCTGAGCCGAAGGCAGAGGCTTTAACCCACTGAGCCACCCAGGTGCCCCAGATATTAAAATTTTAAAAAAGGATAGGCTGTGTCCTTAATACTCTTATAGGAACATATTTTGCAGTTTATATCCTACCTCTGCCACTTACTAGCTAGGTGACCTTGGAAAAGTTAAATAATCCTCTTGAGCCCTCAATTCATTAATAAAATGGGACTTCAAGCATGGCAAAGCAGTTTCTTACCATAGTTGCACTCATGCCAACACAGTACTGTTTTATAAATAATGAGATCAGGACAAGAGTACAAATGAAGGCCCATGGACCCTGTGTCCTAATATTTAATACTTATTAATCATGTTAACAAAATTTGCTCTAGCCTTCACCTAGACAAATATACCTTCATAATGGCAGAACTGAAAAAAGATGTTTAAATGTTTCATATGACTGAAAGCAAGAAAATTATCAAGATAACTGAATTTAGGTGTGCTTGGGTGGCTCAGTCAGATAAGGGCCTGCCTTCGGCTCAGGTCATGATCCCAGGGTTTTGGGATTGAGCCTCACATTGGGCTCCTTGCTTGTGGGGAATCTGCTTCTCCCTCTCCCTTCCCTTCTGCTTCTCCCCCTGCTTGTGTTCTCTCTGCCTCTCTCTCAAATAAATAAATAAATAAATAAATAAATAAATATTAAAAAAAAGAAATATAACTGGATTTAATTATTATTATACATGTCTGGATATTTTGTGGTAGGCTGATAATGTTAGGATAAATCATAAAATAAGGACATATAATTAATACATTATTATGTATTCCATAAAATTTATTTTTCTTGCCTTATGTCAGTAAAATCAATTATCTTGTTTAAATCAAGATTTCTATATAAGTTGTTTTATGGATTCTATGGACAGTAATTAAATAATTAAATAAAATATTGTATTCAATGTACAAAATTTGAATACATGTTTATCAAAATGTTAAATAATGTAGAAATGAAAAAACAAAAATTATTTTTCATGTTTTCAAAAAAGTAATTTTTCTTAAGAAATATTCAAGATTAGCCATTAAAATCAAAGGCAAAATCATAATTAACTAGGATTAAATTTTGCATAAAATTAACTATGAGTAAAGATTTTAACTGAGTACTTGAAAAATTAATTAGATATTATTAAATGTTTATATAAAAATAAAACTATTATCAATTCTAATGTTCAATGTTCATTTAGCTGTCAGTATAAGAGTTGGTATCACTCGATGCATATTACATCTAGATCTACACGTATATGTTAAGACTAATAAATATTGTTTAATATTTCAAACTATTCCTTAGTGGCCATGTGCAATTGCCACATACATGTGCTAATTCCTGAATACTTCTGTAACTTTGAACTAGAATATAAAAGGAAACAAGAAATGGATGATTGGCATTACTTGGAAATAATACATCCTTGTGTAAGGATCTACTATAGTCATATGGATGATTAATTTGACAATTAATTTGTCTTTTCTCTTTCCAACATGTTTCTCCTGCCCAAATCTTCCCCATATATTAAGACATTGTTAATCTTCAAAGTTGGCAGAGTTGCAACCTCCAAAGCTCAAGGGCATTCAGTTTCAGTTGCTTTTGTTTTGAGAACATAGAGCAAGAGATACAGAAATCATTGCCCAAACAGCATTAGTCATGAGAGTGGATATTTCAGTTTATGGATTGAGCCATGACCATGCTCAATCCTGGATCTGGAGTGACAAAGGCAGCTATGTAGTCTTTTTTTTAAAAGATTTTATTTATTTATCTGAGAGAGAGAGAGAGAGAAAGAGAGAGAGAGAGAGAGATGCATAATCTTCTAAAGCATAGAGTCCAGGCCAGGTCTCTTCTTTCCCAGAAGTAACGGTGGAACTAACAAGAACATTGCTTTCCATTTTATCTCCCTTATTAGACTGTGAGCTTCTCAAGAGGTTTATTCATATTTTATTTCATGTCTTTATTTTGTCCTTTATACTACAGCCCAGAGTTCAGGTTACTATTATCTCTATTACCTAAATCAGTCTTTTGATTGGTCTCCAAGTTTGTCTTTTTCAAGCCATATTCCACACTCTGCCTTCTACAGGGACATTTCTAAGATGTACAGCCTCTGTGAGAAGTATTAGAGCTTTTATTTATATTTATTTTTATTCATTGCTTAATTTTTTATATTTGTATATTCTATAATGTCCATAATATATACAGGACTGACTATATAATGTATAAATCAGTTCATTTATATGAAAGTCAGAGGCATATGCTCACACTCTTTGCTGTCAGGAGAATGATAATACCAAAAAAGCTAGAGACAATTGGTCTCTAGGATCATTGGAGGCCCTGCATGATCTATTCCTGCTTCTCTCACGAAGGGCAGGAAAAAACCCTGAGGCGAATACAGTGCAGATGATGGAAGTAATTGTGATCCGGCAGGCAGAACACAGCAGAACAGGGCTTGGCAGGTGATAATCCTGGCATGTCCTCTGTGCCAGGGGCTTCAGTGCAAAGTAGTACAGATGTCTTGACAGGTGGGTGGATCATGATGATAGGAATCCAGGCACAGATGCTAGAATTTCAGGCAGGCTGGCAGTTGGCCAGCATCAAGGAAATCTGTAAGAAGGTAGAAAGACCCAAATTAGAGTGGCCTGGGGCTTGGGACCAGGCCCACAGTCCTTGGAAAGGAGAAAACTGGCAAGAGCAAGGCAGTTTTCTAGTCATCGAGGGATGGTAACCTATGAAGGTTACCTGCACTGGGACTTATACAAGGGGAGAAAGGCAATAGCAAGAACTGAGGAAGGATTGTGGAGGCAGCTGGGTCTCAAGAGAAAAATGGATATCCAATTTTCAGAGTTAGTCCCTGAGTTCAAAGCTGGCCCAGCAGCAAGGGTGACCTGAGGAAAAGTCCTAGACAGATATGCTGGGCAGGTATGGCTGATACTCCTCTAGCCTGTGCTCAGGGAGAATCCTAGAGTCCAAGGAAGAGCTGAATCTATAGCTTGGAGTGTGTCACCCCTAGAAAGTAGCTCTAGTCATAGGAAAGAAGGAGTAGAGGCTGAGGAGGAGATAGGTCCTGACCCCACATTGTTTTCAGGTTGCAGTGATAAGGCCTTTACAGTCTGTCTCCACAGTGATAGTAACACAACATTTGGTGAGCACTTCTTATGTGCTACCCACTGCTCTAAGTATATATGTATTGACCTGTTGAATCCTCAAAACCACCGTAAGAGCAAATTTGGAAAGACCACAAATATATGGAGGTAAGAGAACATCCTACTAAAGAATGAATTGGTTAACCAGAAAATTAAAGAAGAAATTTAAAAAAATGGAAACAAATGAAAATGAAAACATAATAAACTTTTGGGAAGCAGCAAAGGCAGTCCTAAGAGGGAAGTATATTGCAATATAGACCACTTTTGCAAGAAAAGTCTCAAATACACAACCTAACCTTACACCTAAAGGATCTAGAAAAGGAGCAGCAGATAAAGCCTAAAGCCAGCAAAAGAAGGGAAATAATAAAGATTAGAGTAGAAATAATATAGAAACTAAAAAAACAAAACAAAACAAAATAGTAGACTGGATTAATGAAACTAAGAACTGGTTCATCAAAAGAATTTACCTAAAATCATGAATGAAAGAGGAGAGATCACAATTAACACCACAGAAATACAAACAATTATAAGAGAGTACTATGAAAAATTATATGCCAACAAACTGGGCAACCTGGAAGAAATGGACAGATTCCTAGAAAGTTACAAACTACCAAAACTGAAACAGGAAGAAATAGAAAATTTGAACAGATCCATAATCAGCAAAGAAATTGAATCAGTAATAAAAAATCTCCCAACAAACATAAGTCCAGGGCCAGATGGCTTCCCAAGGGAATTCTACCAGACATTTAAAGAAGAATTAATACCTATTCTCCTAAAACTGTTCCAAAGAGTAGAAACAGAAGGAAAACTTCCAGACTCATTCTACAAAGGCAGCATTACATTAATTCCAAAGCCAGAGACCCCACTAAAAAGGAGAATTACAGGCCAATATCCTTTATGAACATGGATGCAAAGTTTCTCAATAAAATACTAGCAAATTGAATTTAACAGTATATTAAAGAATTATTCATCATGATCAAGTGGAATTTATTCTGGGCTGCAGGGGTGGTTCAACATTCCAAAATCAATGTGATATACCACATTAATAAAAGAAAGGATAAGAATCATATGGTCCTGCAACTATATTCAGAAGAAGCATTTGAAAAAATATAGCATCCTCTCTTTTTGTGTTTTTTTTTAAATTTTATTTTTATTCTTTGCCCAAGGGATACAGGTCTGTGAATCATCAGGCTTACATCTTTCAGAGCATTCACCAAAGCACAAACCCTCCCCAATGTCCATAACCCATCCACCCTATCCCTACCCTCCCACCCCCCAGTAACCCTCAGTTTGTTTTGTGAGATTAGGAGTCTCTTATGGTTTGTCTCCTTCCCCANAGGGGTACAGGTCTGTGAATCATCAGGCTTACATCTTTCACAGCATTCACCAAAGCACAAACCCTCCCCAATGTCCATAACCCATCCACCCTATCCCTACCCTCCCACCCCCCAGTAACCCTCAGTTTGTTTTATGAGATTAGAAGTCTCTTATGGTTTGTCTCCTTCCCCATCCCATCTTGTTTCATTATTTTTCCCTCCCTACCCCCCACAACCCCCCACCCTGCCCCTCAAGTTCCTCATATCAGAGAGATCATATGATAATTGTCTTTCTCTGATTGACTTATTTCGCTCAGCATAATACCCTCCAGTTCCATCCATGTCGTTGCAAACGGCAAGATTTCGTTTCTTTTGATAGCTGCATAGTATTCCATTGTATATATATGCCACATCCTCTCTTGATAAAAACTCTCAACAAAGTAGGGACTGATGGAACATACCTTAACATCATAAAGGCCACATATGAAAGACTCACAGCTAATATCATCCTTAATGGAGAAAAACTGAGAGCCTTTCCTCTATGGTCAGGAACAAGACAAGGCTATCCATTCTCACCATTACTATTTAACATAGTACTGGAAGTTTTAGACTCTGCAATCAGATAACAAAAAGAAACAAAAGGCATCCATTGACAAGGAAGAAGTCAGATTTTCACTATTTGCAGATGACATGATACTATGTGTAGAAATCATTGAGTGAAAGACCAAGCATTGTTAAAATGTCTGTTACTACCCAAAGGAATCTACACATTGAATGCAATGTGTATCAAAATACTGCCATCATTTTTCACAGAGCTAGAACAAACAATACTAAAATTTGTATGGAAACAGAAAAGACCCCAAATTGCCAGGGGAATGTTGAAAAAGAAAACCAAAGCTGGGGGCATCACAATGCCTGACTTCAAGCTATATTACAAAGCTTTGACCATCAAGACAGCATGGTATTGTCACAAAAACAGACACATAAATCAATGGAACAGAATAGAGAGTCCAGAAATGGACTCTCAACTCTATGGTCAACTAATCTTCAACAAAGCAGGAAAGGATATCCAGAAAAAAGACAGTCTCTTCAATAAATGGTGCTGGGAAAATTGGACAGCTATATGCAGAAGAATGAAATTGGACCAGTCTCTTACACCATACATAAAAGTAACATCAAAATGGATGAAAGACCTCCGTGTGAGACAGGAACCCATCAAAATCCTAGAGGAGAAAACAGGCAGCACCCTCGTTGACCTCAGAGAGACCAACTTCTTGCAAGACATGCTTCTAAAGGCAAGGGTAACAAAAGTAAAAGTGAACTATTGGAACTTCATCAAGATATAAAGCTTCCTCATGGCAAAGGAAACAGTCAATAAAACTAAAAGGCAACCTATGGAATGGGAGAAGATATTTGCAAATAACGTAACAGATAAAGGGCTGGTATCAAAGATCTCAAAAGAACTTACCAAACCCAACACCCAAAAAACAAAAAATCCAGTTAAGAAATGGGCAGAAGATATGAATAGACAGTTTTTCAAAGAAGACATCCAGATGACTAACAGACACATGAAAAGATGCTCAACATCTCTCATCCTCAGGGAAATACAAATAAAAACCACAGTGAGATACTGCCTCGCACCTGTCAGAATGGCTAAAAATCATCAACACAAGATAAAACAGGTATTGGCCAGAATGAGGAGAAAGGGAAATGCTCTTGCACTGTTGGGAATGCAAACTGGTGTAGCCACTCTGGAAAACAGTTTGTAGGTTCCTCCTAAAGTTAAAAATAGGACTACCCTATGATTCAGCAATTTAACTACTAGGTATTTACTGAAATGATACAAAAATACATATTTGAAGGGTTATGTGCACCCTGATGTTTATAGTAGCATTATCAACAATAGGGAAACTATGACGAGAGCTCTGATGTCAGTCAACTGATGAATGGATAATATATAATTATTATTATTGTATATATACAGTTATATATATATATACAATGGAATACTACTCAGACATCAAAAAAACACAAAATTTTGCCATTTATGATGATGTGGATGGAGCTAGGGTGTATTATGCTAAGTGAAATATGTCAGAGAAAGACAAATACCATATGATCTCACTCATACGTGGAATTTAAGAAACAAAACAGACGAATGTATGTGAAGGGGGAAAAGAAAAAAATGAGAGAGGGAAACAAGCCATAAAGTGACTCTTAAGGATAGAGAACAAACCAAGGGTTGTTGAAGGGAAGGGGGTGGTATGGGCTAGATGGGTGATGGGTATTAAAGAGGACACTTGTTATGATGAGCACTGGGTATTGTATGTAGGTGATGAATTACTGAATTCTACTTCAGAAACCATTATTGCACCGTATGTTAACTAACAAAGTTTAAATAAAATAAAATAAAGTAAAAAACTCAACATTAAGACCATTCTGTTACTGTTCCCATTCTCAAGGTGGGGAGACTGAGGCACAGAGACTTAGTGATGTGTCCAGGATTACTTACACAGGAGCTAAAAGTCACACTTAGGCAGGTTAGCACCAAAACTCATGCTTTTTTACAACTGCCTTATGCTCTTTTCCATGCAGCATGCCAGGCCTTGTTCCCATCACAACTTTTTATGCACCTAGTGCTGCAGTCAAATTGGGCTTGTCATTGTCTCCTAGATATTTTATGCTTTTTTTCCTAAGGGAAAAATTATTTCCCATTATTCCCTTGTCCCAGTGACATAACTGGAATGTTCTCGCTTCTCTCAACCTATCCAAGTTATGCTGATGCTCCCAGTCCCAAATCAGATCTTCTTTTCCCTGACCCTTATTTAGTAGAGTGGCTGAGCTTATGACCTGAATTGTGGTTTTGCAGGCTTAGCAGGTAATTGGAGGTTAAAGGGCCGAGCCCTAGTCCCAAACCTGGTATCAGTAGCTGTGGGGCTATGGGATAATCTCTGCTCTTTTTCTAAATGGTATGTGTGTTCAAAAGAACAAAACTACCTAAGAGCTTGTCCTGTGGAGGGCTCCAGCTCCATGCTAGGGTAAGAGTGTTCCCGCAAAAGATTTGCCTTTGAATGACTGTAGTGAGGTTTTTTGCAAAGTGTGCTGGGGAGAGTTTATATTTGGGTTTGGCTTCCTCTTTTGTTTTTGGACAACAGCATGATTCCACTTCCTCAGGAGTGTTGATTGGTATGGTATCACTTGTGTTGGTTCCCAGTAATCTTTACAGAGCTTCTAATTACAGATTGGTAGCAGAGAAAGAATGCAGAGGAAAGTGCATGCTGTGACAATTGCTAGACAAAGAGCAAAGTAGCGAAGAATAGCTGTAATAAGTGGGGATTTGGGTGGGGGGAGGAGCAGGAGGCAGGCAAGGAGGTATTATAGAAAGGGTGGTGGCACTAGTCATGCCCATTCCTTTTGGAATAGGATTTTGCTATCTTCATAGGTCTTTAGGGACTTAATCAGTTTTCCATGAGTTAGTCAAAAGTCACCCTATCCTTACCTTTACCTGCTCATATTCCCCAACTCTCCCTATGCAGTTTATTTGGTAATTAGGGAGTATTTGGTTTTTTAGGCACACATATTCCATAAAGGCAGTACCAACAGATCTTTCCTAGATAAGTTGTATTATTTGAGGGGTTCCTTGTATCCCCCACAGACCTGTGAACTGATTAAGGGCAGTAATATATCTTCACCACTGTTTTGGCCATTCCTCACACCTTGCCCAGGACATAGGGATTATTAAACATCTGTTGAGTGAATACATGGATATTCTATGTCTGATAGACCAAGAGATGGTATTATAAAAGTTTATTCTAAGAACAAAAGGACCATGCAGATGCTATTGATTTTATTCAGTGGGCACTATTGAGCTGGAAGGTGCATAAGGTAGTGGCACCAGTACAAAGGAGTCCTCAAGTTAAGATTGCATCTAGAATGGAAGTATATTATATGGTCTTGTAGTTGTTTATTGTACAACACAGTCAGAAGAAAGCAGGTGAGCCCTGGCCCTATGTGTACTAGTGGTGAAGGTAGTGGGATCCACTAATTGCACATAAATATTCCTGCCAAAAGTTTCCCATTTTCTGTTGGTGGATCAGGCACGTACTAGATGTTCAAGAAATATATATCAAATAGGGTGACAAAATGGTAAAAAAAACAAGACCCATCTATATGCTGCCTACAGGATACTCACTTCAGACCTAAAGACACCAGCAGATGGAAAGTGAGGGGATGGATAATAATTTATCATGCAAATGGGTCTCAAAAGAAAGGCAGAGTAGCAATACTTGTATCAAACAAATTAGACTTTAAAGCAAAGACTTTATCAAGAGATGAATTAAACTCTATATCATAATAAAGGGGACAATCCAACAGGAAGACAGAACAACTCTAAATATGTATGCACCCATCATAGGAGCACCCAAATACACAAAACAATAACAAACATAAAGGAACTCATTCAAAATAATACAATAATAGTAGGGGACTTTAACATCCCACTTACATCAAAGGACAGATAATCTAAACAGAAAATCACAAGGAAAGAGTGGCTTTGAATGACACACCGTACCAGATGGATTTAACGGATGTATTCAGAACATGCCATCCTAAAACAGCAGAATACACATTCTTTTGAAGTGTATACAGAACATCACATATTAGGCTACAAAACAAGCCTCAACAAATTCAAGAAGATCAAAGTCATATCATGCATCTTTTCTGACCACAATGCTATGAAACTAGAAGTCAACCACAAAACTTACCCCTCGGGTAACCAACAGTATACATGATGGAATATTACTCAACCATAAAAAGGGATGAGGTCCTGCCATGTGTGACAACATGGATGGACCTAGAAGGTATTATCCTAAGTGAAATAAGTTAGATTAAGAAAGACAGATACCATATGATTTTACTTATATGTGGAATCTAAAAAAAAAAACAAGACAAAGGAATAAGTAAACAAGAAGCATAATCAGACCTACAAATACAGAGAGCAAACTGATGGTTTCCAGAGGTAATGGAGGTGGGGGTATGGGAAAAATAGGTGAAGGGGAATGAAAGATACAAGCTTCCAATTATGGAATGAATATTATGGGAATAAAAGTTACAGCATAAAGAATATGGTCCATAATACTGTAATATCGGGGCGCCTGGGTGGCTCAGTCGGTTAAGCGTCTGCCTTTGGCTCAGGTCATGATCCCAGCGTCCCAGGATTGAGCCCCGCATTGGGCTCCCTGCTCATCGGGAAGCCTGCTTCTCCCTCTCTCACTCCCGCTGCTTGTGTTCTCTCTCGCTGTTTCTCTCTGTCAAATAAATAAATAAAATATTAAAAAAAATAATACTGTAATATCAGTGTGTGGTGACAGTGGTAGCTACACTTGTGGTGAGCATAGCATAAGGTTTATATATTCCTGATGACGTATAATATTGAGGGTCTTTTCATATGTTTATTGACCATCTATATATCTACTTTGGTGAAGTGTTCAAATCTTTTGTCCATTTTTTGTTGGATTGTTTTCTTACTATTGAGTTTTCACAGTTCTTTATTCTAAATACAAGTTCTTTATCAGATGTATCAATTTTCTGTAGATGTATAACAAGTTACCATGAACTTAACAACTTTAAATAATACCCATATATTAGCTGAGTTTTTCAGGTCAGAAGTTTGGCACAGTGTTGCTACATTCTCTGCTTAGCATCTCACAGAGCTGAAATTAAGGTGGTGGTTGGGCTGAGTTCTTGTCTGAAGGCTCTGGGGGAAAATCCACTTCCAAGATCATTCTTGTAGGCACAGAATTCAGTTACTTGTGGTTGTAGGATGGAGGTTTCCATTTGCTTGTTGTCTGTCATCCAAAAGTCACTCTCAGCTCACACTTCTTGCTATGTGGCACCCTTCATCTTCCAGCATGGTTTGTTAAAAAACAAAAAAACCCCAAAAACCAAAAACACCAACTATCTATTTCCCCTAAATTTCCTTTGTAGATAGTTAAAAATCATTTATCCAAATATATGTGAGTCTATTTCTGAACTTTCTATTCTGTGTCATTGATCTATTCATTGATCTCTATTTCAATACCATAGTGTTTGGGTTTTATAAGTCTTGAAATCAGATGCTGGAAGTCCTCCAACATTGTTTCTCTCTTTTTCCAAAGTTTGGCTATTCTAGATTATACATATTTCCATATGAATTTTCATGTGACTTAGCTTGTTCATATCTAAAAAAAAAGACCTGCTGGAATTTTGATTGGGATTGTGTTGAATCTATAGATCACATTGGGGGAGAATTGACATCTGAACATTATGAACACAGTATATTTTACTCCATTTAATTAGGTCTTTTTTATTTCATTCATCACTGTTTTTCAGTTTTCAGCATATATATCCTATATATATTTGTCAGATTTATCCATAAGTATTTCATTTTTTGATGCTACTATCACTTATTCATTGTAGTAGCTCTTAAATATAGATTACATAGGATTGTGTACATAGACAATTATGTCATCCTCAAACAAAGTTTTACTTATTTCTTTTCAGTTTTTTAATCTTTTATGTCATTTTCTTGCCTTATTGCACTGATGAGGAGTAGGACCTGCAGTATAATGTTGAAAATAAATGATTGGAATGGAAATTTTTTCCTTTATTCTGAGTTAAGGGAAAAATCATTCAATTTTTCACCATTAATTATGATGTGAACAGTAGTTTTTTTTTCATAGAGGTTCTTTATCATGTTGAGGAAATTTTCCTCTCGCCTTAGCATCCTGAGAATTTTTTTGTATCAGGAATAGATGTTACATTTTATCAAACACTTTTTATGCCTCTGTCGAGATTATCACATGTTTGTTTAAAAAATTTTGTTAATATGATGAATTACACTGGTTGATTTTGAAGTATTACATCGGTCTGGTATTCCTTGGATAAGCCCCATTTGATCATGATGTGTCAACCTTTTTCATATTGTTGAATTCTACTTGCTAAAATTTTGTTTAGAATTTTTCACCTATGTTAATGAGGGATATAGGTCTTTGGTTTGCTTCTTATAGTATCTTTGTCCAGTTTTGGTATCAGAATAACCCTGGCCTCCAAAAATGAGGTGGGAAGTAATCCCCCGTCTTCCATTTTTTTTTTTTTGGCAAGAGTTTGGACATTATTTTTTCCAGTGAAGCCATCTGGGAAGGGAGGTTTTTTTGTGGGAAAGTTTTTTAATGACAAATTCAACTTCTTTAATAGATATAGGACTATTCACATCAAGACCAGGACTAGGATAAGGCAAGGGGGCACTTGATTTTCAGGGTTGTGTAAGTCCTAGAGAGGGATCAGCATAGAGCTTTCAAGCCATCAGTACTTTCAGCAGGTGGGAAACAAGTGCTTAGTTCTGAATAGTGGAATTGAGAAGCACATCATAGCATCAACTACACTGTTTAATATACTCTAATTCATTTTCAGCATTGACATGGACATTCTTAATTTCCTGTATGTATTAAAGAACCTTGGCATGTATTTTGCAAGAGTGATTTTAGGGTGAACCCAGCTCTCAGCTACAGTCAAGATTCTGATCCCCAGAGTAGTCAAAGCTGGTATGCAACCATCTCCATTCCTCCATTATTCTTACTGTGATCCAAACATTAACAGGATTTAATTTATCATCAGGGCTTTGAGGTGATGGGACAGAGTGCATGCAGGTTCATTTTCATGGGGTTGGGACCAAGGTCCTGGCCCAGAGCGTTTCGGTATGGGTCAGGGAGGAGTCAAAAAGAGGGAAATAGAGGTCATTGGAAATAAACAGAACTGCTTTTGAGGCATTTTCTGGGTCCTGCCCTGCTGTGAGCTCATTTTCTCCCACTTTCTCCCACCATTTTCTCTCACTTCTTGCATGGAGGGTAGCGACTTTTCATTTCCATCTCATGGTCCAAAAAGAAGCAGAAAAACTATATTGCTTATCATAGTGCTGAATTTGATTATGATAGAGAACATTTGGGGAGGACACCCTTCACCAGATTGTATCCACTGCTGCCTATGAGTAAAAAGGGCATTCCCCACATAAAGACATCATTTTAATTTGAGCAAAAAGGAAACCATGTTAAAGTAGTCTTGTTTTAAGATTTAAATGAGATATAGTAAATAATGAATGTTTATATAATCCCAGTTTCCTCTTGCCATGACCTGAACTGAGAGATCTTAAAATTACATCTTTAAAATAACCCTCTTTTCCTTAGTTCTAATCTTAGTTGGTTTCTTGGCCCCACAGCTGCACCATGTAGTTTCCACATATATGAAGGACCAGCCCTAGCTCATGTACTCTCTCTAGTCAGGGAAGATCTATGGAGTCCTTGATCCATAGCACACAGCTCAGCATTGAGTCAGCCTTGTCTTCTTCGTAATGGATCCCTCCCATGCTTAAATGCCTATCCTGGTGTGGCTGTGCTCTTGTCTTGTGCTAGCCTGTCCTTCTGGGCATTAGATGCTTAACTCTTGATTCCAGACCTGATGATAGGATCCTTGTTAAGTTCTGCTTTACTTCTCCTATACAATGCCCTGTCTGCCACCCTCCCATTCCTCCATCACTGCTAGACTTCCCTGATGTCAATTACCTATTGTCCAACTGTTCCTCTGTCAATTTCTTGGTGTTTCTTCCCCTGCAGGACTGAAATTTTCATAGTACCTACAGCAGCATGGTATAGCAGTTAAGGGTACTGACGGTAAGTTGCTACATAAGTTGTTATGTGACCTGTGGCAAATTATTGAACATTTCTGAATCTAATTTTTTATGTCTTAGTTTTAAATGATAATAAAAGTACCTACCTTATGGGGCAGTTGTGAAAATCGCTAATCAGAATGTCTGGTGTATACTTACTGAGTACTCAATAAACATTGGCTATTACACTGGGAATTCCCTGGATCACCTGTTATGCTCAGGTGGGTTTGTCTCAGCCCCTCTTCCCAGCTATCTCACTTGATCTGCCTGATTCTGTCATAGTTAATGGAAAAGTCACCTCTTTCTTTCTTGTTCCAGGGACTGGGGAGAAAGTGAAAAGAAAATGGTTTAGTTTAGGCTCTGCTTGGTTGGGTTAACTGGCAAAGCTCTGATTCTGACCTGAGTGACTTTTCTCTTCAGATTGGGAAAGCCTGCTTCTTCTGAAATTCTTCTTCTGACTTCTCTAGAAGGAGCACAAAAGGAAGATCGAAATTCTTTTCCACTGGACATCTTTTAAATCTCAATGATAAGACAGACGGAGGGAGGAACCCTTAAATTCTCTGCTGGATGCATGATGGAGACTTCTGGGTACCAGGGTAGATGAGATGAAAAAAAAAAAACCCGGCTGTTCTAGTGTCTTCAGTAAGTGCAAGACAAGCCAATGGAAAAGAACTTGCTCAGAGGCTAGGCCCTGGATTCATTAACAGAAGGCTCTTTCCATGGAGTCAACTGGCCCAGAAACCTGCATTAGAGTCCAGGTTTTTAGATTCCTTCTGGAGTTCTCCAGGGATCCAGGTAAAGTGATGTATGCCAGAAGCCCAGATCTTTTTTAAATCTATTGCCTAGAATTTCTCCATGCCCAAGTAGAGATGACCTAGCATGGAGGCCTGCACTTTTGGGATGAGTCAAATTCTCCAAATAGCTTCTGCTTCAGTCTTGAAGCCAGAAAATTCTTTTTTTTTTTAAAGATTTTATTTATTTATTTGACAGAGAAAGAGAGACAGTGAGAGAGGGGATACACGCAGGGGGAGTGGGAGAGGGAGAAGCAGGCTCCCCACTGAGCAGGGAGCCCGATGTGGGGCTAGATCCCAGGACCCTGGAATCATGACCCGAGCCGAAGGCAGATGCTTAATGACTGAGCCACCCAGGTGCCCCAAAGCCAGAAAATTCTTACCATTAATTATTTCTTAGGGGGTTTGGGAGACATTCATTTTAGCCTGATTAAGACAGTATATACACATCAATGGGGATTATTTAGTAATTAATTTATTGGTACCCACTGACACACTAGCAGAGAGTGGGGACCTGTGAGACTTGTATTTGGGTTGGACCTGAGATAGACAAGGTTTGATGAAGATAGTGGTATAGAGTGGGGAGAAGGTGGTAGGGAAAATCAGGCAGGGACAATTTTGAAAATGTGGGTTTAGAAAATGGAAACTCATTTTGGCTTCTGATGAGGACAACATAATTAGGGACGTTAATCTGCTAGGGAAAAAAAGAAAAAATTCATGATACCTTCCAAAGACAAACTGAAATGATTCTTGGATTATTAAGTTTTAAATGAGCTGTACATTGGCTGTGCCTTCTTTGGTTATGAGCCTAGGGAGTGGAGTCTATCACTGGACAGAACTGCCTAGGAAGCTTATAATGGTAAGAAGTACTTGGGATTCCTTTGCCTCTGTCTGTTCTTCAAACTCCAAACAGAACTGAGCTAGTTCCTCCTCCTATCCAGATCTTGCCTTATCTTCATGGTCCGGCTCAGCAGTCTCCTCTTCTTTGAGTTTCTCCCTGTCCACCCATCTCTAGTGCTCTTTCCTCCTGTGAACTCCACACTGGGTGTAGATGGGTATTTAATTTTAAAGAGTCTTTTCATGTGTTTAGTCCTATCTCTCCTCCTGGAAGAGAAGTCATAGGAGGGCAAGGCCCATTGCTCATTCATGTTTCTAGCCCCAGAGCATCTGCCACAGAGTCTGCTGTCAGAAAATGTTTGAAACCCTGTCTAGGCAAACCTGCAATTTTGCCTTTGCCCCTGAAAATACATGCAAGCCTTTCCTTTCTTCTAACATTTTTAAATTATAAATCATAGGCATAACATAGGACTACATTGTCATTGCAAAATTTCAAATGATATAGATGGTGTTAAATTCTTTTTGACCTTCACCACCATTCTCATCTCAGTCCTCTTTTTGGAGATAATCATAGTTTACAGTTTGGTGGGTATCCTTATGAGCATTTTTCATTGCATTCACACACAAACATGTATTCATAGAGATATATAGATTTGTGTGTGTGTGTTTTCCTACAAACAGGTGTTTTACTGCATTACTCTGCAGCTTGCCTTTTAAATTTAATGACATATTTTGGGGATCTTAACCAGGATTGTAAGGCAGATTTACTTCCTTCTTGTAAACTGCTGCATTGTATTCCCTAGGATAGAATATTAGTCACCTATTAATGCACATGTGGTGTTTTTCTAATTTTTGGTTTTAATTATTATAAACAACAGTATAATGTAAAAATCCTTATATACAGCTCTTTGGGCACACACATGAATGTTTTTCTGAAGAAAATATCAAAAAGTAGAATTACTGGGTTATAGGGTATATGTTTAAAAAATATTTTTTAAATAAAGTCTTCTGGTGTATTGGGCTATTATAGGCCTTTCTGACCCATGTGAAAGTAGCTGGGAGACTGTCCCTCCCTAAGACCTACTGCTTACAGCATCAATGAGATTATTTTTTTTAAAAAAATTTTTGTCAATGAGAAGATAGTAAAACATTTATACAAGTTATTTCCTGGGCTTTATAGCTGTTATTTGGAGACTCTTAAACAATGTTATTTTATTGCCAGTGTATAGCCATAGGTGGAATTCAGAGTGACATTTGGGGTTTTAAGGCAACATAGCAGCTAGGCCAGTAACAGGCAGGTAGCCCTGCTAACTCAAGGAACATTCTTCTGGGCTTTACTATCATGGAGGTCTGATTGCTCCACTCTATGCTCCAGAAAGCCAACTGGCAATCATGTTTTTAGCATTGACAGGCAATGAGTGAGTGAGTTTAGAGGCAGATTTCTCTGCACTTGGCAAAAATAGTCCAAAGTCTAGCCTTGCTGTCAGTGGGATGGTAAGCCATCCTGGAATACAAAGGCTGGCCCAGAACACTGAACACTCAGCTGTAGTTTAAAAATAAATGCAGTTCAATTCATATAATTATAAAATTGAATTTTGAGGCAGTCTTTATTTTTTTGGTTGAATTTTTTTATTATGTTAGTCACTATACTGTACATCAATTTTTTTTTAAGATTTTATTTATTCATTTGACACAGAGAGAGAGAGATCACAAGTAGGCAGAGAAGCAGGCAGAGAGAGAGGAGGAAGCAGGCTCCCTGCCGAGCAGAGAGCCCGATGTGGGCATCGATCCCAGGACCCTGGGATCATGACCTGAGCCGAAGGCAGCGGCTTTAACCCACTGAGCCACCCAGGCGCCCCTGTACATCAATTTTTGATGTAGCATTCCAAGATTCATTGTTTGCGTATAACACCCAGTGCTCCATGCAATACGTGCCCTCCTTAATACCCATCACCAGGCCAACCCATCCCCCACCTCCTCCCCTCTAAAACCCTTAGTTTATTTCTCAGAGTCCACAGTTTGAGGCAGTCTTTAGATGATACTAAGGAATTGTTAATTTTTGGTGTTTGGTGTGCTAATGACATTAAGGATGTGTAATAAAAATGTCTATATTATTTAGAAATGTATACTGAAGTATGTAGTGGCTAAAGGACATGTTGGAAATATGTTTTTAAATACTTTGGAAATAAATAAAAAGATTGCTAAAGTGATGGTTGCAGCATTTTCTTACATGGTGCTTTGGATGATAGATCTCTTTGGTTCATTATATTCTTTCTACATTTTAGTATACATGAAAATGTTCATAGTGCATGTTTATAATGAAAGAATGATAAAGATTCAAATGGAAAAATGGCACATCTAAAGCAACCTACCAAAGGAGACTATGGATTCATCTCCTAAGATACATTTTTAGGTACAGTTGAATATTCTCTTCTTTGATAAAATTTAGTTCAGGCCTGGCAAAAAAAATGGGGGCTGGACTAGATGATCTTTGAAGGTCTATCTACTCAGGTATTGCAGTTCCATGGTATACTAGGAATAGGCATTTATATTCAAGCCTAAGGTAATGAAATCTGAATTTCTCTTACTGCTATAACATTTAGGGCATTTCTTTTATTCTTTTCTTTCATTGAATATATTTGACATCTAACGTTGTGTAAAGGGCATTTTGAAAAATTAAAAAGTCACTTCAGAACTCATTTGAGTAGCCAACTGCCCATTTGTTTGTTGATTGGATTAAAAAATTTTTAAGTGATCTCCACACTCAAACTGGGGCTTGAACTCACAACCCTGAGATCAAAAGTCACACTCTCTATCAACTAAGCCAGCCAGGTGCCCTGGATTTAAAAAAAAATTTGCTGAGTGAAATAAGTCAAGCAGAGAAAGTCAATTATCATATAGTTTCACTTACTTGTGGAACATAAGGAATAAAATGGAGGACATTAGGAGAAGGAAAGGAAAAGTGAATTGGGGTAAATCGAAAGGGGAGACGAACCATGAGAGACTGTGGACTCTGAGAAACAAGCTGAGGGTTATGGAGGGGAGGTGGGAGAGGGGATGGGTGCGCCTGGTGGTGGGTATTAAGGAGGGCACGTATTGCATGGAGCACTGGATGTGGTGTACAAACAATAAATCTTGGATCACTGAAAAAATAAAGTAAAAAATATTTAATAGTCAAATAGTTAAAAGAGTATATATAATATATTTTGCTTAGCTTAATTCACAAATAAAGTGTGTATATTTAAAGTATACAATGTAATGATTTGATATACATATAATTTGTGAAATATGACCACAATCGTGTTAATTAGCATATCTACCACCTCACACAATTACCATTCATTTTGTGTGTAGCGAGACTGCTTAAGATCTATTCTCTTATGAAATTTCAAGTGTGATATACAGAGTCATTAACTATAGTCACCATGCCATACATTAGATCCTCAGAACTTATTCATCTTACAACTGAAAGCTTGTTTCCTTTGACCAGTATGTCCCCATTTTTCCTATTCCTCTAGCCTCTGGCAACCACCAGTCTACTCTCTGCTTCTATGAGTTCCAATTTTTCAGATTCCACTTTTATGTTTGGTCATATTTGTCTTTGTCTGGATTATTTTACTGAGCATAATGTCCTTGTTGCTGTTGCATCTATGTTGTTCATCCATGTCGTTGCAAATGACAAGATTCCCTTATTTTATACGGCTGAATAGTATTCTATTGGGGGATGTGTAATAAAAATATCCATTTATACTATTTAGAGATACATACTGAAGTATGTATAGGCTAAAAGGCATGCTTGAAATGTTTTTTAAAATAGTTTAGAAATATGGAATATGTGCACAGGGAAAGGAAATAAACATTGCACTTTATAAGCACTGTATTGTTAAGTGGAAAATGCAATGTCTTAAATAAAACTGTATTTAAAAAATAGTTTAGAAATAAAGAATAAAGGGATAGCTATGTGATTATATTTCTGTCTCTATAATTACATTTTCCTTATCCATTCACCTGTCTTTCATCCATCAACAGACACTTAGGTTTTTTCTATACCTTAGGTATTGTGAATAATGCTGCTGTGAACATTGGGGGTGGGTGCTGCAGCTATGTCTTTGAGATCCTGATTTCTTTTCTTTTGCATATATACACTGAACTAGGATTACTGGAACATATGGTAGTTTTATTTTTAATTTTTTGAGTAAACTCCATACTGTTTTTCATAGTGGCTACACCATTTTACATTCCCACAAACAGTGTACAAGGATATACTCCCCACACCCTTGGCAACACTTGCTATCTTTCATCTTTTTGATAATAGTCATCCTAACAGGAGTGAGGTGATAGTTCGTTGTGGTTTTTACTTGTATTTTACTGGTGAGCATTGATTTTGAGCACCTTTTCATACACCTATTGGTTATTTTTATGTCTTCTTTGGAAAAGTGTCTAGATTCTTTTCCCATTAAAAAAATTGGATTATTTGGTTTTCTTTGCTGTTAAATTGTGTAAATCCTGTATATTTTAGATATTAACCCCTTATCAGATAGATGGTTTGCAAATATTTTCTCCCATTCCATAGGTTGCATTTTCATTTTGTTGATTGCTTCCTTTGCTGTATGGAAGTTTTTAAGTTTGATATAGTCCCATGTTTATTTTGCTTTTGTTTCCTATGCTTTTAGGGTCATATCCAAAATATTGCCAAGACCATCGTCAAGGAGTTTTTCCCCTAGGTTTTCTTCTAGGAGTTTTATATTTTCAGGTCTTATATATAAGTCTTTAATTCATTTCAAATTAGTTTTTGGGAATGGTGTAAGATAGATGTCAAGCTCATTCTTTTGCATGTGGCTGTCCAGTTTTCCCAGTACCACTTATTGAACAGACTACCCTTTCCTCAGTGAATATTTTTGGCTCTTTTATCAAATGTTAGTTGACCACTTATTCATGGGTTTATTTCTGGACCGTCTGTTTTGTTCCATTGGTCTATGTGTCTGTTTTTATGCCAGCACCATGCTGTTTTGATTACTATAGCTTTGTAACATAGTTTGAAGTCAGAAAGTATGATGTCCCCAGCTTTGTTCTTCTTTCTCAAGATTGTTTTGGCTATTTGGGGTCTTCTGTAGTTAAAAATGTTAGGATTGTTTGTTCTAGCTCTGTGAAAAATGACAATGGAATTTTGTGTTTTTTAAAAGATTTTATTTATTTATTTATTTGACAGAGAGAGAGAGAGAGAGAGAGAGAGAGAGAAAGAGATCACAAGTAGGCAGAGAGGCAAGCAGAGGGAGAGGAGGAAGCAGGCTCCTTGCCAAGCAGGAAGCGCGATGTGGGCCTCGATCCCAGGACCCTGAGATCATGACCTGAGCTGAAGGCAGAGGCTTTAACCCACTGAGCCACCCAGGCGCCCGACAATGGAATTTTGATGGGAATTGCATTGAATCTGTAGATTGCTGTGGGTAGTTTGGACTTTTTAACAATATTAACTGTTCTGATCTATGAACGCGGGATATATTTCCACTTATTTGTGTCTTTCTCAATTTCTTTTTATTTTCTTCCTCAATTTCTGTATGTGCAGTTCAGAGAATGAAAATAGAGCAAAATAAAATGAGTGCTTAAGTTATCACCACCCAGCTTATGATAATAAAAATTGCCAGTCATTCTAAAGTTACCTGTCTGTGCAGCCCCCTTCTTCTTCTATAGCCCAGAGGTAACTGCTAGCCTAAAATTTGGATAAATCGTTTTCTTGTTTTTTGTTATTTTTATCACACATGTATTTATTTCTAAATATCGTGTCATTATGTGTTTTAAAAATTCATGTAAATTAAATCATAGTGTATCTTTTATTTGTTCAATATTGTATTTTTCCAGATCAACTCCTATTGATGAGTGGCTACAGCTAGTTTTAACTACTGTATGATATGTGATTGTATAAATATAATAAACATTATACTGTTAATGGATGTATGGGTTATTGCCAGGTTTTTGGATATTGAAAGTATTGGTGTAGTAGACATTCTTATGCATGTTTGCCACTTAACATGTATAAAGAGTTTCTCTAGGTATAGAACTAAAAAGGGAATTTCTGGGTTGGTTACAAGTTATATACATTTTGAACCTGAATTCTTCTAGAATTCTTTCAGAGATGATTTGCATTTGCTTTTGCCAGTAGCCTGGAGGATGCTACCAACCTTGCGACATTTGAAGTCCAATTTTTTGCTTTGGGTTTTGGACACATAGTATGTATCCCAACCAGAGACTCACATGGAGGCCAACTTGTGGTTACAAATTCTCAGGGGAATGTTTTTTTTTTTTTCTGACTGCTTTTGTTTTCTGTCTAGATCCTTCAGGTAGTTGTTTTTTGTGTGTTCTGTCCCGAGTTTATGATTATTATCTGCAGGAGGTACGTTTCATTAGCAGCTTACTTCTCCATGCTGGCCATGACACATTGTTGATTGAAAAAAAATTAAGGTACAAAATAGCATAAATGAGATGTTTCTATAGCATAATAAAATCTGAGAGGACATATACAATTTTTTATTTGTAGAGAAGTGGTGTTATGAAGGATTTTACTATTTACTTTCTATACACTTGTGTTGTTTGAATGTTTACACAGAACATGTATTACTTCTATAACCACAATAACAATAAAGATATTTTCATCTTGTAAAAAGAAAATCTTGCCCCCAGAATAGCCTCTAGTCTCAGTCTTTAAAATCTCAGCTTATATAAAAGTAAATGTATTATCCCTCCCAGAGGTATATGCATCCTAAGACATCTACTTCATTGCAAAGTGATAGGTCTTATATAGAGAGAAAATGATCTTTGTCATCTTAGGACAGGGTAGAACTTTTGGCAGTGGGACCTTCCTTGGCCTTCTGAATATCTCTCTGGGCCTGGGCCTGAATTGAGGTAGTTTATGGATTGAGACTTCTAAACCAAGTGATCTTTTTCCATAGAAGCTATCATAGCATTGCCTTGGTTCTGTTAAAATAGTAACTTGGAAAATGTTAGTGTCAGCAGGAAGACAAATCCTTTTTCCATGTGCTCTTATTGAAATAATGTCCTGCTGGGCATCATGGTGGATCTAGAAAAATAAAATGTGTCTTCTGGAGGGCCTCTAAGCTCTTTTTCAAACACCCTAGATGAGAGCTGCTTCCAGAGCCCAGTGCCATGGTTTTTTCCACACTGTATTACCACATTCTGGTCTGTCTTCTTGGCAGCATGCTTTATCTTACAATCTTCCAGAACTCTCTGTTGCTTCATTTTCTCAAGGTCCATGCTTCCAAGGTGACAGCAAGGTAATATGACACCAAGCTCCATGCAAATGTGTTTGTAGGTATCACTGGGTACCCACATGTTGCTGGGTGATCTCTGATTTCAACATGTCTTGACACAAAATAGTCTTAGTGCAAATAAGTGACTCTAATACTTTGGAATTCAGGTATAATGGGCTGGCTTGTAGGGGGTGGAATATTATTGGTAAATAGACAGGGAGTCAATATAGTCTGAACACAGTGATGAAGTTTTAGGATATGTGGTGAGAGACATGGAATTTGGAATGATCTGAACTTCACATTAAAACTTCCTAGGAGGCCAAAGTGATTCCTAATAACTCCCTTTGAACTCACTTATTGACCAGGACTTGTTCTTTATGGAAATCTCACAGCTCTAGTCCTTTCCTCTCCATTGACTAGAAGACGGTTCTAGAACTGATGAGTCTTGCATGGTAAAAAATATCATTTTTAAAAAGTCTTTCCTGTAAAAAATAGCAGCTAGGTTTATTGCTCCACAGAGTCATTTGTCTCTATTAAGACTCTTAAAGCAGAAACTTGGAGAGTAAGCTCTGGTCAGATAGCATTTGCCTTTATTTGAGTCCAGAACCTCATTCTTCTTCTTCTTTTTTTTTAATTGTACTGATGTTTTTTTAAATTAGGTTACTTAGTCACCATATAGTACTTCATTAGTTTTGATGCAGTGTTCCATGATTCATTATTTGTGTGTAACACCCACAGTTTCTCCTTGTGATTCGTGCCCTCCTTAATACCCATTACTGAACTAACCCATCTCCCCCCACTCCCTGAAATCCTCAGTTTGTTTCCCAGAGTTCACAGTCTCTCATGGTTCATCTCCTCCTCTGATTTCCCCCCTTCATTTTTCCCTTCCTTTTCCTAATGTCCTCCATGCTATTTCTTTATTTATTTTAAAGATTTTCTTTATTTATTTGATAGAGAGAGATTACAAGTAGGCAGAGAGGCAGGCAGAGAGAGAGGAGGAAGCAGGCTCCCTGCTGAGCAGAGAGCCCGATGCGGGCCTCGATCCCAGGACACTGAGATCATGAACTGAGCCAAAGGCAGAGGCTTTAACCCACTGAGCCACTCAGGCACCCCTCCATGCTATTTCTTATGTTCTACATATGAGTGAAACCATATAATTGTCTTTCTCTGCTTGATTTATTTCACTCAGCATAATCCCCTCTTGTCCCATCCATGTCAATGCAAATGGTAGGTATTCATCCTTTCTAATGGCTGAGTAATATTCCATTGTATATATGGACCACATCTTCTTTATCCATTTGTTTGTTGAAGGGCATCTTGGCCCCTTTCATAGTTTGGCTATTGTGGACATTGCTGCTATGAACATTGGGGTGCATGTGCCCCTTCTTTTCATACATCTGTATCTTTGGGGTAAAGAGCCTCATTCTTACTGGAACCAATGGTTCAGAAGATGCTTCAAGTGTCCCCTAACTGCCCTTCACCAGGAGAAAAGAAGGTCTTCTGTTCTTTCTCGATCACTAACATCAACAAACCTCCTCTGAGCCTCATAGCTCCTATATCCCCTTTTGAATCCCTTCATTGTACCCTTAACACATCCCTATCACTACTTTCACCCCTTCTCAACATCTCTCTGTGTTCCAATGGATCCGTTCCTCATTCTGTATCCTAGTAAAGGAAAATGTATACTCCCCTCTTGCCACCTTGGACAAGTTAAGCTCCAGGTACTTTTTGGAAACTTTTGATTTTATTCTGTCTTTTACCTGCATCTTTCGTCTTTCTGATTCCATAAGTTATTTACCCTTGGCTTAAAAGAAGGTTCAGGGATTACCTGGTCCAAATAAAAGAGATGTCTTCCCTGAAAACACCTTCCCCTGCTAGGGAGAATATGGGGAATACCTCTCCTCTTAAACTGCTATTCTCTCTCTCCATCCTCCCCTTTGCCAGCAAATTTCTTAAAAGAGTGGCCTACATTTCTGGCCTCTATTGCTTTCCCACCCACTTGCCTCAACCCATAGCTGGTTGGCTTGCACCTTCACCGCTCTGGTAGAACTGCTGTTTAAAAATCACCAATGGCCTCCTGCATGCTCAATCTTGTGGCCTCTTTCTAAACCTTTAGTTTTTAAAAAAGATTTTATTTGTTTATTTGAGAGAGAGAGAGAGAGAGAGAAGGAGTAAGAGAGGAAGAGAAGGAGCAGGGGGAGGGGCAAAGAGAGAAGGAGAAGCAGACTCCCCACTGAGCAGGGAGCCCAACAAGGGACTTGATCCCGGAATCTAGAATCATGACCTGAGCCCAAGGCAGACACTTAACCACCCGAGCGACCCAGGCACCCCTTAAACTTTTAGTTTTAATTAAGGAAGTTTTCCTAGGTACATTAATGTTCTCAGTCACTGGCCAAATACAAAAGGCCTAGTCTCTATTTCTGAGGAACAAATAAGAACTCATGTTAATGACGTTTGTTCCTGGAATGGCTGGTGGCAGAAGGGAGGAGCCATGGCCTTTCTTTTCTTGCTGTGATTAAAAAATCAAATAGGCGGGCGCCTGGGTGGCTCAGTGGGTTAAAGCCTCTGCTTTCGGCTCAGGTCATGATCTCAGGGTCCTGGGATTGGGGCCCGCATCGGGCTCCCTGCTCAGCAGGGAGCCTGCTTCCCCCTCTCTCTGTCTGCCTGCCTCTCTGCCTCCTTGTGACCTCTCTCCCTCTGTGAAATAAATAAATAAAATCTTAAAAAAAATCAAATAGGCATCTATATGTTCATTGATTTATTTGCTATATAGTTTTGTGTATCTACCATGTGGCAGGAAAGCAGCCTCCAACTCTCTGGGATGTGTTGAAGCTTTGTTCTTCTCCTGTAAAGACCAAGAGATAGGCAAACACTCAAATTTTCTTAGTATCTAAGTTACCTGTGCTAGACTCTCTGTAGGCTTAGCAATCCATTGCCACATCTGCCTGTCACTCATCAAGAGCAATCCTCACTTACCTGAGGATGAATTTTAAAAGCCTCACCCTAAGATACAAAATTATCCACTTTGCATCATTTTTAAAATACCACTAGGATGACATGGGAGGAATGATCTGAGTATAATTTATTTGAAAACTCAGTTCTGGCAGAGGGAATTTAAGTTAATTTTAATAACAGGGCCTCTTGAAAAGAGGTCAAGGGGGTAACATAGCTTTAAAAAATTCTGTTTCATAATCCTGTCCATTTAGAAAGAGGAGGAGTGCAGTTTGTCTGAAGGAGGCAAGGGGGAGCTATGGCCTCAGGTCCTTGCTTTGAACTTCTGAGCTTATTAGCAAAAGGAATCAATATTCAGAAAGATTTCACCACAAGTTGCAAGAATCTGGACTCTTCATTCAATGTGATTATTTCCTACCCTCTAGCTGTCCATAAGGGAGGCTCTTAAACACACTTTTCAGGCTTGATCAAAACATTAGCCAGGCCTTATGATGTTTGGACATGCTAGGCAACACCGGAGTCATTAATCATGGGGTTACTGACAGATGCTAAGTACAAGCATCTGTATGTTTAGATTTTTCTTTTACCTCTCAATGCATAACAGGGCCCGAGGACCGGGAAAAAAAAAGATAAAGCATATTTGGGGATGTGCAGTGCATGCAGATTTGATCCAGATTCAGGAATCAGAAAATAAAATGCAAAATGGGAATCTTGACATTATTAGCTACACTTGAAAAGTACTAAACATCTTAATTTTCTTAATGATCCAGAATGTTTTAAAGATAATTAAAGGTAACTAAAGTAAAAGGCCCCACTTTTCAAAATACACGTGGTGGGCATATTCTGAGAATATGAAATTATACATTTCTCTTTCCCAGGTAAGAATTAATTTGAAGAAAGACTTGACCAGTAGAAATACATTTATTTAATGCTCTTATTTTAGAAGGTACAAATTCCTTAGAAATTTTCTCAGTAACCAGGAAGATAGTTCCTTCATTATTCTACCAGTCTAATAGATCAGTGAATTAGTTACTTAAGCCTACAGGAAATGCATTTGTTAGGGTGTAATCTATGTTATTAAGTACTCAGGAGACTCACTATTAAGTTATAAATCAGTGTCACTGTTGATTCAGAGGAAAAAAAACAATGAGTCTTTACAGATTTTACTAACTGATCTCCAGGCATCTAGAGAAAATGAGAAAAATCTCAACCTTGGGGCTTAAATATATGCATGCAATATGACTCCTTTAAAAAGGAGAATAAAGTCCCTTCAGGGTTGGCATATTTTAACTCCAACTACATGAGATTATGAGAAATCTATTGTATAACTGTATTTGAGACATAAAATGGTTTGAACTGTGCTTAAGAGGTTCACGGTGAAGAAAGGACAAAATCTTTTACAGAACCCAAACTCAAGCCCAAACAAGTACCAGAGTGGACTATTTGTAGAAAAAATTGTCAAAAATGCCAAATAGGACAATATAATTATTTAATAGCTGTGTAACTGAGACGAACAAAGAAAATCACAGGTAACAGTAGATGTGTATTTGTATGGTCTGATTGGATTTTTTTAATTTTCATGACATTAAGACAAATGGATTCGTAAAGAAAAGTAATTAAGAAATATTGAGGGCTTAATGGGCATCAGGTACTCTCCTACATGTAATGCCTCATTCAAGTCTCATGACAACTCTGTTATAAGTAAGTACTATTATAATTCCCATTTTATATTGTTATCCCCATTTTATAGGAGAGGTAGTAACTAAGGCTCATAAAAGACTTGCCCAGAATTACATGCAATTAACACGAGGTGGAGTTGGGATTCGAACCTAGGCAGTATAATTCTGTATTTATAAACACTTCATAGGAATAGGGGCTTCTGCTCTATATACTGCACTGGAAGGAGTCTAATAGATCATTTATACCAAGTCCATCCCACTCCCTTGTATCCATATTGTGGGAGTAGTGACTCTGAGACCCAGAGTGGGAAAATCAGTAGCCTAAGGACTGTGGCTGCTGCTGGGGTAAGAATTGCTAATTTCACCATGTTCAAACACAAGAAGAGTATCTTTAGTCTTTATTTATTGCCAAAATAAATAAGTAAATAAATAAGTCAGCTCAATAAATAAGCCAGCTCAAGTACCCTGTATGTTAGGATACTTCTGGGGCTCTTTGGTTACAGGGTAAGAAGATGGAAGTTGCTTTGCCCTCAAGTCAGAGGGGCACAGCAAGCATGAGATCTCTGAGGATGTCAGAATGCTTGCCTGCCTGATGTGTCTCTGTCCCGGACTGCACTAATCCTTCTTGGCTGAAAGGCCAGTCTGATTCCAAGTCTCAGATGAAGCTGGCAGTTCCAGTTCAAATGGATTCTAAGAGGGCACTGCTCAATGCTCAGACTCGGAGGTTGGTGGGTAGATGGGAGCAGGAAGAAGGGGAAAGGCAATGTGCTTGTGGGAATAGGGAGAACAGGGAGGGAGGGACTGAGAAGCAGTCTAGCAAGGATGACCTCCTCTGAGCTTCCTCTTTATCTCTCACCATACCTCAGAGCCTCTACCTTCCCACTCTGACTCCTTTTTCTTCCTTTGTCACAGGAAACTTTCAGAACCAGTTCATGAGGAGAGGGCAAATTAAGCTGCAATTGGAACAATTAGTCTTTGTTGACACCCCCGCTCATCTTTGGGCATTTAGAGAAAAGAGAAAAAATGGTGAGCCCTGAGCTTGAAATCTTATGCAATCAGGCTGCTTAAAAAAAAAAAAAGGAAGCCATTATTTTTAGGTTTGTCATGTTTGTCTCACCATGATAAAGCGAACCATCTAATTCAAACTGAGGCCAGAGAACGAGCCCAGTGCAGCTGTCAAAGAAGCTTGGAGAAAAGGAGAAAAAATAGTTTTCACGTGCTGTTCCTTCTGTCTGGAATGCTCTTCCCCCCCACCTTTTGAGACTGCAGCTCAATTGTCACTTCTTCAGGTAAGCATTCCCAGTAGCATTCCACCACCCCCTTCAAGGTCACAGTCCCCTTTTGCCTATTTTCAGAAACCAGATAGTTCTCCTTGGTATCACCTGTCACAATTGTGATTTTATTCTTACTAGTATTTTTTTTTTGGATGAATGTCTGTCTCTCACATTAGACTGGAAGTTTCACAAGGGCAGTGTGGGCATAATTCTTGGTACATATTAGGTGCTCAGCAGTGGTCTGCTGAATAAATGAATGATTTATCAAACAAGATCCAGTATATGGGAGCAGAATATTTTTCACCTTTTCCCCTGTGAAGAGAGTCAGTGTAGCCTATGAATGCAGCACTGCAAATCCCAGCTTTGCCTTTTACTATTTAACCTTGGTAAAATCACTTAAGGTCTCTGCCTCAGTTTCCTCATCTGTAAAATGAGGAGAATAATTGCATCTTTTTCATAGTTCTGTTGCAAGGACTATATGAGTTAATACATGTAAAGCACATGCTTGGCATATTTACTACTATTCAATAAATATGAATGATTATTTTATTAAAGTGTCTGCTTCAGACCACTCTAAGCATTTGTGTATAGCTTCTTTTTATACAAATTGCACCTTCTGACACCAGTGGCAGAGATATTGTGCTGCATTTTTTTAATTTAATTTTTTCAGTGTTCCAAGAGTGATTGTTTATGCACCACAACCAGTGCTCCATGCAATATGTGCCCTCCTTAATACCCACCACCAGGATCACCCATCCCCCCTCCCCCTCCCCTCCATAACCCTCAGCTTGTTTCTCAGAGTCCACAGTCTCTCATGGTTCGTCTCCCCTTTCGATTTACCCCAATTCACTTTTCCTTTCCTTCTCCTAATGTTCTCCATTTTATTCCTTATGTTCCACAAGTAAGTGAAACCATATGATAATTGAATTTCTCTGCTTGACTTATTTCACTCAGCATAATCTCCTCCAGTCCCGTCCATGTTGATACAAAAGTTGGATATTCATCCTTTCTGATGGCTATGTAATATTCCATTGTATATATGGACAATATCTTCTTTATATATTTGTCTGTTGAAGGGCATCTTGGCTCTTTCCACAGTTTGGCGATTGTGGACATTGCTGCTATGAACATCGGGGTACATATGGCCCTTCTTTTCACTACATCTGTATCTTTGGGGTAAATACACAGTAGTGCTTGGGTCTATTCCTAACCCCTTGCCCCGCTGGCCCACATTTGCTGCCTGGGTTTCCCAGGTTGCAAAGTAGTGAAATGAAATGTGTCTCGTGTGTTTCACTTTGAAGTGACAGGAAAATAAGTGACCCATCCATCACTAATTCCTTGGCAGATCACTGAGGGAGGGTTCTGGCTTCCACAAGATTGCCTCAGAGCCAGCTGGATGCTTGCAGTTCAGTACAGTGATCATTACATTAATCAACAAAGAGGAGGGGAATTCCATGGTTTTAAGCTCAGGTTCTAGAATGAGACAGCCTCATTTGAATTCGAGAGCTCTTACTGATGAGTTCTGTGATCTTGGCCATGCTAACTAACCTCTCTGTTCCAGTTTTGCCATTGGCAAAAAGATCCCAGTCTTAAAGGCTGTTGTGACAATTACATGAGTTATTATGTATAAAGCATTAATGCATGGTACATATAGAATAAATGGTCAACAATCTATTAGTAGTAGTAGTAATACGTGCTTCCTCTTTTTTGTGCTTCCTCTTCTTGATATCCTTTTGGAGAATTTATTAACTACACAGCCATCTCTGTGCTAAAAACTACAAACATTATCTTATTGAGTCCTCTCAATCACAGCTGCAGGATAATTATTCTCAACCCGGTTGTACAGGCCAGAAAACTGAGACTCAGAGATTAAATCACTTGTCTAAGGACATGCAACCAGTAAGTAGTAGAATATCTTCTCTTCACCACCACAGGGGGAGAAAGGGAGGAGGCTATAGAGAAGAGGGAGGGCCATCAAGGCTCTAGGCAACATACTCACTCTGTCCTCAAGGCAGACTGAAAGGACCCCAGACAATCAGTCACCCTCAGCTGAGCAAAGAATGCAGCATGCCACTGGGTTTCTCTAACGTTTATACTCATTGCCACTGTGATAATTGCTCCCTTTGGAATGTACCTACCTCCTTCCTCCCTGACTTGAGAGCAAACCAAATAAATATTTAAGGCAAACAATAACCCAGCGATTAAAAGAGTCTTGGACTCAGACTGCTGTGGTTCAAATCCGATTCGCCCCCCCCAAAAATGGCACCATACTGTTTTATTTCAACCCTGAAACAATATAAGGAGAAGACAACTTCTGATGCTGAACTATGCAAGTAATAATGAAGGAACAGAAAAAGTATTAACAGCAAAAAGACAATTATGAAAAAGTACTTCCCATTTCACAGCAGTGCTTTGGCAGTACTGGCAAGTGTTTCTGGTTAATTGCTTCTAACAACAGGGGTCTGAAAGATCCCTCTGATCTTAGCAAAAGAACCACCACATTTTTTCCAAATCTGACCACTTTTTGAGTGATCTTCAACACTTACTCAACCCACTAGGCCAATAGTTTTGAAAGTGTGGTCTGAGGATCTAAGAAGTTCTTGAGATCAAAATGTTTGAGGACCCCTGCTCTGGACTTTAGTTTATTCTGCAGATTAGGAATGATAATAGTATGTATCAACCTTTTAAAAATTATTAGATTAAACGAGATAAGGCATATAAGGCCCCTAGTCCAGCACCTGGTATATAGTAAGTGCTTAGTAAACAGTTTTGATTTTCATTGTCATTATTGATCTTCTACTTTGTTCTGGATTTTCTGAGGGTCTACATCTAACCTCTTAACAGTTAACCTGTTAATTGTAATGTGGAGATACATATATTTATTTACTAGGAAAAAACACATGCAATATTAATCTTTCGTGTGGCCATCACAGTGCTGGGTATAACACATTAGGAGCAAAACACATTAAGAGCTTTCAATCTATTTGTAGTGACAGAATTCATATGTAAAACGATATCCACTCAGGTAAGATGCAGCGTGACTACCAAATCAAGTAGAGTACATGTGTAAAGCTGTGCAGAGTGAGACACTTCTCTAGGAGTTCAGGGAAGAGGAAGACCAAAGCCAGAGATGGAAGGAGGTTTGGCTGGGTGTTATATGTCCCAGAAAGGCCCTAATCATCCTCAGTAAGAGTATGTATCTTCCCAGAAATCCTATAGGGTATGTGCTGGGCCCTTAACACCTACATTGGAAATGGTATGTTCCTTGGTGTCTGGGAATACTCTGGTGTACTTTAACAAAATAAAAGCAAATTCTTACATCTTAAATTGTGTTATTAGAAAATGCAGGGATTTCGAGTCAGCGACCTGGTTTCAAATTCCAGTTCTGTTACTTCAGTAGCTTTGGGAGCTGGGGCATGTCCAGTCACTGTATGAAGTCTTGTGATTCTGTTGTGGAAAATGGGGTTGGTACTAATTGGCTCCCAACATAAGGAAAGCAAACGAGATCATGTAGGCGATGGCACTTTGCAAACTATGAAGCCCTAAATGAATGTGCAGTGGTGTCACCACATGGTCTTTTGCTTCTTTTGCCTATTACATCTCTATCCTCATGATGTTCTGAGACTGGTGGCATCTGCTCCAGAGAGGAAGCAGGCCTGGAATAGCCTGGGTATTTACAGAGGAGATTGGCAGAGTCTGAGTTGTGAAACTCAGTGGTCTGCTCCAGATCATCCTGAGTTCCTCACTCTCCTGAGCACTAAATTTACTCTCCCCATTTTCTTAAAAATAGCTTTGTAATTTTGCTTATTATGTTTCTCCTCATTTTATGTTGGGGGAATTTAAGAATAGTCCTGTGCAAAGGGCTGTTCCTTACCTCAGAATGATCCTGTTGGGCTCATAGCTCACCTCTCATTGTCAGGCACACAGCAGGACAGTAACTTGCTCAGAATTGATGGCCTTGGGCACCTGGGTGGCTCAGTGGGTTAAAGCCTCTGCTTTCGGCTCAGGTCATGATCTCAGTGTCCTGGGATCGAGGCCCACATCGGGCTCTCTGCTCAGCAGGGAGCCTGCTTCCTCCTCTCCCTGTCTCTCTGCCTGCCTCTCTGCCTACTTGTGATCTCTCTCTCTGTGTCAAATAAATAAATAAAATCTTAAAAAAAAAAAAAGAATTGATGGCCTTTTCTAAACCCATTAAAGAAACTCTAAAGAATAGCTCTGCTATTCCCAGGCCTGAGAAGGTTTATTTTATGTGGATTGGGTGCCTCCAATAAGCTAGTCACTAGTGGAAGAGTAGCTGCAGCCTGCTCTCATATGTGACCTAAAGACAACTAAACCAGTCAATTTGAGACGTGCTTACCCATGGCTGCTTTGGAGCCTCCTCCTTTTAACTGTGTAACCTTAGGCAGCTTACTTCATCGGTCTGATTCAGTTTCTGCATCTGTCAAAAAGAGATCATGAGTACTGATCCAAGAGGACTGAAGTGAGGACTGAAGAAGGTCACCCTTGTACATTGATCTCTGTGGCTGGCATATAGTCAGCAATCAGCAAATATTAGGTACTATTACCATGATTATGCAAGGAGCTGGAAGCCACACCCCTTACCCCGAGGGCTTGGACTCAAAATGAGATAAAATACGGAAGCACAAACAATCCAAATTTGGGTGGAAGGGCCAGGGAGGTTGCATTCAGTCCAATGGTTATAATGGTTATCTATCACTCCTGGTGGTTTCACTGAATTCTGCTTTCTTTCTCCCCACTCCAACCCAAACTGTGGACCTTACCACAGAACAAAGCATTCTTTTAACTGCTTGGAAACCACTTTTCTTTTTGTTTTTTTTCCCCCTCTAAGTGGAGTGAGGGAGAAGGGAAGAGGGAGAGGGAATAAACACCAGCTGGGATGAGAATGTGAAGAAAAGACAGGTTTCTTTTTTTCTCTCATTAAAGAAAAAAGAGTAGGGTAGTGGCGACAGGGAGAAAAATATGTTCTTGTTGCAGAGGGGCTGTGGGGAAGAGCTGTGCAGGCGGTTTCAACAAGGCTCCGCTTCTTCCAATCATCTCCACGCAGGCAACGCTCTGGCCCTAGCCAATCATTTATTTACACCAAAAGGTGCAGACGCCAGAGGCAGGTGTCAAAACAATTAATAACACTCCTGGAAATGAATAGTCTCTTCCTAACTCTGTCAGCCTGAGGGGAGTCTGCTGCTCGGGAAAGCTCCTTGTGAACCTGCGCTCCCAGCCAGAGCAGTGGGGCAGGTCCACTCTGAGAACCTTCCATCCTGGTCAGCAACCACACTCCAAAGTCAGTTGAAAATAGGGGTAAAGGTCTGTCTTTTTAAAGGACCTGCCTTTCACCTTCCTTGCAGTGCCTGGCACCCCCATAAGGCTAAATCTTTGCTTGTAAATTCTTTGAGCTTTCCTGCCCAGAGAAGCAGAGATGCAGATAGGTGACTTATAATGGTGAGAGCTGATGCTCTTTGAAGAAAAATTAGAAATAAATGAATGAATTCTAGAGCTGAGGATTGAAAAGGTTTTTACTTTAAATTTAAATTGAAACTGAGACACAGGAAGGCTAAGCACTTTGATCAAGTAAGTAGCAGAGGCAGAATTTGAACCCAGGCAGTTTGGCTGCAGTGCAGATGCTCTTAACCATTACACATTCTGTTTTGTTCTCTTTTGTTCAGTGCAAAGAAAGGGTTTCCTTCTCTTGACTCTGAAGTCAGGGTGGCTGCTATAACATACAAATGCCCTTTCTATAACTGTGAGTGTCGGTATTTATTTCTCACTTCAGTCAAGAATCTCTGGATGCTTTGAAAGCCTTCCCACCCATTCTGTGCACAACTGCATACACTCTCAAATAATTAAAATATTTTTCTTCTTGATTTAGTAAGCAGAAATTGTTGTTCTCTTTGGAGCTGGGGCACCTTATGAGTGCACTGTAATCTGAATTACACCTAAAATCATGGGAGAAGCACTCAGTTTTCAGTGAATGCCTTGCCATTCCAGCTTTGGAGGGATGGGAAGGTTTTTCCCAGTGATCCGACCTAGAAATTCTGCACTTGAGCCCTCCAGACCACATGATTCTCTTAGAATCATAAGAGGTTAGGTAAATATCTGAATCTTGGAATTTGCAACCTCCTGGAGAATTCTTTTTTATTTTCTTCATCCCTTCCCCCAGTCCTGCCCAGTAGATGGCTGGGTCTTGAGGAGTAGGGGTTTGAAATGATTGTCAGATTGTACTCAATATTTGTTGGTGGGTTGATTGCTAGACTCTGCTTTAGAAGAACTTTTGGAACCTCAAGAGCAAAATAGATTGTTGTTCAGGTTCCAGGACCAGGTTCGATCTCTTTGTAAGATTTAGGAGGGCAGAGTTTCCTAGAAAAAAATCCACACTGGGCAGTCTCCAGACACCTGCAGGATGGAAGAATCATGGTCTATGGGGAAGGCAATAGGTACTTATTTCATGTTTTGGCTTTCCTTACAGATGGAAGCAGCAGCAGCAACATAACCTTGGACCAACTGAGCGTTTAATTGAACTTTACCTGGTGGAGTGACATTTTGTTTTGCAGGCAAATTCGGTTGCTATTAACAAGAAGGTAGTTATCATGGTTAAATATACTCTGATTCCAGCAGAGTACTAGGGGAGCTTTTTAATATTTATGTGACAATAATTGATCTCTTACCACTGTCAAGTACTGCTAAAGAGTTATCAGCTTGCTGTTTCAGCACCATATGTCATAGCCAAGATGCGCTCCATGTGTCCTTCCTGTGCCTTGGGGAGAGAACATTTGCAGTGGATCAGAATAGAAAATGGTATGGGCTTCAGAAAAACTCCTTGGGCTTAGATTTTCCCCTCCATGACCGGGTATGTGAGTTATGACTATAAAATAATGAGATGCCCTCCTCAAAGCACTTGTGAAATGAAGCCCTAGTCTGTAATTGTTCTCCTTTATTAGGTGCAGACCAAGAAGTAGGTGACCCAATTAAAGGGGTCTTCTTGCAGATTCACCTTGTATTGCATATAACTGATTTTAAATAGGGCATTCTGTGAAATCTGAAAACCCACCCACAATTAAAATGCTAACATCTATACCATTTGGTTTTTCTTAATGAGCCATGTGCTGATTTTGCTTGTCTTACTTCAGCAGTCACGGAGTTTAGCACACACATACCACAAATTTCCCAGGAACTTAAGGAGTAGGCTTTTAAAAAATTTTACTTGAGTCAGATTTTCATTAGGAATTTATTTATGGGCATGAGGGAACTACTCAGAGAAAGATTGTTTAACTATCTGAAGCTGTAAGGGTCTCCTCATGTAAACTGCATCTGAGGATCACAGTGGCAGTCAAGAAGCCTGAAACATTAATGTAAGCATCCCACAGCCATACTCACAGGGAGATTGCCCCAGCAGCTTTTCATTCCCATTAGGCTGGGGTTGCCAGGACTGCTGGATTGTTGTGACTGGACGGGTCATACTTCCAGTGGATGGGGTTAAGTAAGGCAAACATGTTGTGTTACATGCCCATGGTAATATTTATATATAAAAGGCATCCTGACATGGTGGGTCTTAGAGAACTGATATTCATAAATCTTTCCTCAGATATACACTAACTATGAATTCAATCACTAGACACAGCAAACATTTTGGAAAAATTGGATATGCCAACCACATTAGAATGCTTGTTCCTGAAATCAGTTTTCTATCTTTTCTGGGATGGAGAATCTTCTTTTCTGTTTGTTCATTTATTTGCTTACTTTTTTGGAGGGGAAAGGGGAGGATGTTATCCAAGCTTTTTGAAAGGGACATGAAGAACATGGACATGTAATCCTTCCCTACAGCAATTGAAAGTGGCCTTAGAGAAAGTTTTTGTATTAAAACCTTCAGGGAATTCCAGAAACAGGTTGAATGTGGTCATCAGGGGCCCTGGGCCAATGATGTCTATATATTTCTTAGGCAAATTTCCAAATATTTGGAAAATCTAATCCTAATGCCACAGTGCAAGTGAATTATTTCCTAAAACTCCTCTGGATATTCTGTTTTCCCTCATCTTCCATTTTTCTTGATCCAAAAGCTTTTTTAAATATATAATTAAACAGAGATTATTATCATGCTTTATTCTTTTTCCAAGCATTTTCACACCTATAATTTGACCTGGTCCTCATATAATTTTGCAATTGTAATTCATCATTCCCTTTGTCCAGACGAGGAAATTTAGTGACATTTAGGCTGATGCCTAGGTTCAGAGGTGTTTCTTTTTTTTTTAAGATTTTTATTTATTTATTTGACACAGAGAGAGAGATTACAAGTAGGCAGCGAGGCAGGCAGAGAGACAGGGAGAGGAGGAAGCAGGCTCCCTGCTGAGCAGAGAGCCCGATGTGGGCCCCGATCCCAGGACGCTGAGATCATGACCTGAGCCAAAAGCAGAGGCTTTAACCCACTGAGCCACCCAGGCGACCAAGTGTTTCTATTTCCTATTAGCAGATGTTAATAACTTGGATCTGGTGCAACTTTAATATTCCATCCTTGTTGCCACTCATTTTCAACCCACCCTTGGTGACTTTCTGTCTTTCACCTATGCAGTTAAGCTTACTGTGATAGTGATGTGCCTGTTCCTTTTAAGATTATAGAGTCTGTGAAGGTGGATCTCATAGAAAGGTGATGACCTAAACCAAGGGTCAGCAATAATTTTTTCTGTAAAGGGCCAGATAGTAAGTATTTTAGGCTTTACAGGCCATAGGGTCTCTGTGGCAATTAATCAGCTATACACCAGTAATGCAAAAACAGTCATACATAATACATATATGAATGGGTGTCCTGTGTTCCAACAAAACTTTATTCATGGATGCAAATTTAGATTTTAAATACTTTTATGTGTTCTTAAATATTATTCTTCTTTTGACCTTTTTGAAAACCATTTAAACGTGTAAAAAACATACTTAGTTTATAGGTTGTAGGAAAACAGGTGGCTAGCTGAATTTGGCCTTATAAGGGCTGTAGTTTGCCAACCCCTGTCCTAAACCAGCAGTTTTCAGCTCTGGCTGCACATCAGGGTCACCTGGGGAGCCTTTAAGACATACTGATGCTGAAAAAAAGAGGAAATATTGATGCTGGTCTCTGTCTCTTCTGGTTCTGACTCAGTTGGTATAGGGTCATGCTTGGGCATCAGTCCTTTTTTAAAGCTCCTCAGGTGATTCTAATGTGTAGCTGTGGTTGAGAAGAACTGCTGGTCTAGAGCTGTGTTCTCTAGCTCCAAGTTTAGATCAGTTTTTCTGTAAATCATGGAACTTTAAATTCTTAAGGGTCTCAACATATGCCATGGGATAAAGCTGATATCCAAAACAAGTTTCTGAATCATTTTAAAACAGTGTGACTTCCCTTTATTCAAGAGGCAGTAGGAGAAAGAGGACCAGACAGTATGACTTATGTAGACAGAAAAGAAAGAATAAAACAAAAATGTTTATTTTCTGTGGTACATGCCTATGTATATAAATGCATAGAATGAGTTAGGAAAGTTATGTACCAAACAGATGATTCTGGTTACCTCTAGGGAGGGGTTTAGGACTGCAGGTGTGAAGATGGGGTAAAGAAGGACTTGATTTTAGCCTGTCTTGGCTTAATCCTGACTCAACCAGTTACTAGCTATGTGACCATAAGCAAATGATTTTACTTCCCTCTGCTCAGTTTTCTTATTGGTAAAATGAAGGGAATAGCGGTATCTACCTCATAGGGTGTATCTGGGATTTAAGTGGATTAAATACATGTAAAAACATTTAGAGCCTTATATGGCATGTAGTAAATGCTAAATAAATGTTAGTCATTTTATCATTTAAAATGGTTTAGAGGGGCTCCTGGGTGGCTCAGTCAGTTAAGCATCTGACTTCAGCTCAGGTCATGATCTTAGGGATCCCCTCAGCAGGGGGTCTGCTTGTCCCTCTCCCTCTAACCTACCTGGGCTCATGCTCACTCTCTCTCTCTCTCTCTCTCTCTCTCTCTCTCTCTCTCTCTCAAATAAATAAATAAAAAATCTTAAAAAAAGGTTTAGAAAATACAAAGTATTATATTGGTAGTGATCAACCTTTTTCCTGCCTCCATACTCTTTTAGTGAATAACTAGACTCTCTGAACACAGTGATTATCACCCAGCAGGGGTACTCACCCACTAAGGAGGTATATCAAACTCCCAGTAGGGGAATCTATGGTTTGTAAACAACCCTCTAGAAATTCTGATATGCATTCCAAGTGGGCACAATCCTCAGTCTATATGAATGAAATTCTGTTTTCATTCATTGTCAAATATAAATCAACATTCTTTCATAGAGACAGTGCAGGGTTGGGTTCCCAGGAAACATTTAGGAATAAAGTGATATAAATATGGGACTTTATATAGCTAAAAATCCCCACAACTAAAACCATTTTGCTGCATACAAATACAGCTTCAAAGAAAGATTAACTGTATGCAACCAAAAGGAATATTGAACCATACACCACCTCTTTTTTTTTTAAAGATTTTATTTATTCATTTGACACAGAGAGAGAGATTACAAGTAGGCAGAGAGGCAGGCAGAGAGAGAGGAGAGAGGAGGAAGCAGGCTCCCCGCTGAGCAGAGAGCCCGATGTGGGCCTCGATCCCAGGACCCTGGGATCATGACCTGAGCTGAAGGCAGTGGCCTTAACCCACTGAGCCACCCAGGCGCCCCACACCACCTCTTATATATAATGGATGGTCTTTAAAATACATTGAATCCCTAATTCTCATCTATATGAATGTTATGGTATATATTAGGGATCATTCAAAGGATGAAAAATGAATAATTTGAGTATCTTTGACTTTGTTTTTATAGGCCGTATACATGCCTTCTAAATTCTGAGACTGAAATTAATATTAATATGAATTTGTAATTTTGACTGGTGGGAGAAACTGGGGATGTTTTTGGTACTAATGAGGACTTGATCTGAAAGAAAAAAATGGTGTTAAATGACCTATCAATCATATAATTAAAAATGGTCTATGTAAAAATGTGATGAAGTGAAAGGGGGTATAGAATTGTTAGTCTCACCACTCTAGGTGGTAGCCTTACCGGAGAATTCAGAGTAAAGGAAGAGACCATGTATTTTAGTAAAATGATGTTTATTTGAGTAACAGAAGACATGGCTTCTTCTGGGCACCTGGGTGGCTCAGTGGGTTAAAGCCTCTGCCTTCGGCTCAGGTCATGATCTCAGGGTCCTGGGATCGAGGCCCGCATCGGGCTCTCTGCTCAGCAGGGAGCCTGCTTCCTCCTCTCTCTCTGCCTGCCTCTCTGCCTACTTGTGATCTGATCTTTCTCTCTGTCAAATAAATAAATAAAATCTTTAAAAAAAAAGAAAACATGTCTTCTGGTCCCTTCTGTTATTGACTTTGGTTTCATCAGTTAAACTGTATAGGCCTAATTTTTCTTTTCCATAATTTGACAAGACAGACTTGATGAGTTCAAAGGTCCCTTTGGCCTGAATATTATATTAATTGTTAATAGCAGTGTACACAGCCATGTAGTTCTGCCTGGGGTCTTACTCTGAGGAAACCATCTATGGTATGTGAGAGAGAAACAAAGATCTCTGACGAACCCTCACCCATTTGTGGAATCAAATTAAACTTTAAGACTTCAGTTTTCATTGAAATGTCATCTCTAGATTGACTGCTTTGTATAAAAAAACAAAGGCCTTTTGACGAATCTCTGCATTAGTCAGTGATGGTAAGCTTTGGGAATGTTTTGTAACATGACAGTACATGGGACCTCTTTCTTTGGAATTTCAACAAAGCAGTCTTATCAACGGTTGTAGAAGATATACATGAAGATGACTGAGGTGTTTGCACTTCAGTGCTGTATGCTAGTGAAGGAATCTCTGGGAGAACCACATCCTACCGCCATTCTTCACTTCCTTTAAACCTCCTGCTTTTGCTGGTATTCTTTAAAAAACTGATTTGGTTCTGACTGCTATGTGCTGGACAGTGCTAACTTAAAGAAGCCATGGGCCTCTGGCTAAACATATTTTCCTTCTTCACTCTCTACCTTATCAGTCTGCTTTCTTGCCAAAAGACCTCCTCTGTTGTGGTGGTGGGTGTCTTCAGCTAAAATGGGGAGAGGTGGCTATGGCATTGTTCTGATATTTGGTAACATTCTCCATTAAGGGCTCTGTGGTTCTTAGCTCAGGATAAATCTGAACCAACTTGAACCGGGAATTTGTTTTGCGTTGCTTTAGTAAAAGCTTTGAATCTTCAAAAAAATCCAAGTAATTCTGTGTTCTTTTGCAAGTAATTCTTGCAAAAGAAAAAAAAAAGCTAATAATTAAGGCAGCAAAATAGTGATCACTAGTTTAATAGAGTACAAAAGTAACAATAATCCCTTTACTTTATGTAGCATATCTGTATTATCCTTTTATTCTGCTCTTTGGGCCAATTGTGTGAGCAGGCAAAGGTACCTCCATTTTACAGATTAGAATATTAATGAGTCCAGTGACTTGCCAAAGGACAGTTATTGACTGAAATGAGACTCTAATCCTAGCCTTTGACCTCTAAGCCTAGTGCTTGATTAGAATGATTATAGTCCTTCTTTAAACTGTTTCTGGTAGGGAGCCAGAAGAGCATATGGTGGTTGGGAACAAGGCAGTGGGAGTGGTTTGCCTAGGTGCTCGTGGTGTATATTGTAGAAAGTTCAAAAACTACAATAAAACTAATTCCAAGTCAGTCTGCTCTTTATTATCATGGTGACTTGGGAACTCTAAACAATATCAGTAATAAAATAATTCTCCCTTCTGGAGTAAACCATTCTACCACTCCCTCCTGGGAGGCAAAGCTCCTCAGGCTGTCCATCCAGGGCCAGAGGTTCTGCTTAAAGCCAGAAGAGAAGATAGAAGCTGGTGAGCAGATTGTAGACTGGAATGGCTCCTTACCAGGGCACTGAATCAGTTAGCAAGTGCTTATTGAACAGTTTCCTTGCTCAGCGCTGGGTTAAGAGCTTGGAGGGATGAGTAGTCAGGCACGATCTCTGCTTCAGGGAGCTTAGTTACCTTGAAGACCTAAGACTTTTATGTTGAGGCTACTAGAGCTCACACTTGACACAGCAAATAATTAAGAGGATGATAGGGCCAACTATACATTCTTCAAGAGCTTATTTACTCATTCACGATTGGGATCTATGTTTGGGTTCAGTTTCTTTCTCTGTCATTCACTAGCTCTGTGATTTGGGGCAAGTGATTCAATTCTCTGTGTCACATTTTCCTCACCTGTAAAAACTGAGGTGATAAACCGAGTATTATAATACTATCAATAGGATTCCTTTAAGGATTAAATGAGATAGGAAGTACTTAATAGATTTTTAGCTATTATTCATTCACCAAACATTTGATGAGAATCTATTCTTTGCCGTGTACTGTGTTAACTGGAGCTATGGCCAGCCCTCAAGGAACTTCCGTGACTCATTCATTGTCATCTATAGTTGCAAAGCAGTGTAGTGTAATGGCTTAGAGCATAGGCTTTGACATTAGATTACCTAGGCTCAAATCCGATCTTTCGTGTTCTGCCTATTTATTCTTAGGCAGGTTACATAATCTTCGTGTGCTTCATTTCCCTCATCTGTAAAATGGGGACCACACTAGTGCATGTCTCATTTGGATTATTGTGAATATTAAATGAATTAAAATATGCTGAGTACTGGGCGCCTGGGTGGCTCAGTGGGTTAAAGCCGCTGCCTTCGGCTCAGGTCATGATCCCAGGGTCCTGGGATCGAGGCCCACATCGGGCTCTCTGCTCAGCGGGGAGCCTGCTTCCTCCTCTCTCCTCTCTCTCTGCCTGCCTCTCTGCCTACTTGTAATCTCTCTCTCTGTGTCAAATGAATAAATAAAAAATCTTTAAAAAAAAAAATATATATGCTGAGTACTTAGCATTGTGCCTGGAACATAGTTAGCTCTTCATAATTTTAACAGTTACCATTATTACAGTTTGTTCTTTTACCAGCATTAATGGAAATAAGATTAATTTGGAGATTGATAAAAGGCTACCAAATCAGTTACAGAAATGGTGAAACAAGAGATGATGTTTACCTTTTGACCGCACTCTGCTTATAGTAAAATCTTGATTATCCAGTATGAGGTATTATGCTGAGCTTAATTTTCTACTTAATTAAGCAAAGGTTGACTAGGATACCCAATTGATTTCAACCTTTGTGGTTGGAAATCTTTCTTAAATATCAGTAGCCACTGTCTCACTTTAGTAAATAGAGTCTAGTGATTATCTCCAAGTCTGTGATAGAGGCAAATGGTCTAATACCAAGATGATGGGCTGAATGTTAGGTAGTCTAACTGTGACTGCAGTGAACATGATGGCTCTCTGATACCAGTAGAATCATTGGGAATTATAGTTTAGGCTGTGCCAAGGAGTGTTTTTCATGGTTTTAGTAACTTACAATGCAGGGAAAAGTTAATGGCTTCATAATTTTTCATGTCCCTAAGATAGAAACTCAGTTGAAGTTTGCTATGAGTGTTTCTAAAAGCAAGGGCCAGGTAGCTGTAAGTCACTTTCTCCATCTACCCTTATGGGTTGAGTGAGCTATAAAATGACTTTTTGGCAAAGACAGAGTCTTTTTTGGCAGCAGCAAAGAGAACATTCTGTAAGGGCAAAAGTTATTCACAAAGGGTTCAGTGTCCTTTTGCTCCCCACATCCCTCTAGCTATCCTTACCAGCCTACCATGATGCCTGAAAGTCCTACCATTAGAGTCAATTCTGCCCAGTAGAAATTTCTGCAATAATGGAAATGTTCTATATCCACACCACCCAGCATAGTAGTCACTCGTAATATGTGGCTATTGAGCACTTCAAAATTAAATTTTAATTTAATTTAATTTAAAATAGTCACAGGTAGCACTCAGTGGCATTACACTGAAGGTCTCCTTTTAAAAAATTTATTTGCATATAGCTGACACACCATGTTACATTAGTTTCAGGTGTACAGCATAGTGATTCAGAAGCTCTATATATTATGCTATGCTCTCCACAAGTGTAGCTACTGTCTGTCACCACACAACACTGTTATAGCATCACTGACAATATTCCTTTTGCTGTGCCTTTTTTTCCTATGACTTATTCATTCCATAACTGGAAGCCTGTATCTCTAATTCCCCTTCACCCATTTTGTCCATCCCCCAGGCCCTCCCCTCTGTCAACCATCAGTTTGTTCTCTGTGTTTATAGGTCTGATTCTGCCTTTTGTTTTTTTGTTTATTCATATGGTATTTATCTTTCTCTATCTGACTTATTTCACTTAGCATAAAACCCTTTATGTTCATCCATGTTGTCACACATGGCATGACCTCATCCTTTAATGGCTATGTGATATTCCATTGTGTATATATACCACATCTTTTTATCTATTCATCTATCAATGGATACTTGGGTTGCTTCCATATCTTGGCTATTGTAAATAATGCTGCAATAAACATAAGGGTGACTATATCTTTTCAAATTAGTGTTTTCATTTTTTTCAGTAAATAGTAGTGGGGTTATTGGATCATATGGTATTTATATTTTTAATTTTCTGAGGAACATCTACAATGTTTTCCACAGTGGCTGCACCAATTTGCATGTCTACCAACAGTGTACTAGGGCTCCTTTTTCTCTAAATCCTCATCAACGCTTGTTATTTCTTGTCTTTTTTATTTTAACCATTCTGAGAGATGTAAGGTGATATCTCATTGTGGTTTTGATTTACATTCCCCTGTTGATTAGTGATGTTGAGTGTCTTTGCATTTGTCAGTTGGACACCTGTATGTCTTCTTTGGAAAAATGCCTATTTTTTAAAGATTGTATTCATTCACTTGAGACAGATACAGAGAGAGAGAGAGAGAGAGAGAGAGAGAGAGAGAGAGAGAGAGGAGAGAGAGAGAGAGAGAGAGACAGAATGAGCAGGAGGAAAGGCAGAGGGAGGAAAAGCAGACTCCCCGTTGAGCTGGGAGCCTGACTTGGAGCTCAATCCCAGAACCTGGAGATCATGACCTGAGCCGAAGGCAGACGCCCAACCCTCTGAGCCACCCAGGTGCCCCCTCTGCTCATTTTTATTTTTTTTATTATTATTTTTTAAAGATTTTATTTATTTATTTCACAGAGGGAGAGAGATCACAAGGAGGCAGAGAGGCAGGCAGAGAGAGAGAGGGGGAAGCAGGCTCCCCGCTGAGCAGAGAGCCCGATGCGGGCCTCGATCCCAGGACCCTGAGATCATGACCTGAGCTGAAAGCAGAGGCTTTAACCCACTGAGCCACCCAGGCGCCCCCCTCTGCTCATTTTTAAATTGGATTATTCGATTTTTGGTGTTGAGTTGTATAAGTTCTTTATATATTTTGGATATTAAGCCCTTATTGGATATGTCATTTGCACGTACCTTCTCCCATTTGGTAAATTGCATTTTTGTTTTGTTGATGGTTTCCTTCATTGTGCAAAAGCTTTTTATTTTTATGTAGTCTTAATAGCTTATTTTTGCTTTTGTTTCCCTTGCCTTAGGAGACATATCCAGAAAAAATGTTACTACCCTGATGTCAAAGAAATTGCTGCCTGTGTTCTTGAAGTTTCCTGTTAAATTCCAGGTATGATACTTAAGAGAAGAATATTAACTTATTATCCTATGTTCATAGCTGATTATTGCACACATTGGCTTCTTTGTTCTCATCACCTAAGAGAGGCCAATACGCAATGGACACAGATTGTTTGAAAGTGAGGGTGATAAGTCTTTTAAGAGAGAAAGGAATCTTGGCTGGGAGAACTTACAAAAATTACCTAAAAAGGCATCCTTGAAAGGGAAAGTATGGAGCCTCACATTAGGTGGTAAGAGATAACAAGACAAGACAAAATTTGTCTTAATTTATCACATTGATTAGGGCTGGTGCAGAATTAAGGAGGCAGAGTTCAAGAGGAGATGGTGGGCTTGAGATGTGAGATTGGAGTCATTACTACCTCATTAATGAAGACACTTTCTTTCTTCACCCTGGCCTGTGTACATGGGGCTTGTCTGGGGGTATCCAGCTCTACAATAGAAATGCCCAGGACTGTATTCCAGAAGACCAACTTCGGTGAGTTATAGGCCAGGGGGCAGAAAGTAAGAGGGCAGGCAAGTCACAGCTCTGTAAAAGCTTCAACCCTGAGAGACTTTCATCAACCTGCCAATGGAGGTAAAATTCAGCATCTTCTCTTCAGTGGATGATGTTCTTAACACTTAGATAAAATGTCAATCACCAACCTCTTGCTTCTCTCTGGGATCCTTGAGGGTTTTGCCAGCCAGACTTCTCATAGATAAGTCAGACTTTTCAACATGAAGATGTGAGTGATTTTCTTATTATTTGGAAGTGTGGTACATTGGACATGCAGTAGCTACTCAGGGTGAAACAATGACCATTTGAAATGTACTTGAAGCTGAATAAGCTTTTAAAGACAGTAGTTTATGGTGGTTTAAATTTTTTCTGATCCAGTTTAAGTGTTGGGCATTAAAGAAGTTTTATGCTTCACAATTTACCCTGGGAAAGATCAACAAACCCAGGGTGAAATTTCATAGTGGTGAGTATTAATCACATTTTCCAAGGCAAGTGGGCACCATCAGGTTGTTGAGATCCAGCAGGTATCTGGAGTTAGTAAATTGCAGTGTCCTCTTTGTGAGAAATAAGTATTGAATGAAGGACAGGGAATTGTTCATACTGTGTGTGAAGGAGAGAATGCCAGGGGTTAGGGCACATATGAGGATGCTCGGGCTGTCTGACGCTTTCCTGTTAGGGATTAGGGTTCATCCTTAAAGTAAATCTGCTTAATGACAGTCACAGAATAAAGGTGCTGAGAGAAAGGCTTACATAGGAAACCAGTTGTGGATGTGGAGGGCTTTATTGAGTCCCAAATTCGAACATATGGACAGACATATATCTGACATAAGATGGAATATTTGAAATTAGGTCTGTTCTGGAAATTCTCAACATTATGGTTGAGTCCACTATGGATTACTCTCTACTGCCATAAAGAAAATTCTTCTGGGCGCCTGGGTGGCTCAGTGGGTTAAAGCCCCTGCCTTCGGCTCAGGTCATGATCTCAGGGTCCTGGGATCGAGGCCCGCATCGGGCTCTCTGCTCAGCAGGGAGCCTGCTTCCTCCTCTCTCTCTCTCTGCCTGCCTCTCAGCCTACTTGTGATCTGATCTCTCTGTGTCAAATAAATAAATAAAATCTTTAAAAAAAAAATTCTTCTTAGAGAATCACTGGCTATGTTTTGTTGTGGAAGGGAAAGGATGGGGCTACAATCCTTCTGCCTCTTCCATGTCATTAAGACGTTAAGACATTAAGTCTGCCTCTTCCTCTTTCATTAAGATGAAGCACCATCAGCATACCGTTTTGCTTCTAATACTTGCAAGGCATAAGGCAAAGTTACTAACAGAGGCATCTGGCCTGTAGCCTGCACACTTCTGTTTACTCATTTGTCTACTCCTGGTTTTCTTTCCATACCACCAGAGGCCTCATACACATGCACATGGACACGCCAGACTGTATGTTCAAGCTCCATGCAGCACTCCCCCATCCCAAACAGCTGACTCTGGACCAGCCAGCAAACTAGGGCTATGTACAGCTATGCAGCTGTTTGCTCCTGGAAGGATACACCTGGGAAAGAGGTCTGCACAAGCCCCTGGAACAGCCTTCATGCTGTTTGGACAGAGAATTATGGGGTCTGTTTACCTGGATTTTGGCCTAGAATCTATGAGTCTAGACTCAAAGTGGGCATGTTCCCTTGGCCCACTCACTTTGTGGGGAGAGGTACAGCCAGAGGAGAGCTAAAGTAGGGTCCTCTAAAGTGCAGGCCTTAGGGCAGGGCCTCTTGGCTGGGACTGAAAGCAATATTGTTAACTTGGTACCATTATACACAATGAAAAAATATGGACAGACCAATGGGTTACTACTCTTTTTGGTCAGAGACTCCATCAACCAGTGATGGAGTTTTGTGAGTGTTGTTAAAATAACTTCAATGAGCTGAAAATGAATGGACATGAAGTACTAGCTGAGGTAGTGACCGCCTACTCCTGCTGCTTAGTGTGCCACCATTTCTGTGCAACTGACCACTGTGAGAGTTGTTAGGATAAGACTCTAGGCTGATGGCTGCCCACTCAGACAGTTAGCAGGGAGTAGGAAGTTTAAATGCAGTGAGTCAGGGATAGTCCTCGATAGTCTTAGGTTTCAGGGACTGATGCCTAAGAAAGTACTGCAATCACATCATAAAAACTGAGGTCCACTGTGGAGCTTGCTTTATGTAGTTCACTTGGGCATTATTCCTGGGAAGAAACTGCTGGTGTTACCAATGGAAGGGAATATCCTAGGGGTTGACATTTTGCTTTTGTATTTAAGAGGTGGTGGGAGTGTAAGAGCTCTATCTGTGTATAGCCTCGGGTCTCTTTCTGGCTGTACTGCTCATTGGTGAACTGTAGAGCTCAGAAACACTTCTGGTTAGGTGGTTCCCAGGGCATCTTTACCCTGTCAATTCCTGTGCTCTCCTTCTATGTTATGCTTCCCCCAAGGAAGCCAGATAGCTCACCTGACTGAGGTGTGCTCCTCAGAAGGACCTGTAGGCCTTTCTTTCTTTTTTTTTTTTTAAAGATTTTATTTATTTATTTCACAGAGGGAGAGAGATCACAAGGAGGCAGAGAGGCAGGCAGAGAGAGAGAGGGGGAAGCAGGCTCCCCGCCGAGCAGGGAGCCCGATGCGGGCCTCGATCCCAGGACCCTGAGATCATGACCTGAGCTGAAAGCAGAGGCTTTAACCCACTGAGCCACCCAGGCGCCCACCTGTAGGCCTTTCATTGGATTATATCAATAATAAGAAGTGGCTACCATTGAGTGGTTTCTTTTAAGTTTTTATTTTAATTCCAGTTAGTTAACACACAGTGTTATATTAGTTTTAGGTGTATAATACAGTGATTCAACACTTCCATATAACACCCAGTGTTCATCAACACAAGTCCACTCCTTAAACCCCATCACCTATTTAACCCATCCACCTACCCACTTTCCTTCTGGAAACCATCAGTTTGTTCTCTAGAGTAAGAATCTGTTTCTTATTTTCTCTCTCTCCCTTTTTTTGTTTTCCCTTTGCTCATTTGTTTTGTTTCTTAAATTCCACATATGAGCAATATCATATGGTATTTGTCTTTCTCTGGCCAACTTATTTAACTTAACATTATACTCTGTAGCTACTCTCTAGCTCCATTCATGTCATTGCAGATGGCAAGATTTCATTCTTTTTATGGCCAAATAATATTCCATTGTGTGTGTGTGTCTCCAGTACCACATCTTCTTTATCCATTCATCAACTGATGCACACTTGGGCTGCTTCCATATCTTGGCTATTGTAAGTAATGCTGCCATAAACATAAGGGTGAGTGTATCCCTTTGAAGTAGTGTTTTTGTATTCTTTGGGTAAATACCCAGTAGTGTGACTGCTGAATCATAGGGTAGTTTTATTTTAACTTTTTAAGGAAAGTCCATATTTTTTTCCACAGTGGATGCACCAGTTTGCATTCCCATTCGCAGTACAAGAGGATTCCTTTTTCTCCACATCCTTGCCAATACTTGTTATTTCTTGTGCTGTTGATTTGAGCCATTCTGAAAGGTGTGTGTTGATATATCACTGTGGTTTTGATTTGCATTTTCCTGATGATGAGTGATGTAGAGCATCTTTTTATGTGTCTGTTGGTCATCTGGATGTCTTCTTCAGAGAAATGTCTGTTCATGTCTTTTGCCCATTTTAAAATTAGATTATTTGTTTTCTTGGGTGGTGAGTTGTGTAAATTCTTTATAGATTTTGGATAATAACTCTTTATCAGACGTGCCATTTGCAAATATCTTCTCTGATTTAGTAGGTTTTCTTTTAGTTTTATCAATTGTTTCCTTTGCTGTACAGAAACTTTTCATTTTGATATAGTCCCAATAGTTCATTTTTGCTTTTGTTTCTCTTGTCTCAGAAGACATATCTAGAAGGTTGCTATGGTCAGTGTCAGAGAATTTACTGCCTCTTCTCTTTTCTAGGTGTTTATAATTTCAGGTCTCACATTTAGGTCTTTAATTGATTTTGAGGTTATTTTCATTTATGATGTGAGAAAGTGGTCAAGTTTTATTCTTCTGCATGTTGCTATGCAGTTTTCCCAAAGCCACTGGTTGAAGAGACTGTCTTTTTCCCATTATATATTCTTGCCTTCTTTGTCGAAGATTAGTTGAACATACAGTTGTGGGTCCATTTCTGGGTTTTCTATTCTGTTCCACTGATCTATGTGTCTGTTTTTGTGTCAGTACCATAATGTTTTGATCACTACAGCTTTTTAATATAATTTGAAGTCTGGAATTGTGATGTCTCCAGCTTTTCTTTTTCAAGATTGCTTTGCATATTCAGGGTCTTTTGTGTTTCCATACAAATTGTAGGATTTTCTATTCTATAGGCTTGTCTGTTCTAGCTCTGTGAAAAATGATGTTGGTATTTTGATAAGGATTGCATTAAATGTGTAGATTGTTTTGGATAGTACAGACATCTTAACAATATTTGTTTTTCCATGAGCATGGAATGTCTTTCCATTTCTTTGTGTCCTGTTGAATTTCCTTCATCAGTGTTCTATAGTTTCCAGAGTATATATCTTTTACAACTTTGGTTAGGTTTATTCCCAGCTATCTTATGGTTTTGGTGCAACTGTAAATGGGATTGTTTTCTTAACATCTGTTTCTGCTTCTTCATCATTGTGTATAGAAATGCAACAGATTTCTGCACACTGATTTTGTATCCTGCGACTTTACTGAATTCATTTATTGGTTCTAGCAGTTCTTTGATGGAGTCTTTGGGATTTTCTATGTATACTATTATGGCATCTGCAAATAGTGAAAATTTTACTTCTTCCTTCCTCAGCGATCTGAATGTCTTTTATTTCTTTTTGTTGTCTGATTGTTGTGGCCAGGACTTACAGTACTATGTGGAATAAAAGTGGTGAGAGTGGACATTCTTGTCTTATTCCTGATCTAAGGGAAAAACTCTCAGTTTTCCCCCATTAAGGATGATGTCAGTTGTGTGTTTTGCATCTATGGCCTTTATTATGTTGAGGCACATTCCCTCTAAACCTACTTCAAAGGTTTTTATCATGAATGGATGTTGTACTTTGTCAAAGGATCTTCATCTGTTGAAAGGATCATATGGTTCTTATCCTTTCTCTTAGTGATGTGATCTATCATGTTGATTGATTTGAAAATATTAAACTGTCCTTGCAACCCAGGAATAAATCCCATTTGACTGTAGTGAATAATTATGTATTGTTGGATTCTGTTTGCTAGTGTTTTGTTGAGAATTTTTGCATCTATGTTCATCATGGATATTGACCTCTAGTTTTCTTTTTTAGTTGTGTCTTTATGTGGTTTTGGTATCAGGAAAAACCTGGCCTCCTAGAATGAATTTGGAAGCTTTCCTTCCTTTTCTATTTTTTTTGGAATAGTTTGAGAAGAATAGATTCTATCTCTCTTTAAATGTTTTTGGAGAGGCACCAGGGTGGCTCAGTTGGTTAAGCCTCCAACTCTTGATTTCAGCTCAGGTCACGATCTCAGGGTTGTGAAATTGAGCTCTGCATCAGGATCCATATTTAGTGGGGACTCTGCTCCAGATTCTCTCTCTCACCCTCTTTCTACTTCTCACCCCCACCCTTGCTCTTTCTCTTTCTTAAACAGATAAATAAATCTTTAAAAAATATATTTGGTAGAATTCACCTGGGAAGCCATCTGGTCCCGGACTTTTGTTTGTTGGAGCTTTTTGATTACTGATCCAATTTCTTTGCTGGTTATTGGACTCTTCAAGTTTTCTATTTCTACCTGTTCCAGTTTTTGTTGTTTTTATGTTTCTAGGAATTTATCCATTCTCTAGGTTGTCCAGTTTGTTGGCATATGGTTTTTCATAATATTATTTTATAATTTTATATATTTCTGTGGTATTGGTTGTTATTTCTCCTCTCTCATTTGTGATCTTATTTATTTGGATCCTTTCTCTTTCTTTCTTTCTTGATAAGTCTGGCTAGAGCTTTAATCAATTTATTGATTTTTTTCCCAAAGAACCAGCTCCTAGTTTCACTGATCTCTTCTATCATTATCTTAGTTTCTATATTGTTTATTTCTGCTCTCATCTTTAGTATTACATTCCTTCTGCTGATTTTAGGTTTGTTGTTCTTTTTCTAGTTCCTTTACATGTAAGATTAGATCATTTATTTGAGATATTTCTTGCTTTTTGATGTAGGCCTGTATTGCTATAATACAATTATATTATAGAACTTAGAACTGCTTTTATTGCATCCCAAAGGTTTTGGAGCATTGTGTTTTCATTTTCACTTGTTTCCATATTTTTTTCATTAAAATATTTTGTGACTTATAAAACATAACAGGATTGAAAAAAATTGTTTCCATATTTTTTTATTTCTTCTTTTATTTTCTGGTTGACCAATTAATTATTTAGTAGCGTGTTATTTAACCTCCATGTATTTATGGTCTTTTTAGATTTTGTCTTTTGGTTGATTTCTAGTTTTATAGTGTTGTAGTCAGAAAAAATGCACGGTATGACTTTGATCTTCTTGAATTTGTTGAGGCTCATTTTGTGGACTAGTATGTGATCCATTCTGGAGAATGTTCCATGTGTACTTGAAAAGAATGTGTATTCTGCTGTTTTAGGATGAAATGTTCTGAATATATCTGTTAAACCCATCTGTACTAGTGTGTCCTTGAAAAAGCCTCTGTTCCCTTGTTGATTTTCTGCTTAAATGACCTGTCCATTGATGTAATTGGCTCAGTTAGTTAAGTGTCTGGCTTTGGCTCAGGTCATGATCCCAGAGTCCTGGGATCGAGTCCCTCATTGGGGTACTTGCTCAGCTTGAAGCCTGCTTCTGCTGCCTGCCATTCCTCCTGCTTTTGCTCTCTCTCTCTGACAAATAAATAAACACAATCTTTAGAATTGTTATGCCTTCTTTCTGGATTGCCCCCTTAATTATGGTATAGTGCTCTAATTCATCTATTGTTACAGTCTTTCTCTTAAAGTCTAGTTTGGGGATGCCTGGATTTCTCAGTCAGTTGAATGTCTGTCTTTGGCTCAGGTCATGATCCCAGGGTCCTGGGATCGAGTCCTATATCAGGCTCCTTGTTCAGCAGAGAGCTTACTTCTCCCTCTGCCTGCTGCTTCCCTTGCTTGTGCTCTCCCTTTCTCTCAGAAATAAATATATAAAATCTTTAAAAAAGTCTAGTTTGTCTGATGTAAGTACTGCCCCTTTCTTTTGACAAACATTTGCATAATAAATATTTTTCCATCCCCTTACTTTCCATCTGCATGTGTTTTTAGGTCTGAAATGAGTCTATTGTAGGAAACATATAGATGGGTCTTGCTTTTTTATCCATTCTGTCACCCTATGTCTTTTATTGGAACATGTAGTCCATTTAGTCCATTCAAAGTAATTATTGATAGATATGTATTTATTGTCATTTTGTTATTTGTTTTATGGTTGTTCTGGAGATTTTCTCTCATCCTTTCTTGTCTTTCTCGCATATTTTGCTGATTTTCTTTAGTAATATATTTGGATTTTTTTTCTTTATTCCTTGCATATTTTATTATTGGTTTATGATTTGTGATTATCATTAAGTTTGTATATAATCTCTTTTGCATATACTAGTCCAAATTAAAGTGATGATCATTTAAGTTTGAACCCACTCTTTACTTCTCCCCCATTTTAGGTATATATATGATGTTATATTTTATATCTTTTTATTTTGTGAGTTTTTTGATTAATTTTTATAGAAATATTCATTTTCACTGCTTCTGTGTTACCTACCTTTATGCTGTCCCTTTTGGTCTCTCTTTTTCACCATTGAGTGTTTTTTATACTCCAGATTATGCTAAGTGATTAACATGCAACTTATCATTGAATTCTCACAGGAGCACTGTAAGAGCTTTTTTTATTATTATTTGAGTATAGTTGGCACACAATGTTACATTAGTTTCAGGTATACAACATAATGATTCAATAGCTCTCTACTTTAGGTTATGATAAGCTCACCACAAGTTTTGCTACTGACACTCTACAATGCTACTACAATATCATTGACTAATATTCCCTATACTGTCCTTTTTATTTTCTTGACTTATTCATTCCTGGAAACCTGTATCTCCTACTGCCCCTCACTCATTTTACCCATCCCCCGCTCCTCTCTAGCAACCATCAGTTTGTTCTCTGCATCCATTGGGCTGATTCTGCTTTTTCTTTACTTATTGTTTTGTTTTTTTAGATTCCATATAAAAGTGAAATCATATGATATTTGTCTTTGTCTGAGTTAGCAGAATACCCTCTAGTTCCATCCATGTTGTCACAAATGGTAAGATCTCATCCTTTTTATGGCTGAGTAATATTCTTTTGTATGTATCTGTCTGTCTATTTATCTATCTATGGTGGTACTGTAAGAGTTTTGTTGTTATCAATCCCATGTCACCAATGAACAAACTAAGGTGGAGAGAAGTTAAGTAGCTTGCTCAAACTAATACAGCTTTAAGTGGCAAAGCCATTATACAAATTTAAGTCTGCTTGATTCCAAAGCCCATGTCCCTGAGTGTAATTCTCAACTCTTGGCTATACTCTGCTCCCTCTGGGCCTGATGTCTCTGCAAAGAATTAACAATGAACTCTTCTCTACTTTTTATTTAGGGCCAGGTCATCCATATATGTTTGGTGAATTCTTACTCTATGCATGGTCCTCTGCTGTTATGGGAGCATAAAGAGTAAAGAGGGTTGTTGAGAACATGCTCAGCAGAGCTGAATGAATTGAATTAGTGTCAGCCTCTTGGAAGAGAAGTCTTGAAGTGAGCTTATGAAGGACAAGAGAAACATAATTTAGCAGAGACAAGGAGATTTGGTGTCAGGGGCTTGGCACAATGTTTAGAACACTGCAGATCCTCTATACATGTTTTTTTGGATGCAGTGAGAGACTTGTCAGGTAAGGGCCAACCACATCATTCTTTCCTCTCCCTGACGGTAAGATGAATTAAACTAACATTCACCCTCTGTGCCTAATAAGGCACACTTTCTCTCTCTTATACCCTTTGTTCCTAGCAAATGGCCAGAGTGCAAATATCCAGGTCCTACCTGAATGAAAAGTAAGAGCACTGTTGACAGAGGGCAGTGTAGAAGGAGGCTGGGTTTCAATATCAGTTCTATCACTTGCTAGATCTCTGATCTTGGGAAGTAAACTTAGCAACTTTTTGCTTCAGTTTTCATGCATGTCAAGAGGAGATCATAGTGGTATCTAACTCATGGGGCTGTTATTAGGGTCAAATGATATAATACATGTAGCACTGGGCCTGGCATATGGCAAGCAATCAAGAACTGTTGGCTACTACTATCATTACGTTTGTTGAGAAATGATGACATCCAAGCAACATTCAAAAATCCTTATCTCAAAATCTTTTCCAAAAGTAAGAATGCATTGAGGACACATACAGCCAATTCACCTACTTAAATTTTTTTTATTTTTAATTGAAGCATTGTTGACATATAATATTATATTAGTTTCAGGTGTACAACATAGTGATTCCACAATTGTATGCATTACCCAATGCTTACCATGATAAGTGTAGTTACTATTTATCACGCATGCAGCGTTACTGTAATATTGACTCTATTTCCTATGCTGCATTTTTTTGTCCCCAAGACTTATTTATTTTATACCTGGAAGTCTGTACCTCTTAATCCTCTTTACCTATTTTTCCTATTCCCTATGAACCTCTCATAAATACAGAGAACAAACTGGTGATTTTTAGTTCACTTATTTTTGAAGATAAAGACATACACACACATACACACACAATGTCAGATTTAATTTTAATAAAAGGCTATATAATTTGAAATCTCTGAGTTTTGTTGTAATATGCAAAGTTACAATGGGGAGAGGGAAATGTGTGAGTTAAAATCTGAATACCAAGTAGGCACAGGATGAATGCTTGTTGTTACCTTAAAAATAAAGTTTGCATTTTTTAAAACAATGAAAATAATATTTTGGAAATTAATAAGCTTTTAGTTTAAACCACAGTTTATTTTGAAGATGATTCTCCTCAAATAAAACCTCAATAATATTTGAGGATAGATCTAGGATCCTAGATTCCATCTCAGTAAAGAATGGGTAATCTAGGTCTACTACTGTCTAAGCTGAGAAGAGTGATGAGCCAATTCATTCATTAGGGTCTTGAATATACTTCTGTGGTGAGTAGTAACCCCTTATCTGACCTCAGCTCTCCTGATTTCACTGCTGTCATTAATAATGTCAGTGAGCAAGAATATTTTTTGAATTTCCACAGGAAGGAGTGATTGTTACTCTTTGCAGCAGGGGCCAACCTTATTCAATAGATTCATGTGCAGAATCCATCCACTGACAATGGTAACAAACACTGATACCATACTTGGTGCATGCCAGGCACTGTCCTAAGCAATTTACATGTATTAACATGTTTAGTTTTCATAACAAGTTTTCATAACATTTAATTTTTTACAAGAGGAAACTGAGGCAATGAGAGGTAAAATAACTTGCTCAAAGTCACACAGCTAATAATGAGCTGGGATTCAAACTCAGGCATTCTGGTTTTAGAGTTGTTTCTCTTAACATATTACACTATGGTGCCTCACCAAAATGAGCTAAAGAGGATTTTGCTGAATGCCCTTTTTTTTTGAAAGGGAGGGGTGCATGGTGAAGGGGCAGATGGAGCAGGAGGGGGAGAGAAATAATCCCAAACAGATTCCATGCCCAGGGCAGAGCCTGATGGAGGGCTTGATGTGGGGCTCTATCTCATGACTCTGAGATCATGACCTGAGCCAAAATGAAGAGTTGGATGCTTATCTGACTGAGCAATCCAGGTGCACCTTGCTGAATGCCTTTTTAATCAGACGCAACTGCTGTCACAAATATTAGGGTACTCTGGGTTTTTGGGAAATGTGGACTGTGTTTCTTAGTGTTCTCTCTGCCTTAGAGACTTACCTGTATTTTTTAAAAAGAGAGCCCAGTGTGCTTTGGTGGCTCTGTTAGTTGGGTATCTGTCTTCAGTTCAGGGTCCTGGAACTGAGCTCTACATCGTGTTCCCTGTTTAATGGGGAGTCTGCTTCTTCCTTTCCCTCTGCCCCTCGCCCCGCTCATGCTGTTTATTTCTCTCTCAAATAAATAAATAAATAATATATTCAAAAAAATTTAAAAAATTAAAAAGAGACCCCTATAATTTGGTGGTTACTTTCAGAGTGTAGAAGCCCAAGTAGCAGGCGCCTGGGTGGCTCAGTGGGTTAAAGCCTCTGCTTTCGGCTCAGGTCGTGATCTCAGCGTCCTGGGATCGAGGCCCGCATCGAGCTCTCTGCTCAGCAGGGAGCCTGCTTCCTCTTCTCCCTGTCTCTCTGCCTGCCTCTCTGCCTACTTGTAATCTCTCTCTCTGTGTCAAATAAATAAATAAAATCTTTAAGAAAAAAAAAGAAGCCCAAGTAGTTTAGGAGGTGAGATTTTGAGGAAGAGAATAAATAGCATCACCTTCCCTACCCAAGTTCTGAAGCAGTTGAATTGTAAAGCAAACAGAGTACAAAACATTGCCTTTATCTGATTGACTTATTTCACTTAGCATAACCCTCTTGTTCCATCCACGTTGTTGCAAATGGCAAGATTTCATTCTTTTTCATGGCTAAGTGTGATTTCACTCATGTGGAATTTAAGAAACAAAACAGATGAACATAGAAGAAGGGAAGGAAAAATAAAATAAGATGAAAACTGAGACACAAACCATAAGAGACTCTTTTTTTATTATTATTATTTGCCCCAGGGGTACAGGTCTGTGAATCATCAGGCTTACACCTTTCACAGCATTCACCAAAGCACAAACCCTCCCCAATGTCCATAACCCATCCACCCTATCCCTACCCTCCCACTCCCCAGTAACCCTCAGGTTGTTTTGTGAAATTAGGAGTCTCACCATAAGAGACTCTTAACTCTAGGGAACAAACTGAGGATTGCTGGATGGGAGATGGCTTGGGGGATGGGGGTAGTTGGGCGATGGGCATTAAGGAGAGCACTTGAAGGAATGAGCACTGGGTGTTGTATACAACTGATGAATCACTAAATTCTACCTTTGAAACTAATAATACAGTATATGTTAAATAAATTGAATTTAAGTAAAAAAAATTTAAAAAATATTGCCTTTATTCCTGATAAGATCTCGCTCGGGAGAGGTAGCTAAGTGTGAGGGCCAAATAGGCTTGCTAAATGAAATCCAGGGTTGGACAGATGTACCTGTCCAGCTACAGTAGACACTGTAACACCACAGTCGTAACATGCAATGGCAGAACCTTCAATGCTGAACTTGGAGTCTGGTCCAAAATGTGTTCTCAGATAGTAGGCTGGTTTGCAAAAAGGAAGAAAGGAGGAGTAAGGTCATGCCTGTTTCATGTATTCTCCTTCATTTTCCCACCCAGTTAAGATCTCTGACAGGAAGCAGTAAGTGAAGAAGGAAGAGAGAGATTAGGATTGTTAGGCAATGCTTTTCTGGAATCTATGATTTGGGAAGAATGGTCTGCTCTAACACTGGAGCAAGTCCCATGATACAGCATTTTGGGGAGCCACCAGCCTCTGTAAAGTTCAGATCTCAAGGAGAGTGATAGCAGCTAGCACTTGTGCAGCTCCACCTAGGGTCATAGAACAAACTAACCACAGGTTCTACTGTTGTTTTAATTTCTGTGTCCCAGAGGCCTCTTCATTCTATCATCTTTGGAAGCAATTTGGCAATTAAAATATTTGTGTTCCAATTTTAGCTCTACTAATTCTGGGCTATGTGACTTTGGACAATTTACTTTTTAAGCCTCAGTTTTTTCATCTGTAGAACAGGTATAATAGCACATACCCCATAAGGTTGAGTCAAGAATGCAATGAAGTTCAGGGCACCTGGGTGGCTCAGTTGATTAAGTGTTGGACTCTTGATCTTGTCTCAGGTCTCAATCTGAGGGTTGTGAGTTCAAGCCCCACATTTGGCTCCATGCTGGGTGTGGAGCCTACTAAAAAAAAAGGAATGCAGTGAAGCATGAAGTGTTTAAGATCATGCCTACCCGGTAGTAAGTTCTTAGTTAATGGTTTCTTTGATTGCTCATGTTTTCCTGCCTCTCTCCTTCTTGGAAACCAGCTGAAAGCCTACATCTTATCAGATATGAATTTAGGTTACCAAAGTGGCTAGCCCAGTGCCTTTCCTTTCTCTTCTAGTGTATATTGGCTTTTTTCTTCCCTGGATTCCTCTTATCACCTGTACTGGACAATTTCATATGATTGCTTAATCAATGGTATGAATTTCCGTGGTTGCTCTCAACTAGAATTTAGCTGAGTTATTTGGGAACAGGAAACTCATATCATATTTTTTAAAAATAATATGATATATACAGCATGGTGACTATAGTTAACAATACTGTTATATACTTGAAAGTGCTTAAAGAATAGTTCTTAAATTTTTAAATTCTTAAATATTCCTACCACTGAAAAAAAGGTTAGGTGATAGAGGTATTAACCAACTTTATTGTGTATCAAATTGCCACATTGTATACCTTAAAATCACACAATGTGACATGTTAATTATACCTCAATAAAGCTAGAAAAATAAAAGCAAAATAATATGAGGTATATAAGTGCCCATAGCATATATAATGTCTGATACATAGTAGGAGTTCAAAGTATTTTTCTTCCTTCCATTCTTCTTCTTTCTCTTTTTCTTTCTGTTCTCCTTTCTTCATATCTATTGAAGTTCCTAGTGCAGTGCTGAAGTCCCAAGAAATGTTAAATAAATGGCTGTGATCTTAAATTCAGTGTATTTTATGTGAGGTGAGGACTGACCAGAACCCTTTATTCTCTCAAAACTGGTGGTTCCTGATTGTGAAATGCTTGCTGTTTAGTCTATTCAACATGATTCCTTTCTTTCCTTGTTGACTGGCGAGAGAACCAAGCAGCAACCAAATTAGAGCCACGTGTTGGGCTAAATTGGACCCTAATAATGTGTCTGGCATCCTATTTAGATTTCCTGTGTATATCCTTGTGTGACTGCTGTACTGTAAATTACCCAAAGGTAGGCACTGTGTTGTGTTTAGTGCTATATCCCCAGTACCCAGCACAGTCCCATATCCACATTAATTGTTTAGTAAATCTTTAGAATGACCAATTAAAGAAGCTCGGCAGTATCAGAAACTCAGCTGGCTTCTTAGTAGAAATTGACATGCTGATCCTAACAGTTCACATGGAATTGAGAGGAACCCCAAATATCTAAAACAATCTTGAAAAAGAAAAAATAAAGGATTCCCACTTTCTTATTTCAAAATTTACTAACAAACTACAGTAATCTAAATGACATGCTACTAGCTTAAGGATAAATGTATAGATCAGTAGAATAAAATTCAGAATCTAGAGCTAAACCCATACATCTATGGTAAATTCATTTTCAACAAGGGTGTTAAAACCTTGTTTCAATGGAGAGAAAGTATATTATCTCCAGCACATGCAGTTGAGACAACTGGTATCCATATACAAAGTAAAGTTGGACTCTTGCCTCTACCATATATAAAAATTAACTCGAAATGGGTCAAAGACATATATATAAGTGCTAAAACTACAAAATTCTTGGAAGAAACCATAGGGATAATTATTCATGACCTTTAACTTGGTAATAGATTATTTGATGTGACACTAAAAATGAATGAAAAAAGAAAAACTAGATAAATTGGACGTCTTCAAAATTTTAAACTTTTGTGAATCAAAGGACACTATCAAGAAAGTGAAAATAGAGCCAACAGAATGGGAGAAGAAGTTTGTAAATCATATATCTGATAAAGGAGTTTTATCTAGAATATATAAAGAATATTTACAACTCAATAATAAAAGACAAGTCGGTTGGGGTGCCTGGGTGGCACAGCTGGTCAAGCACCCAACTCCTGGTTTCAGCTCAGGTTGTGATAATGCCCTGCATTGGGCACTGGGTTCAGTGTGGAGTCTGCTTAAGACTCTCTCTCCTTCTCCTTCTTCCCCACCCCATGCTCTCTCTCTTTCTAAAATAAATCTTTTTTTTAAAAAAGACAAGTAGGTCAAAATGGGCAAAATATCAGGAAGAGATTCTTCCGAATAAAAGAAACAAATGGTCAATAAGTGCATGCAAAGATCCTAAACATTATTAGTCACAAAAGACATGCTAATTAAAACCAAAATGAGATACCATTTCATACTTAACTAGAATAGCTATAACCAAAAAGGCAAATAGTAACAAGTATTGGTGAGGATGTAAAGAAATTGGAACATTGGTATAGCCACTTTGGAAAACATTCTGGAAGTTCTTCAAAGAACTAAACATAGAGCTAACATTTGACTCAGCAATTCCACTTTCTTTTAAGAAAGCTGAAAACCTATGTCTATGTGAAAACTTGTACATAAATATTAATATCAGCATTATTCATAATAGCCATAGGATGAAAAAAATATGCATGTCCATCGACTGATACATGGATGGAGCACCTGGGTGGCTCAGTTGGTTAGGCATCCAACTCCTTGTCTCAGCTCAGGTCTTGAACTCAGGGTTGTGAGTTCAAGCCCCACAGTGGATTCTACACTGAGCATGGAACCTACTAAAAAAAAAAGTATTTGGGGCACCTGGGTGGCTCATTCGGTTAACTGTCTGACTCTTGATTTTAGCTCAGGTCATGATCTCAAGGTCATGAGATTGAGCCCTGTATGGGGCTCTTCACTGGGTGTGGAACCTGCTTAAGATTCTCTCCCTCTACCTCTGCCCCTCTCTACCCCCCAGCTGCATGCACAGGCACACATGTGCATATGCACTTTTTCTCTGTCTCTTTCTCTCGCTCAAACCACCCCCTCAATACATGGATAAACAAAATGTGATATATTTATATAATGGAATATTATTTGGCTATAAAAATTACTGAAGTGCATGCTACAATATGGATGAACCTTGAAAGCATTATGGTAAGTGAAAGAAGCCAGACATGAGAGGCCACATATTTTATGATTCCATATATAGGAAATGTTCAAAATAAGTAAATCTATAGAGACAGAAAGTAGATTTGCATTTTCCTAGGAGCTTGCAGGGAGTGTTGGGGTGATAACTGAAACAAATAGTGTTTCTTTTTCTTTTTTTAAGGATTGTATCTATTTATTTGACAGAGAGAGAGCACAAGAAGGTGGAGCAGCATGCAGAGATCAGGGAGAAGCAGGCTCCCCGCCAAGCAGAGAGCCTGACATGGGGTTCAATCCCAGGTCCCTGGGATCATGACCTGAGCTGAAGGCAGACACTTAACTGACTTAGCCACCCAGGTGCCCACCCCTTTTAACTTGCATCATTTTATTTAATTTTCAGAAATTCCAGATAAAAAGGTATTATTATTATTCACATCCTATAGTTAAGGAATTAAAATATGAGACAAAGCATGAGAGACTGTGGACTCTGAGAAACAAACTGAGGGTTTTGGAGGGGAGGGAGGTAGGGTGATGGGTGAGCCTGGTGGTGGGTATTAAGGAGGGCACGTTATTGCATGGAGCACTGGGTGTGGTGCATAAACAAAGAATCTTGGAACACTGATAAAATAAAATAAAATAAAATAAAATAAAATAAAATAAAATAAGATAAAATACTGAAAGTTAAGTAACCTGCCCAAGGTGACACAGGTAATATGAGTCAGGACTGAGATTGGTTAATACAGATCAGTCTTTTTTGGTTGATGGAAATGTTCCAAAATGGATTGAGGTGTTGGTTGTACAATTCCACTGATATACTAAAAGTCATTGAATTATACACTTTAAATGATTATGTTATGTAAATTATATCTCAATGAGTCTGTTAGCAAATGAACAAACAAAATCTATGCTTAACTATGCTTAATAAATGATGTTATATTTATTCTTCCAATGAAAAAATCAGAAGCTCTGGGATGAGGCCCCCACTTCAGTAATTTTTAAAAGCTCCCCAGGTAACTAATGAATTGTTGAACACTACATCAAAAACTAATGATGTATTATATGTTGGCTAATTGAACATAATAAAAAAAAAGAAGCTTCCCAGGTAATTCAAATATGCAGGCGTAACTGAGAAACTCTTCACTAAGGGAATGAATGACTGCATTTTATGTAAACTCTGATTTAGTAAATCAATGAATGGATGGATGATGGAGGTCAGCCTTGCTTCTGTTGTCTGTTTGTGAAGCACAGGCAGCCACAGTGTGGAGAGTGTATCAGAAGGTGTCAATTTTATCTGAAGGCCTAACTCTCTCAGGCCCCAGAAAGAGGTGTAGGGTGTGACCTTGTCAGCCCTTGCAGGATATACTTACCTGTACCCAGACTTCTAGGACTGCACTGAAGAGACAGTGCATACATCTGGGGATTTGAGCTCCTTTCAGAGAAAGAGCTCTGTCAACACAAAGCACAATATTATTGCATTTTTGTAAAGCTTTATGGATTTCCACATACCATCTGCCTGTTATTTTTATAAGTTCCTGGCTGAAGTAGGTTTGCATTTATGCTGACAGAATTTGAAGGCAAAATTGCAATATTGTTCCTCAGAATTATTATTGTATTGTCTTCCTTGTGGTTATTTTTTTTTATTATGAGTTTTATTTTTCTCCCAGGGAAGCTTCCATGAGTGAATCTAATGCATATAAATGAGGGCACTTAGATGCCATCTTTAGAGAGCACAAGGTGGTTAGACTGTCAAAGTTAATGAGCTAATGTATTGCTAATCAGCCCCGCTTACAACATAATTTAATAGAGATAATTGAAATATTGGATAGAACCAAGTATGTTGCATTTTGAACCTTTTATGTTTTTCATCCATTTTCATTAAACAGAAGTTAAAAGTATATGTTTGCTATCTTACTCTTGTGTTAACTGTGCTAAAAAAGCCATCCTGTTGGAACAGATACATGCAGCTTTTCACCTAAGATCTCCAAGCCCACTTCACCTCTATTGATCAGTTAAAATTCTCAGTTTGTAGTGCACAATTAAAAAAAATCCTAGAATTGTTAGGCCTTGTACAATCACTGTAGAGTCATGAAACCTGGGAGCTTTTCTGATCTTGGGTTCTGTGTGAACCTTTTGGAAGGGACTGAAAGATATTTACAACACCCCATTCCCCAGGCAGAGGCCTTACAGCTATGACTGCTCTCCTCCAAATACCAGGCAGGATACTCAGTGCTCTGTATGGCACCTGACATGATCTGAAATTCTCCATTCTCCAGATCACTCCTTGCTTTTTTTGTTATGTGGTTTTATTTGTTTTTTATTTTTATTTATTTTTTAAAGATTTTATTTATTTACTTGACAGTGAGGGAGAGCACAAGTAGGCAGAGCAGCAAGCAGAGAGAGGGAGAAGCAAGCTCTCCGCTGAGCAGGGAGCCCCATGTGGGACCCTGGGATCATGACCTGAGCCCAAGGCAGCTGCTCAACTGACTGAGTCACCCAGGCACCCCTGTTAGGTGGTTTTATTAGCTGACATCCTCTACCCTGTTCTTATGCACATTTTCTCTGTTAGGCCTTCATTTCTAACATCCCTGATCTTAGGGTTCCTGTTCATCTGTGTCAGTATATCATCTTATAATATTTATGGTACATTTTGCATCTGGTCAGTTTAAAGCTAAGGATTGCAAGGTGCAGTGGTCTTACTTATTTTACTAAAATTTTCACTTACATACACACACACACACACACACACACACACACACACACACACACTTTCCTTTCTATTCAAACCTCTTAACCCTGTAAAGAAGTATCCTAAATTCATAGATTCAACATAGAAAACATATAGGTAACCAAAATCTTCAAAATCCCACCAAATTTCTATGTTATTGATTAATATTAACTAAAAGATAGTGTCTAATATTTTGGGCAATGCAACTGTCAAAATGGTAAAGAAAGAGCATTAAGGACAGTGGTGGAATATATAGACAGATGTTCAGCAAATATTTTGTAATAGATCTGTTCATTTCATACAAAGCTCTTAGTAATTCCACTCAAAACTAAAAAGAAACAAAAGCAAAAGTCTTCCTCTCAATAGCATATTTTATTTGGAGGTCCAGAGAAAAATGTAGGTAAGAATTACTGTAAAGGACAACTGAACATTTTTCCTAATCAGCAAAAAGGTTTATTTTGGACAATAGTTTTGACACTTGAGCATGCATCAGAATTGCCAAGATTTCCAAACCCCATCAGAATTGCCAAGATTTCCAAACCCCACCTTCAGAGTTTCTGATTCACCAGGTCTAGGGTGGTGCCCAGTAACTTGCATCTCTAACACCTTCCCAGGTGATGCTGATGCTGCTGGTCATAGGGTAACTAAGGACTGAGGAGTTTTACAAGACTTGGGATTTTTAGTGCTTAAAGCTGAGGCAAACCAGAGTGTACTGACACAAATCTCAGGCAAACCAGTATGGTTGGTCATTTTACTGGTCCTTGACCAGACTTTGAGAACCATTAGTCTTGGATGTGGGATGGTAACCAGCAAGATACCCTACATGTTCAGACAATACCAGCATATACTGTTTCAGCTCTACATAGCCAAACCCAGTGATCAAACCAATTCATAAAACAAGGAGGTACTTGAAAATTCAGTGTAAGTCATCTGGTGTGCTCTCCCAACTCAATTTCTAGCCCTCTGCCCTCTTCTATCCCTCCCCCACTCAGGTTTCTGGACTGGAAGGAACTTCCACTTGAGGTCTTCCTTTTCTCCAGGTGCACCCTGCTTTGAAGCAAGAATATAGAACGACTGTGGAAGGCACTGTGTGGAAAGAGCAGGCACCTGCGTCAGATAGATCTGCATTTGAATCTACCACTTCTTAGCCATGCAGTGTTGCTTAAGTCAGTCAACTTTCCTGAGCTTCAGTTTCATGTAGAAAATGAGGAGCATAATGCCTTCCTTATAGGCATTGTAATGAGACCCATCGTGAGAATGAAAGTGAAGGTATAAACTAAGTCATATGTATGGTACCTGGCACATAGTAGGAACAAAATAAGTGGAAGCCGTAATCATAAAAACCCCAAGGTCTGAGGCCCATTAGTGGATAGCTAAAGATCATAGTGAAAATACTAAAATGGAAAAAAAATACTAAAGTGGAAATTTTGCCCCTCCTCAAAGAGTTGTAGTCACTGATATGAGGTTGTGTGGCTTGAAGTGAAAGCACATAAGAGATGTTAAAGAAGTCAGTTATATTACAGAAAGAAAATTCAAAGAGAAATAACTCTTCTGCCTACCTGGAGAGTAAGTAGTGTTAATGAGTTCAGAATCATTTTAAATATTTTCTGTTAACCGGTTTTCCCCCTTTACCCACCCAGCCAACGTCAGCCACATTTTTAAATATGTGGTTTGTTTCCTCATCCTCACAGGCATCTAACATGTTCAGGCTTTCTCTAACTTTGAGTGGGGCAACATTCAGTTTTCTCTCTGCATACCATTTAGGCAGTCCTGCATGTCACTTATCTGATTTTCACACATTGTATGTCTTTTTTCCCCCCAAATCCTTGCCCTCATATGTAATAGAAAAAAGACTAATAACCTCAGTATTTATGTTAAGGAATGGGCATGTTCATCAGAATGAGTTTGAAGACCTGCTTTTACTTACAATTTTCTTTACCAACATAATAAGAATTTGCTTACAACATGATGTTGCGCTACTCCTTTTTTCCTGTGTTTGAATTCACACATTGAAACTGAGGAGGTTTGGACTGGAAGATCGTGTTTCCACAGCTCAGAAACTCATTCTCATCAAAATATGTTGGATTCTGTGCATGGGCAATCTGAGCTGCTCTGCCTTTTTAAGAGATGGGTATCTGCTTCATTCACACATATGATGCATGTGTTATCACAAAAGAATTAATCATAGTTAAGAGTTCTATGATGTTTACTGTATACCAGGTATTGTTGTAACTTTTCCCTCTCAATCTCCCTTTATCTCTCTCTCTCACTTTCTCTCATATCAAATTGCTTGGAACCCACTTCCAGAGTTTTCATAAGCATCTTTCTAGGGTCTCTCCTTCCAAAGGCAGATGGCAACACTAGCATACATACCTCTCTGCCCAAGAGTAACTGCTTTTGGGATATGGGGATGGATCTTTCACACTCAGACTGGGTGCTATCCATATACATACAAGACAAGCTGTGCAGTGGGGAGCCAGGAGTAAGAAGAGAAAGGAGGTGGTGGGTTGACTTTCCCTGTGCTGCCAAGTTTTTATGAACTCTGAGGAGTCCAGAAATTTTGCAAGCCTAGACTTCCATGTTTTTATGAAGGCATATTTGTCAAGGTAGGGAGATAGAACATATTTTACCTAGCAGTTTGTTAAACTTACTTGGACATATGGTATATGGAACTCTATTCATACACTCGTCTCAGTTCCCCACACATGATAGTCAGTCTAGACTTGTTTAAGGCTGTGGGTACATAGGTGTAGCCAGAAGGTCTGAAAAGGCTCCCAGTGAGGTGGGAGTGGACAAAGAAGGGATGGAGGACATATACTTGGCTTGGGCTAACTCATCACTGCTCCCCCAAAGACATGTCTGGAAAGTTCCAGTGAAATAAATGATTTAGTACATAGATTCTTGAACCATATTCTCTGAGTTTTGATCCTGGCTCTATTAACTTTGTTAGCTGTATAGTCCTGAGTAATTTCCTTAACTCCTGTGTTTCTCAGTTTTCTTATCTGTAAAATGAGGATGATATTAGTCTATCTTATATGGTACTAAAGTACTTAAAAACAATGCCTGGCATACAGTATGTGTCACATGATTGTTAGCTTTTAAAGTTATTTCTACCTTCGGCTAGCTGGGTGTGATATGAAAATATCTTGAGGGAATTCTCAGCAAGGTATCCCTAGTCATCTGATACTTTTTCTAGTTTCCAGGACAATATGAGCACCCTAGAAGATGATCAGAATGGAAAGAAGTATTCCTGAAATGGGCTTCTCTATAGGGTGGAAGAAGGGGGATTAGGCTAGTGGTTGTCTCTCACTCATATTTGGCCTCAGAGGGTGGAAGGGAGGCCTGGGTGATGATCATTTGGGGTGAGTGTGTACAGCAGGAGTCCCCCAGAAGGTTGTTGTAGCTACTTGAAAGGCTGGGTAGTCACTATTTTGGTCTGAAGACTATGGAATGGACAGCATGATCTGTATTCTTGTCATCTTTTTTCTACTGACTAAGGTGTTTTGGGAAATAGCTTGATAGAGGCTGTGGTAGTAGCCACATTCAAATAATGTATATTCAAATAATGTGCCACTTAGACCACAGAGTCGTTTCAAAGGTCTAGAGCCCATAGACAGTAGTGACTTCAGCCAGAGCAAACTTCTGGGTGAGAGTAGTTCCTCCTAGGCACTTTTGGGACCTGAGATTGCAGAATCTTTGCTCAGATAACTGCATTAGTAAGGGATGACCGCAAGGATTTATGGACACTTGTAAGTACCCCTTAAGATTTCTAGAAATATTTTGTAAAAGGTTGAATTTTCTGTATTCAAACATGCTCAGAGCTATTGTGATTTTGGTGATAGTGTTAATGTGACCTCATTTGTATTCTCTGGTTGGCAAGGCCCAAGTCATTTGGATTCCAGAAGGATTTTAAACAGTTGAAAGACATGGTTAGATTTGAGACTTCAGACACCCTGATATTAGTTTAGAAAAGGGATGGGAGCTTTGCAAAAGTAGCAGTTAAGAAGAGGTTACGATAGTGTTCTGGTGCTAAATGAAGGACCTAGCTAAGTTGGTGAAAGAAGGGGTGGGATGGAGGAGAAAAATTTAAAAGCATACTTCAGAAACACTCAATAGGATATCATGTTTATTTAGATATGGAAGATAACAAAAAAGGAGAGATCAGAGGTAACTCTCCAGGGAAGGGAGAGTTTTGTGAGAGGTCAACTAAGTCATTCTCATGATTAAATCAAGTAAGAGAATAATTAAGAAATGTCTACTGAATGGGAAAATTAGGAGGTCATTGGGCCTTTGGTGCTTTGTTTCCAGTGGTTCATCCACTCCTGATTCATATTCTTCCTTTATGTGCTACTATTTGAGTCTGCCTTCTTGCTCTGACTTTTCCTGAAACCCAGATCTTCCCAACTAGAAGTTTTAGGCTCTGGGTCCCATTTCTTTGGGACTTTCCCAGGTGAAACAAAAGTTGCTTGTTGGATTCATACTAATGTTACAGGATTTCTTCTCCTTTAGTGCCCACAGGTCTTGGTCACACCACTCTGAAGAATGAAGAGGTAGACCAGATGAAGAGTGGTGGGCAGTGAAGCAGGGTTTATTGAACGATGCTAAAGTTTATTGAGTGATAGATAGTACAAAGCTCCCAAAGAGACAGGGGAACCAATACAATTGCCACTGGTTTCTTTCTTTTTTTTTAAGATTTATTTTATTTTGTTTTATTTATTTATTTATTTGAGAGAGAGAGAGAGAGAGAGAGAGAGAGAGAGAGAGACTCTCAAGCAGACTCCGCACTAAACATGGAACCCCATGCAAGGCTTGATCCCAGGACCCTGAGATCATGACCTGAGCCAAAACCAAGAATTGGACACTTAACTGACTATGCCATCCAGGTAACCCACAACTGGAGTTTCTAAGTCCAGGGCTTTCTATGGGCTTATTGGAATGCTGTTTTAATCTGATTAACCCTCCACGTGCCTGTTATCCAATCACATTTTTGCCATCTACCTATCACATGGAAAGGGTGGAGGGCTCCTTTCAGGGCGTCTACCTATCACATGGAAAGGGTGGAGGGCTCCTTTCAGGGCCCTGTAAAATCCTTTTAAAGGTGGTTTCCTCTTAGGGCAGGGGCCCTCTGTCCCTGCCTGCCTTTCTTCCAACTATCCTTTAGTCACTAATAGGATCATACATATCTCTCCCAGGAACCTGGGCATTTTAAAGAGTGATTTTAGGGGTAATTATTCAACCTAAAGGAATTACTCTCTGGTCATGGAAGTTTCCAGTTACATGGCATAGGGAGAAGTGGCTTGTAAAGAGGATATCCAACTCTTTTACAAAAGGAAAAACAAAAACTCTGAACTCATAGTAGATTTGCATCAAATCATACTAAGGAAGAGATGAGGTCATTTTCTATTGCTTCATTCCAGACATTGGCTGCTTCACTCTCTCTAGTTTCCTTGTCCCTGATAGAACCCCTGCTACCCAGCTTTCCCTATCCATCAAACTCTAAGAACTAGCCCTCAGTGTGATTGCTATGGTTTTGCTTTGGACTCCAGACCCTACGTGCTTCACTGTATTGCTTTTCTCATCTTCTGTGTGATAACTTTCCCATGATCAGCCTCGAGGCCCTTCTCAGGCCTGCTCTGCCTTCCTGCCAGGAAACTACTCTGATTTGAGGATGAATTCCAAAATGTGATAATCACCTATACAAACAAATGAAATAAAGATGGAATAAGTGACAGTAGAAATATGTTTACTCTTGTATGAGGCCCTTGTTTTGTGCGACAGAAGGTGCATATAATGCTAAGTAGGCTGTCAGATTGTGGGCAGGAACATTAGCTTTGGGGAGATCCTATAATCAGAGGAGAGATAATTGGGATTTGGGAAAGTGGCCAAGGGGTAAGGAAAGAATATGTGGCAACAGACAATATAGTTTTATGTAGATGTGGGCATAGGAAATCTGGCTTTAAAAATGCACAATTTGAGACTTCTAATCATAATAACAAGAGCAACTACTGTATGGTAAGCACTTTCCATGTATTATATCTCATTTTATCCTCACAACAACTTTGTCAGGCGAGTACTGATACTATCCTGATTTTACAGAAAAAAATAGTGGAGTCGTAGGTAAATTAGCTTGTCCCAGGTCACATAGCTAGTAAAGTGGAGAGATGGGAATGACATTCATGCCAAACTTGTCTCCAGAGAACACACTTTAATCATTTAGTATAGACCAGGTACTGTCCTGAGCACTTTATATGTACTCAACCATCTAAGCCTTACAACAGTGCTACAACATAGGTGCTATTATTCTCCTAACTTTATAGGTGAGGAAACAGACACATAGAAATGATAACACTTGTCTTTTTAATAAATAGAGCCAGTGCTCTAATCCATTACTATGCAAACACAAGCCACACTATGTGAGTCAAACAGGAAAATTCCAAAGCAAAGAGATGGTATAAGCTATGAAGATGGTAATGGATCATTGATAGGCCAAGACACAAGTAATAACAGGGATGGGTGACAGTAGATGGATTTGTTAAGCCCCCATATAAGTTCGTGATTTAGCATCTTTTTATCTGTGAATGAACTCTATTATCCAACTTGATTTTAAGGTGGATTCTAATGTTACATAGCACCTTCTGAAGAAGTTAACTCATTTAGATGGCTCACTAATATCTGCTATCAGGTCTTATATAAAGTTCAATTTATGGTTTGTCCATAATCTTGAAACAGAATGGCTGCCAATGAGATTTCAGCAGACATTAATCCTATAAATCCCTCTCTGTTTTGGGTCCAGCTACCTCTCTCATTTCATATGTGACTGTATTTCTCATTCTATTCTAGTCCTGATAGACTTCTTGCTGTACTTTGAATACTACAAGTTCATAGCTGCCTATATGCCCAATGCCTGGGTAAGTGGTTGGCACATAATGGACACTTAAATATTTGTTGGATGATGCAAAGTTCCTGGCATAAATGGAAGAGATGATATTAAACACAGGTGGAGGCATTTACCTTAGCTAGAAGGAATGCTGTTTCATTTATTATAACAGATGGAAAAGAGGATAATAATAACAACATCCCAAATAGAAAATAGTTAAATAAGGCTTACTATTCCAAGAACTTTATGCATATTAACTCATAAAATTTTACAACTCTATTAATTAGGGATGTCTGGGTGGCTTAGTTGGTTAAGTAGCCGGCTCTTGGTTTTGGCTCATGTCATATTCTCGGGGTCCTAGGATGGGGCACTGCATTGGGCTCTGCAGTCACTGGGGAGCCTGCTTGAGGATTCTGTCTCTTCCTCTTCCCCTCCCCCAGTGTGCTCTCTTTCTCTCAAATAAATAAATAAATCTTTAAAGAAAAACTATTAATTAGCTATTGCTATTTTCTATATATCATTTTTAAAAAGCGGGAAAATGCTATGTGATTTGATAAAATTTACACAGCTAGTGAGTAGTAGAGTTGGCTCTTAAGTGTAAAAGGATAATATACACAGGTGTTAGGTAGGCCTTTATGTTTATAATCAAGAAGAAGTGAGCATTTACGTCGAATGGCTTCAATTTTCTCTGTAATTTGCTGAGAGAGAGGGAGGAGGATAGAGTCTAGGGATGGAGGTTTGAGGAGAATGGAGAAAATGTGAAGTAGTCTGTGGAGGGTGGGAAATGGAATTGACCAAAGACATATATTAGAATTACAGGTGGTGTTGAGAACATGTATGAGATTGGTGGTCATGAACACACGGTCCTCATCTTCCATGTATATGACTCTGTCTAGCAGTTATTGATCACTGTGATACAGACTTGGCGAAAGTGGACAATAGTGGTCATCAAGGGTTAAGGTTTCACCAGATGCATGGAATGAAATGACAGAGAAGTAAGAGACTTTAGTGTATTGATAAGAATTATTGAAAAGATATGACTGAGGGATATAAATTGGATAAAAAGCAAGGTAAAGAAAAACTAGCTGATGAACTGAGAGAAAGTAAAGAAGTCAGTGAATTGGATGTTTTAATGAAGTCAAAGAATAGTTGTAGTAGGAAGTACTTGAACATGCAAAGTAGAAAGAGAAGAGGTTATGGACAGATAAAAGAATGCTGGAGTTACTGATATGGAAGGTGAAGTAGATTCAGGGATGTTAGGGATGGGTAGTTAAGCTGGAGTTAAGGAGCAATTTGGAAGTCAAGGAACTAAGAAACCAGGGATTTGGAAGAGGCATCTATATGGATATTGATGTCACTAAGAATGACGACAAGGCCTAGGTTGGGGAAGATGATGCTGAAGTTTGATAAATGAAGGAATTGCTGACAGCTATAGAAAAAAGAGAGGGAGATTGATATAGTTAGATCATGTAAGCTGAAAGAGAAGTTTACAAGAATAAAAGAGCACTAGAAAATCAATGGGGAAGCTAGGATGACACCAGCTAAACTTATGGTCCTGAGGAACTTGGGGTCTGGGAAAATAATCAGCTATCACTTCAGAGTGCTGGAGGGAGAAGCAGCATCCACATTCCATGATTTACCTCAGTTTCCCATATACCTAAGGTTTTTCCTCCTTGTACTTCCCTCTCCTGATTATTTTCATATATTGACGTGTGTGTGTGTGTGTGTGTGTGTGTGTGTGTGAACTAAGCAAAACTAATTAAGACAATCATGGATCATGTTTTAGAAAAATTCTCGTTCAGGTGATAGACTCACTCAGTTAAGAAAGGGGTTTTTTAGATGCTGTCTAACAGTCCTTTGGAACTCTAGTTAGAGCAGGGTTAGATAAAGAAAGTTTTTGAAAATAATTTTTTAAAAGTCCTGGAGGTCCTGCAGCTCGCCTCTACCAGCCTGGAGATGTCAGAGAGCTGTAGTGAGAGCTCCACGAGTGGCTAGGAACAGAAATGGGCCTGCTGTGTGTGTTTCACACAAAGCAGTGCCTTAAGGGGCCAGTTAGATGCTGCCTTCAGTGCAATTGCTTCAAAGTTGTTGAAGAGTTAAATGCCTGAGAGTATTTCCTGGCTTGGTGGTAGGAAATGAAGTCCTCTTATCTTTGGACAGGCCATCATTATTCCTTTCCAGGGTGTGATGGATCAGAGGGAGGAAGGAAGGGAGGGAGAGACAGAGAGGGGGAGGTGGGAGAGAGAGAGAGAGAGAACAAGATTGAGCTAACTTACATGTCATTCAAGCAAAAGCCTTGCTCTATTTAGTGTCTTTTACATTGAGCAAGCACCAGATCTTGGATTTTGGCTAGATCTCATCTTCAATAAAGTCTTTCTTTGGGCTTTCCTGGTTTAATTAGCTCTGGTCAGTGTAGTGACAATCTTACCTAGGAAACCAAGGGAATAGTCAGTGTGCATAGGTCTAGCAGGGAACCAGCGCACTGGCTAGCTCTTAGGTCTTTTATTTATTCTCAGGACCCTTCTCTCTAAGGATTTTTGGGTTGAATTAAGAAGTAGGACATTTTTACACAGTCTTTTTTAAAGACTTATTTATTTGAGAGAGGGAGAGAGAGAAAGAGTGAGTGAGTATGAACAGGGGGAGGGGCAGAGGGAGAAAGGGAGAGAAAATCTCAAGCAAATTCCCCACTGAGCATAGAGCCCGACGTGGGGCTCGATCTCACAACCCTGAGATCATGACCCGAGCCAAAACCAACAGTTGGACACTTAACCAATGGAGCTACCCAGGTGCCCCTACATAGTCATTTTGAAACAGATGGCATCAAGAGAGCCCTGTCAAACTATAAAATCACTGTTTATTTTTAATTATCAATAACTTTCACAAGACACCCTTGATGGACCCCTGAGCCAGGATAACCCATACCCCATGCTGAGAGCCTTGTATAGTTTACTACTTAGCTGTATGGAATCATGGTTAAACCAGGTTAACCTAGACTGTTTGGGTCTAAGTCCTGTCTCTATCACTTACTAACCATGTGACCTCAGGAAAGATACATGGTCTCTCTAGGCTTCAGTTCTCTCTTTAAGTTTTAATGATGGAAATAGTACCATGGGTGTATAGTAGCTAACATAGTACCTTAGTAAGTGATTAGTTAATATCAGTTCTTACTATTATTATTTTATTCTAAATTTGAAATTTTATGAGTATATATTAATTTAATCATCAGTATAGACAAAGATTTTGTAAAAGCCTGTTAGAACTGGGCTAGCCTCTAGTCCTGTTTTAAAAATTATTATAAAGACTTATACTCATATTAAGAACATGTACATTTAGTAAGAGTTCTGCAGAAACTGTTCAGTCTATAAATGAAAATAAAAGATCATGTTGTGGCTTTTCCCATAACATTTTCTAATAGATAACTCATTAGATAAAACTTGTGTAATTAGGAAGCTTATAAATATCAGAGCTGCCCATCTTCTAGACATTTTAATGGAAACCATAAATTTTATTATCAAGCAGTTAAAAATATCTTTAAAAGTAAATGGTAACTCTGAAGGAACACTAGAAGAATTTGAGAAACAGACCTTTCAGAAAGCAAGTGAATTCCCACTCTGCTCAGAATGATCAGTGGCCCTTTTTGAGATGAGCACATTTGATAACCATGAGACATTTGGTTAAATGTGGAGCAATTGAAAGATGTGCCTGACCACCCCCCCAATCCCTGACCCCTCCTTCATCTTCACCTCATCTGTGATCTTATTTTGCACATTGAGTTGAGGACTAGAACAGATAAGCAGCAAAAATATAAGATCAGTCTTTAACGTACTTTCCTTCTCCTCTTCTACTCTTTTTTTTCTAAATGTCTACCTAAGGTCTTCATCCCTCTTGCTTTCCCTGGCTCTCCCTAGTAGTGCTCCCTCCATGTTTCCTTCCCTAAAAGTCTACCTTTGTCCTTTATTCCCCTCCTTCTGTCCTATATTTTTTTCCTCTGACTGAAATGATATAGGAATACATAATGTGTTGGTAGTTGATAATTTTTAAATTTTATTTATTTTCCAATTAGATGATCACATTTTTATTTTTTTTAAAGATTTTATTTATTTATTTGATGGAGAGATAGAGACAGCAAGAGAGGGAACACAAACAGGGAGAGTGGGAGCAGGCTTCTCACCAAACAGGGAGCCCAATGTGGGGCTCGATCCCTGGACCCTGGGATCATGACCTGAGCCAAAGGTGGATGCTTAATGACTGAGCCACCCAGGCACCCCAGATGATCAGGATTTTGAAGTTCAGGGATGTAAGGAATAGAGGAAGTGCCGTGAAAGCATAAAATGGGTGACCCTAGGCTGATCTGAGGGTACATGGTAGGTCTGCCTGGGGAAGGGACATTTTGAACAGTAATCTGAAGGATGTTGAAAGCATTTGGATGAAGATGGTTAAGGGTGAAGGGCATGCCAGGCAGAGAGACTTTTCCAAGACTCAGAGGTGGGAAGAAGCTTGATGCATAAGAGGAACTCAAAGAAGGCCAGTGTGAATGGAACATATAGATGAGGCTGGGGAAGTAGAGAGGGGCCAGATGATTTGAGCCTTTTAGCCCATGATAAGGATTTTGGACTTCATCCTAAAAGTAGTAGAAAGCCATTTAAATTTTTTGAGCAGGAGAGTAACATGATCAGATTTGTGTTTTGAATGAAGAATTACACCTTTCTTGGGTTCAGCCAGAGCTGGTCCTAGTTTACCCGACTGTGATTACATTTTCTTTCCATTTGAATGTGGTTATATGCAAACAGTGAATCATGGAACACTACATCAAAGACTAGTGATGTATTGTATGGTGACTAACATAACATAATAAAATTTAAAAAAAGAATATGATTCTTTTCTAGAAAAGGGGAGATGGTATACTCATTAAGGAAAATCCAAGAAACAGCTATTCGATTTCAGAAATGTGTCTCTTTATAAGTCTCTTGTGTTTTCCTGTTGGAATCATGCCCCCACCCCTTTTTAAAAAATTCTTATTTATTTATTTATTTATTTATTTATTTATTTATTTATTTATTTTAGAGAGAGAGTAAGAGAGCGAGCAAGCAGGGGAGGAGCAGAGGGAGATAGAGGGGGAAAGAATCTCAAGCAGACTCCAAGAATCTCAAGCAGACTCTGTGCTGAGTGTGGAGCCCCATGGAGGACTCAGCCCCCTGACCCTGAGATCATGACCTTAGCTGATACCTATGCTTAACCCACTGAGCCAACCAAGCACCTCGCCCCCACCCTTTTAAAGCTACTATTCTTTTTTTTTTAAAAAGATTTTCTTTATTTATTTGACACACAGAGAGAGAGATCACAAGTAGGCAGAGAGGCAGGCAGAGAGAGGGGTGGAAGCAGACTCTCTGCGGAGCAGAGAGCCCGATGTGGGGCTCGACCCCAGGACCCTGGGATCATGACCCAAGAGAAGGAAGAGGCTTAACCCACTGAGCCATCCAGGCACCCCAAAGCTACTATTCTTGGAGAAGCTGACACACCAAGTCTCCTGAATCAAATTATGAAGGCTGTTAGATCAAGCCTTTATCCTATGGACTTGGTTAACAGCTTCTGAATCACTAAAATGACTCCCAAGTGTTCCTCATACTGAACAGGTTGCCATTGGAGTACAACTGCATTCAGCACCAGGAACACTCAATATAAATACTATTGCTTTTGGCTTGGAGGCTGAATAACACATCAAAATGGGTAATTAAATGATTTACTATTCTTTAGGGTGGTTACATTTCATGGAGGCAGCCTAAATGGAATTAATTGTGGGCTAATTAAGGTGCTCCCTGCTTCTCGCTCAAGTTCCCCCTTGGGCATTGGCTGCAATGAGTTGTGCAAGTTGCAGAAAACTGTAAATTATGACTTGGCTTAAAGAAAAATGAATTGCTTTTCTAATACTTATTGAACACTTAAAACAGATGTTTAAATCTCTACAAGTTTTAGATAGTTAAAATTATAAATCTGTGCTCTTTGAACAGGAACATGAGTAGGGATCAGAGGCATAAACAGTACCATGCTGAGGTGATTCATCTTATGGCTTCAGGTTTATTACTGTAACGAGGGCTATCCCCAGGCAAATGGCAAAGCAGAGAAATTTGTCTTTGCTTCCTCTTTACCTCTTAGCATCCTAGACCCCTGAGCTGCCCTATAGCTGCTTAGTACTTTCTTTTTTTCTTTTTTTTTTAAAAGATTTTATTTATTTATTTCACAGAGGGAGAGAGATCACAAAGAGGCAGAGAGGCAGGCAGAGAGAGAGAGGGGGAAGCAGGCTCCTCGCTGAGCAGGGAGCCCGATGCGGGCCTCGATCCCAGGACCCTGAGATCATGACCTGAGCCGAAAGCAGAGGCTTTAACCCACTGAGCCACCCAGGCGCCCTGCTCAGTACTTTCTATTGTAGGACCCATCCAATGCTGGTTCTTCTTTCTGACATAAAAGGTTTATCGGTCCCATATTTCATTTTCTAAGGGCTTTGTTCGATGTACTAGTTAAGGTAATGGAACTGCAGTAACAGTTAAACTCCCAACTCTCAGTGACTTGACACAACAGTTGATTTTACATGCACAAAAAGTCCAAAATAGGTGCTTCTGATTGGAGGCCCTTCTCTAGGGACTCATGCTACTTTCATCTTGTGGCTCTATTATCTTTAGTGTGTCTGTCCCACAGTTGACATGGTCGTCTGGGTCAAACTGGCAGAAGAAAGAGGGGGATGGAGAATCATGTGTATGAGGTTTTTATGAGCCCGAACTAGAAGTGTAGCTTGTGCTCACTGCCTATGGGCATGCCTAACTTCAGCGGAGGCTTGGAGGTATACTCTAGTTGTATGTTTAGGATGGAGAGAAAATGAGTTTGATGGATGACTAGTCAGTCTCGTCGTGATGAAAGCAAACCTGAGAACTTTGCAGTAAGAATTTAGTGGCCTATTCTCTTACTTTGGTATTTTCATTTCAAATGGAGCTTTTGGAGAAAAAAAATACACACACACACACACATACACACACACACACACACACATATATATATGTATATATATAGTTAGAAAACTGGTTGCTGTATTAAACTGGGAACAACTATTGTTTCATTGTCTTTCAGTTACATGTCAAATGTCATCTGCCCAAACTTCTCTAAATCCTTGATAATGACAGAATAAATACATTTTATGCCACACAAAGTGCTCTGTTTTTGTCTCTCTTGCTGTATCTCTCTCTCTTTGTTTCACACACACACACACACACACACACACACACACACAAACACGACGGTAGTGATGATGTTGATGTTGGATGTTGATTGAAAAAGAAATGAGAAGCTTTTCCTTGGAATTTACCTCTTGAATTCAATTGGAATTTCTGCTGAGGACTACTGTTATCACAATTCCAACATTGTTTGCCACTGAAACAGTTATTTGAATGTTAACCATTAAGTTATTAATCTAATAAAGAATTGGTGGCTTAAGTTGTTTTGAAGCAAAGCATCTTCTAACATTTTACATTCTCTAAATGAAAACAGTATATCTAGTGAAATTTCACATATAAATTAAGATCAAGGACATTTGAAAAATGTGAACTGGCAATTTATTCAGAAGATTTTATATAAGAATCTATTCTAGTTTGCTGGCAAGAATGGGAAATTAACAAATATCTCTATCCTTTGCTTCTTTATCAATTTATTAGGATACTGAGAACCTAAATAAAAATAAATTTATAAGCTTTACTCAGGTCTTTATTTTTAAGTGGTTGATTTCACTTAAAAGGCATTTTATTTCACTTTCCAGAAACAGGCTCTGACCTTTAAACTCTCCTTGCTGGGGACTAAGAAGATCTCTTGTCCTATGCCAATGTCAACATATACAGATACAATGGAGACTTACCCAGTCACTTTAGGACTAAAAGAATTTCTTAAAGCAATTGGAGGCACATTTTAAGAGCAAATACTGTAATATTCCTATTGTTGAGCTGGTGAAACTTTAAGAGCTTGACTCACTGGAGTTGTTAAGAATAATTTTGAAGCTGTTACCCCACCTTGGATTATGTAGGTTTTATATATCCCCAGTTAAGAGCCTTTATGATATGCCAGCTCTATTCTCTTTCTGGTTTCCCACCTTTTTCCACATATTAAAAGACAAAGCTTTGAAAAATTTATTCTATAATGCAATATCTGGTTTCAGTGCACATGGAGTTCTACTTCTCTGAATCTCCAGGTTAAGCCTAATCTGAGTATAGGGTTCATTTTTTTCCCTTTCACCTTGCCTCTACACACAAACTCTGCTCTCTACTCCACCCTTCAACCAGTATCTGAAACTTAAGTTATTTTTAGCAGTAATACCCTTCCTAGTGTCTTGCATCAGCAGGAATTTTGTACTATTGATTTCCTAATTCTTATGCATAGATTACATGTGCTGTCTGCCTTCAGGAAGCTTATGTTCATTGATAGACAATATTATGGCTGAACAGACCTATTGAAAATGACTCCCTGGAATTTTTCAATGTGAACTCCTTCCAGTGATACCAGTGTCTTTGAATAGTTATAGTGTAGTCTTCATCTGAGGTCTGGAGTCAGACAAGTCCCTGTTCACATCCAGATCAGCTAGTTCCCAGCTGGGTGATTTGGGGAAAGTTATCTAATTTCTTTGAGCCTCAGTTTCCTCTTTTGGAAAGAATGATAATAGTACCTATCTCATGGATCATCGTGTGAACAAAATGAGATAATATATGTAAAATAGGACATTGTCTGGCACAAAATAAACACTCTATAAATATAAGATACTATTATTGCAGATGGTACTTATGAAATTCTTGACCATACTGGCCCTTGACCAGGGGACTGAGAAATAGGAGATTTGCCCATGTTATGGAGCTAAATATTCTGTCCCCCCTTTAGTTCAGATGAGTTCAGAGGAAAATGGCATATTGCTTTATAGCAATCATCGTTCTATGATTTTAGAATAGGGAAGGAATAGCAAGTATCATCTCTAGAAACTGTCCAGTGTTCCAGTGTCAAGGGAATTGATCGATTCCTCCTTTTCATAGGCTGAAGTAGGCCGGCACCTGGGCCAAAAGACTTGACTTGGGACTTAAAATGTTTTATTTCTAAAATGACAAGAAATGGGAGTTATATACTTACTGAGTGCCAAAAATTAAAAATCAAAGAAGCCAAGGCTCATTTTTAAAAATACAAATAGTGAGAGTAGAAGAGAAACAGGAGATGAAAGCAAAGGCTCAGAAGCAGAGCAGAATTTGGAGCAGTGGAGAGGAGAGCATGAGAAAGAATAGAGGGAAGATGAGGGAGCAGAGTTGAATATTGGCTTATTTTATGAGTTCATGGCCACATAGTTTATGAGTCAGTGACCTGGTCTAAAGGTACACAGTTGATTGCACAGTATATATCCAATTTTGTCACAACTCTGCCCCTGCAAAGATACCTGGTCTTTCATATAGTCCAGACAAACATTCCATTTTCAGAAAGGTACAAGGGGATGGTTGAAGGGCACATGTGTCTTTTGTCGATGACATCAAATCTTTCATAGGTTAGGGATGTCATTTAACTTCCTTGTTTCTATTAGTGTCCTGTTTTAGATCTATAATTTCCAAATTGTTTATATAAATTCTCTTTTGAGGGGAACAAATTCTTTATGTTCATTAATCATGGTGCAATGTAGTTCTTCATTTTGTTTCTTCCTTCATGCCCTTTTGAATGTGATTGGCTGGTTTTTGTTTTGAAAAATACTCTTTATCTAGTGAATTTAACTTGGCAGCTACCCATTCCATTGGTCAATCCACAACAACCTGGCAATGCATTTTGAACTTCTATTATGTGCCCAACATGGTGTTAGACATTGTAGAAGAAATAATAGAAGGAAAAATATCACCTCAGTCTACAAGAAGCCTAAGATTTTGTTGGAGATTAATTGGAGATGGAAAAATTTTACAGAAATATTATGAATCTAATATAATCAAGATCAAAGGTCTGCCTGACTGGCTCAGTTGGTGGAACATATGGCTCTTAATCTCAGGGTCATGAGTTTGAGCCCCACATTGGGTAGAGAGATTGCTTAAATAAATAATCTTTTAAAAAAATCAAAAGCAGAGACTGCAAGTCTTCCAGGTCAGTGATTTCATGCATTAGTATGCTTTGGAATCACCTATGATCAGTTAAACACACAAATTCCTGATCTTCAGGGAGTCTGATGCTACACGGTGTGGGTGGTGCCCCAGAATCTGCATTTTATCAAGATTTCTAGGTTATTCTCCTGTCAGCGATTTGTAAACCATACTTTGGGAAGTAGTGAGCTAAAAAATGTCTGTGAAAATGGGGAGATCCGTAAGGGCTGGGGTGACTAGGAAAGGCTTGATTGGAATTGGGAAGGGTGAGCTGAATTTGGAGAAGGGGTGATGGGAGGAGATTTAGAAAAGGGCTACCAGAGGTGGAGATGAGAATGGGATATGTTGCAAAGACTGGCTAGTTATTCACCAAATTGGTTTTCTTTTCTTTCTAGGCACATGAACTATATTTCCTAGCCTCCACACAAAGAAATATGGCCATTTAACTGAGTTCTGGCCAAGAGAATGTGGGTAGAAATTGTAGTGTCACTTTTAGTACTGGTTTGTGATCTTCTTCCATGTGATCTCCCACTGTTTCTCTTCTCCCTTCTACTGGTTTGATGTTGATGCTCTGAATCAATGGAATCAATGTATTAAGGCTGGCAGAGCTTCCATCAGTGTGGATGCACAGATAACTGTGATTATCCCTCACTCATGAAGAACATCCTTTTTAGACTTTGCTTGAGTAAGACTTCCATTGTATTAAGCTACTGAGATTTCAGGGTTTATCTGTTAAAATGTCTAGTATAAAGTTAACATTAAAGGGGACCATGCTGACCAAGGCAGAGAATTTTGGGGAATAGTCATCATTGTCTTTCTTAGGAATTTTTCAGGCTTACCATTACCCAGAATTAATGCTGGACACTAGACCTGTATATAGTCTCTCATGTCAAATGTTTCATGAATCATGATATTTTCAAGATGCTTTGTAAATATTTCTATATAACCTTTAATGATCAGGGATCCTAGCTGGATATGCCTTTACTCCTTAATCCCTTTACCAAGAAGGAAAAGATCTGAAAACAAACATTTTACTGCAATAGGGAGTTCAGTTTCTTTGGACCCATTAAAGCCTTCTTAGATAAGGGAAATGTAGGTGAAATCACATTAGCATGCATTGGGAAAGACTTAATTCATCTCCCGCCTACATCTTGCCTTTCCCCTATTCCACACCTGCCTAAGGGCTCCTGGGAAGTAGGTTGGCTGGCTGCAATTAAATGTAAGTGCCTCCTCAAGCACTTGGTAAAAAACAGCTTTGGCATAATGATGCTCCTGCTCCTACTCCAAAGAAAGGAGGTGGAAAGATATTAGCAATTGACTTATAAACTTGTGGAGGTCTTGCCATTGGAATTCCCACAATTAATTGGTTGCTTGATTGTTCTTGGTTATAGGTGTCTTATGTATATATTTTTTTCATAGAATTTGTCACTTTTACATTTGTTAATCATTTTTGGTAGAAAACACTGACCTTTCAGTGGGAGAGGTAATATCTAGCCCTGTATAATTTAGAGTTCACCTTGCCTGGCAACTTCTCACTCTGCCCTCTTCTTTTCAGAGATGGATGCAGCAGAATCCTCCTGACTGCTAACATGCAGCAGACTTGTGATCTGGACCAATTCTGCAATTGGATGCTGTTGAATTTATGATCTGGAGGCCACTGTCCTAACCCAAGGATTTTTCCTGACCATAAAGATCTCTCCCTGCCTGGTTGGCTTTCTAGTATTTTATTTCTTCCATTTTTTAATTATTAAATTCAATTAGCCAACATAAAGTACATCATTAGTTTTTGATGCACTGTTCAATGATTCATTAGTTGCATATAACACCCAGTGCTCATCAGACCACATGCCATCCTTAATGCCCACCGCCCAGTAACCCCATCCCTCCGATGCCTCCCTTCTGCAAACCTCATTTTGGTTCCTGGAGTCCAGAGTCTCTCATGGTTCTCATTCTTGAAGTGACTATTTGGGGCTACAACATTATCTCCAGAAAGTTTCCAGTTAAGATGCACTACAAGACACAATGACAAGAGCTAAAATAACTCATTAACCACTAACAAAAGTGAGCTTATTAGCATTGCATGAACATAGGGCATTGATAGAATGGTACTAAGTGGAAAAAAGCTGAACAAATGGAGTACTGTCTGCTTCAGTGGAATGTTCTGGAGGAGGGGAAAGGATTCTTTGGAATTTCTGGGGCCACGTGAGACCCCTGACAGCTTGGGGAAAGTGTACCTTGGATCTCACCTCAGGGAGCCTCAGAAAGCGTGTATTTTCAAGAGAAACAGAAATGGTGGGCAGCCACAGAAATTACAGTAAGAAATGGATTTTGGAATGGGACAGAAAAGAATAGAGAATGGAGAAGGAATGAGAAACTTGAAATGGAAAGCTAGAGAAAAGATTTGAAAACTGAGATGTCAACAGATCCCTGGAGAGAAGCACTAGAGGGAATAACAGAAAAATAGACCAAGCCACTTCCCTGAGAGAATAAAGGAATATTTGCAGCTCCTCTCCATCAATAAACTGAGATTGTGTTTCCTTTTCAGTTCTCAAGGCCAATTACTAGTATTATTGCTGTTGTTGATATATATATATATATATATAATTTTAAAAGATTTTATTTATTTATTTGAGAGAGAGAGAGAGGGAGGGAAAGAGAGCACAGAGGGAGAGCAAGAAGCAGACTCCCTGAAGAGCAGGGAGCCCGACATGGGGTTCAATCCCGGGAGCCTGAGATCATGACCCGAGCAGAAGGCAGCCACTTAACTGACTGAGCCACCCAGGTGCCCTGAGAGATATATAATTTTTAATAAAAAAGTATAAAATATTAGTATAAGAAGAGGATGCCAATATAATGCTGCTCACTGATCCACAGTAGCCATTACCTGTAGATAATATCATTCTTAATAGCCCCATTTCCCCAGGTTAGAGATAAGCAGAGATGCACCCAAAAGGTTCACCTGTTTTCTAGACACTGAAGCCAGCTTAAGTACACAGGAACCCCAAAGACCTGTCTTTTGTCTTTACCTCAAGATCTACTTTTTTCTCCTGTTATAGTCTTTGAGTACTTTATTGACTCTTTGCCTTTGGCTTCACTCAAGCAATGAAATCTTGCACCTGGATTAGTACAAGAAATATACCTGCAGTTTATCCTCCATATTTTTTGCCAGGACAAAAAACGTTCTTTCCTGTCAGGGGAATATAAGCAATATGCTCCTGTGTGAATACTTATTACTTGCCTGTCAGAAAAAGGTTACAGAAATTTCCCTTTGGGGAGAATGCTATGAAGATTTTTTCCCTCCTGCGTAGTAAATTTCTTGCAGATGTACCTCTCTGGGTACTACAGTTGCAATTCCCTTTGGAAGTTCACCTGGCATAAATGTACCATGGAGGTGATTTCCCATAGTGGTAAAATATTGCAAATATTTTTCTCCTGAAATGAATATAGAATGTTTTCCTACTGTGGAAGGTTTCCTGAAGTAGTGTGATATATTGGTATTTGATTTGGAGAGTTCTGATCTTACAGTTCACCATGTGCCACCTATAAAACATTGGGGTTGTCGGGTAGGATCAACATTCTTATTGGACTCTAAGCCTATAATAGAAAGATTTGACTGGAGTTGTTGTTTTGGGCAATAGGATTTGACCTGTGATATTTCTAAGTAGTAGGAGTAGTAGAAGGAGTAGTCTTACCTTGCCTATGAGTACCAATGTTCTCAGATCTCAGGCTGACATTGCGTGCAAGCAAATGTACTGGTGCCCAGGAAAAATAGGGAGATTTTCCAGCTGATAGGCAGGTTGGCACCTGCCTACCATTGTTTGTAAGAGCAATGCCATGAACTGCTGTCCTAGTGACTATCAGTTAAGAGGCCTTCCCCAATTTAGCATTCAGTCATTGCTAGAGTCATTGCTAGGTTATAAGCATTGTCTCTTTGTTGAGCTTTGCTATGTTGCATATGGCTGACATCATTGTAATCTACCAGCCCTTTCATATAGATTTATTGATATGGATAGAACAACCAGTAGAGTGTTAACCAACAAACAAAGACTGACAACTACAGCTACATCCTAGTGAGCTAAGCTGACCTAATCCAAGGACCAGAAATAATCTCTTTAATATAGACTCTACCCTGGAAGAATTGAATCAACAGTAGAAATATTAGGGTCTTAGACCCCTGCAATAACAATAATAATAGCTAGCATTTATTGAGTTCTTACTGTGTGCCAGACATTAGTATCAGCAAAAATTTGATAGAATTTATATCCAAAATAATCAAATTCATAAAAGCAAAGAATAAAATGGTGTTTCCAGTGGCTGGAGGAGGAGGGAAGAAGGAGTTGCCAATCAACAGATGTAAAAATTCAGTTATTTAAAAGTCAATAGGTTCTAGAGATCTCCTGTACAACATTGTGCCAATAGATAACAGTACTGTACTGTACACCTAAAAATCTGTTAATAGGGTAGATCTGTTAATAGGGTAATTAAATGTTCTCACCACAATAAAATAGAATTTTAATAAGACATATGTATATAACCTTGTACAGCGATCACCTCAATCAAGAAAATGAGCATGTCTGTCAGCCAGTTTCCTCCTGTCTCTCAAACACAGCCTTGACCCCAGGCAAACACAGATCTGGGTTCTGTCACTATATATTACTTTGCATTTTATTTTATTTTATTTTTTTTTAAAGATTTTATTTATTTTATTTATTCATTTGACACAGAGAGAGAGATTACAAGTAGGCAGAGAGGCAGGCAGAGAGAGAGGAGAGAGGAGGAAGCAGGCTCCCTGCTGAGCAGAGAGCCCGATGCGGGCCTCGATCCCAGGATCCTGGGATCATGACCTGAGCCGAAGGCAGAGGCTTTAACCCACTGAGCCACCCAGGCGCCCTACTTTGCATTTTATATATTTTTGTATAAATAGAATAATATAGTGTGTACCTTTTTTTCTGGCTTATTCACTCAGCATATATATTTTGAGATTCATCCATGCTGCTGCATTTTTATTACTGAATAGTAATCCACTCTAGGGATATACCACACCTTGTGTATTCAAGTATAAGTCTTTGTATGTACAAAGGCTTTCATTTCTTTTTTTGAGAGAATATAGGAATGGAATTGGCTGGATCATGTGGTAGATGTATGTTTAACTTGTTAAGAAACCACTGAAATTATGGTTTGTCCATACAGTAGAACCACTCAGCAATAAAACAATGCTAATAAAAATAGTATTTATTGAGTTCTTACTATATTGTAGGCATTAGTACAATAATCACCCCTTAGCCACCATTTTGCTTTCCACACTTTCATTTATCTGCAGTCAACTGCAGTCCAGAAGCAGATGGTCCTCCTCACATATTGTCAGAGGTCGGTAATAGCCTAATGCTATGTCACAGTGCTTATGTAATTTCACCTTACTTCATCTCATCATGTAGGCATTTTATCATTTCACATCACCGTCATCATCATCATCAGGAAAAGGATGAGTACAGTACAAGATATTTTGAGAGAGACAACATTTACATAACTTTTATTAAAGTATATGGTTATAATTGTTCCATTTTATTATTGTTGTTATTAATCTCTTATTGTGCCTAATTTAGAAATTAAAGTTTATCATAGGTATGTACATATAATGGAAAAAACAAAGTATATGGTATATATAGAGTGCACCCCCCCTTTGCATCCACTGGGGGTCTTGAAATGTATCCCCTACAGATAAGTGAGGACTACTTGTATAAGGAAGTAGGTATATGTAATTCTCACCACAATGCAGTGAGGTGACACTATTATTTCCCCTAGTTTATAAAGAGAAAACTGAATCACAGAGAGGTAAATTCACTTGTTCAAGGTCACACAGCTTGTCCTATGATTTATGATTTCCACATATCAGGGATCTGGCTCCAGCGTCAAGGCTCTTCACCACCACATGTACTGCCTCCTTGCTGTTTTCAGAGAGGAAAGTAAAAATAGCTTTTTGCACTAGGGTTTTGGACTCATACTTCATTTTGCTCGTATGGAAACATGCCTGGGTTTAGAAGTTCTTTAACTGATTTAGAAGCATGAATACTTAGGTTCCACCATTGACTTGTTGTGTGACCTTTGTAGTTCACCTGACTTCCCAAGACACTATTTCCATGCCTAAAACTGTGACTAATAATACTCGCCACAACTACCTAAGTTGTTGTGTAAAGATGTGAAATAAACATTCTTTTTTTTTAATTTTATTTTTATTCTTTGCCCAAGGGGTACAGGTCTGTGAATCATCAGGCTTACATCTTTCACAGCACTCACCAAAGCACAAACCCTCCCCAATGCCCACAAACCATCCACCCTATCCCTACCCTCCCACCCCCCAGTAACCCTCAGTTTGTTTTGTGAGATTAGGAATCTCTTATGGTTTGTCTCCTTCCCCATCCCATCTTGTTTCATTATTTTTCCTTCCCTACCCCCCACGACCCCCCACCCTGCCCCTCAAGTTCCTCATATCAGAGAGATCATATGATAATTGTCTTTCTCTGATTGACTTATTTCGCTCAGCATAATACCCTCCAGTTCCATCCATGTCGTTGCGAATGGCAAGATTTCGTTTCTTTTGATAGCTGCATAGTATTCCATTGTATATATATACCACATCTTCTTTATCCATTCATCTGTTGATGGACATCTAGGTTCTTTCCATAGTTTGGCTATTGTGGATATTGCTGCTATAAACATTCAGGTGCACGTGCCCCTGAGGATCACTACCTTTGTGTCTTTAGGATAAATACCCAGTAGTGCGATTGCTGGGTCGTAGGGTAGCTCCATTGAAATAAACATTCTTTGAATGTGGTTCATCATTTAAAACCTGCTTTTGTTGAATTTCTCTAAAGTTTGGTGAACCTCAAATATTAGGCTTCAGGGGAGGTAAAACACAGCACACACTCCAAGTTAAAAAGCAGTGAAGATTAATACAAGTTCAAGCTAGGGAAAAGTGGAAGGGAAGCTGACCTCCAATACTCACCAAGAGGACCTAACAAACTAGAAAGCAGATTGGCAGATCAGGGTCAGAGGAACAAAGAGGGATAGGCAGGCAGGTTTGAGAGTAAGATGCCTCTTTTCTTGTTGATCTGAATGGTTTGCCTTTTCCTGCCAGAATAGCATTATTTGAAGGGAGAAGGAATAGAGGCAGAAATCAGGGTGCATCGTGCAGGAGGCTATGAAAATGTGCAGCACTCACCATACAGAGAGCTACACTTAGAGGAGCTCCCATTCTAAGACCAAACACTCAGATGAATCACTCTTTCATGCCAGAATTTTCCTACTGAGAAAAATAGTCCTGGCATTTGGCCCCTGTGGGAAAGGAATAGAGTCATCCAGGACTTCAGAGGAGCATCATGGAATTAGAGGAATGAACTACATTAAAAGTATTTTGTCTGACAGAAAATCACATTATATCCAAGCAGTGTTCTTCAAAGATTCATTAAGGGGAAAAAATGCTCTTTGACTCACTGGGGCATTTGGTATCCTCTGTATTCACAACAGTTCTAGTATAGTAACAAAATAACAACAATGGTAATAATGTTTGCCATTCATTTCATCCTTATAATATGACAGGATATGCTAGATGCTTTATACATATAATTTCTCACTCTCACGACGACCTTATGAGGTAAGAACCATTATTATCACCATTTTCTAGATGAGAAAACTGAATTTCAGAGATTAGTGACTTGCTCCTTGTCATGTACCTAGTCACAAACCTTCTTAGAGGCTGTCCATCTTCTTAGAGGCTTTCCATCTTCACAGTCATTACCACTAAATATCTGAATTTTTGTTTGCATGTCTGTTTCCTTGTTTATTGTCTTTCTTGCACACCAGTATGGGAATTACATGTGGGTAGAGATTTTGCTAAATTCATCAACATATACGTTGCATTTAGAGCAGTTTGAGGAGTACAGTAGATACTCCTTGTTCATAGTTCTTGAATGAATGAAAAAGTTGACAGAGGTGGAACTTAATCCCATTTGTAAGTACTTTTAAAGCCTTGGATCTTTTGATTATTCCATATTGGTGCTTTCTTTCCATGCTTATTTTTTCTAACTAGACTAAAATTTGAAAGTTATGGCTCTTTGTTTTTTACCTGTGCTCACTCTGTCCTCAGCAGTGACAGTAAAAGCAAATAATCAGCTGAGGCTTTTTTTAAAACTTAATTTAACCCAAAAACCAAAGCAAAACACAACCTTGTTTCTCATAAGAAAAATTCCTCCATGAAAAAAAGAAACAGGGATATAATAAAAAGGTAAAGAATCAACAATATAATCCATAACATGGGAGGGTCAAACTCTGGGGGATTTTATCTGTTGCTATTTGTGTGGGGGTGGCGAAGGGATTTATTTTTCCCTCTTAACAGCAGGTGGCAGCACTTTTCTTAGGCTGAGGATAAGCTAACCAGAATTTAGCAAACCTGGTCCAGATGCTGATAAAGAGATTTTTAGAAACCAAAGTTCACAAGTTCACCTTTCCTGAAGAATGGCTAACTTCTAATTGAAATAGAGATTGAAAAACACCATCTGTTAAACATAATGTCAGTGCAGGAGATTTTCTAACAATTGCATCCCTCAACTCTGGTAACCATTTTCAGTCTGATAGGACTTATACAATTCTATCTTAATCATATGTCGTGGAAGTGTGATACACCAGGCATTCTTGGTTTGAAAGCACTTTGAGAAAACGGATCATTCCTTTTCCTATCCCCAGTACCCAGCATAGGACGTGGGATATAATAGGTATTAAATTAAAGTTTGTTCTTTGGATATTTGGTTGTATTTTTCTGAAACTTGCACGGTAATGGGAACCATGTTGGACTTTATATATGCTGGTCACATGAGTCTGATTCAGTGCTATTTGTAGAACATAGCTAAAGAAAATGTCTGAAAGGACAATCCTGTGCATAAATTTGTGCAAATGTAAAGCTTTATTTGGTCAATTTTGCTCTTATTTGTTGATCTCTGAGAGCCTTGAAGGACACATTGGTGTACTTACATTCCTGTCATCAACATCAACTGAGATTAAATTATGCTGGACTCTGGTGTAGCAATACAGAGATACAGTTCCTGTCTTTTAGGAGCTGGGGTGTAAAACAAGGCCATGCAATCATGAGGAATAGTACAATTTATCAGATTCCAAGTGCTCAATAAATAAGAATGAAGAGGAAAAACTCAGGTAAAAGTATGAATTTCAGCCAAGATGTTCTGCTACATGCTGTAAGCAGTCTGGTTTTTTTTAAACAACATGGATAGGGCGCCTGGGTGGCTCAGTGGGTTAAAGCCTCTGCTTTCGGCCCAGGTCATGATCTCAGGGTCCTGGGATCGAGGCCCGCATCGGGCTCCCTGCTCAGCGGGGAGCCTGCTTCCCCTTCTCTCTCTCTGCCTGCCTCTCTGCCTCCTTGTGATCTCTCTCCCTCTGTGAAATAAATAAATAAAAATCTTTAAAAAAAAAAAACAACATGGATAATGGGAAATTTTCACTTTTATTGAAACACTTGTTGTTGTAGAAACATAGCCATGCTGTGCTAGGTGCTGAGTGTTCACCTCTCTTAAATTATCTTCAGTGTATAAATTAGCCCCAAAGAGACTAAAAACCTAATGGTTTATTTTTTAAAGGAATTATTTGCTGAATCAGTTATTTTTTTATGTGCTAATAATAAGTGAAAGAACATACCATGAATAGCTTCATAAGGTGATTATGATTTTAGTTTTTATAGTTAATTTTACACTTGATCTTAGCCAAAAGGTGGAGAAGCGATAGTTTTTATAGTTAATTTTAGCCTAAGCTGGCTGAAAATAAATGAAAAGCTCCAAGATCAAAACCATGGTTTGATGAAAAGCAATTGTTTGATTATTTGTATAAACTACTTACAGAAGAATCATGGTTCTGAATGCAATGGAACTGTATTTTCAAGATAACAGTCATTCCCATTTTGTTTTCTTTAAAGAAATTTCCATATGTGGTATAGAAATTTGCAAATAGAAGATAGAAAGTAAGGGTAATGCCATTTAGTGATTAAAAATATAAAATGGATTAAATGGCATCAAAATGATAGTAAAACTAAACAAGCTTAATGAACTTTAAGTGAATCATCTTCTCTGAAGGGAGAAAAAACCCTAATGATTTTCACTGATATTTGCAAGTAGCATTTGGGGGTGATTAATGTTTAATGCACTTGCTATTGTAAGGAATTTACTTTATGTACATTCCCAACACACTTTCTCACCATTCTTACTCCCAGGGTCTTATCCCAAGATGCACTGATTTCTCTATCAGTGATTTCTCCTGCTAACGCACTCTTCAATCCTACAAGATTAACTACATCTGCAACTGCTATGGCCAATTTCTGAAGTTTATAGTCCATTTCATAAAGTCTTGTAAATCAGCCCTTACTTGCTTTTAATTATGTCTCCCTGTAGAATGCACATGCCAGATTGCTTCAAATTTATATGTGAGGCCAAAAACCAGACAACCTTATCATGGGATAATTGTTTTAAATCCTGTTAAGGTCTTTCCACATTAAAATGGCTGAGGTTAGGAATAGCAAGTCTGACAATCAAGGAATAGCAGGTTCTCTTTCATTCAAGGTCTGGCACAAGACTAATCCTAAGAAGCTTATCTGACCAACTACCTCTCCAAACATATCCACAACCCTCTCCACCCCCATAGGCCCAGCCTCCCCCCGCCCCGCCATATCCCTTAATATTATTCTTTTATTATACTTCTTTGTATTTAAGTAGAGTTTTAACTTTAACAATATGTTTTATATACTTACATTCTGCATCATTATAGCACAGTAAATAATAGCTTGAGCTCTGGAGTCAGACTGTCAGGGTTTGGTGCCAGCTCTGCCACATAATAGCAGTGTGATTTGGAGCAATTTGCTTAATCTGTTCATGTCTCAGTTTCTTAATCTGCAAAATGGAGGTGATAATAATAACACTTTCCTCATAGGATTATAAGAATTAAAAACTCTAAAATGTGTACAACATTTAGCACATACTTGGCCCATATTATTATGTAGCTAGTAGTAGTAGTAGTAGTAGTAGTAGTAGTAGTAGTAGTAGTAGTAGTATATATTAGCTATGTTGTTATTCTCTTTTTGCATATTTCCCATTTCTGAATTATTTTTAAGGCTGTTTGAAGGCAAAAGTATGTTTTCAATATTCACATACCCCACCATGATAGTTAATTTATGCATCAACTTGACTGGATCAGAGGATATCCAGATAGCTGTTTAAACATTATTTCTGCATATGTCTGTGAAAGTGTTTCTGGATAAGATTAACATTTGACCTGGTGGGCTCATGAAAATAGATGGCCCTCCCCAGTGTGTGTGGGCAACATTCACTGAGGGCCTAAACAAAATAAAAAGGTAAAGGAAGGAGGAATTCATCCCGTTTTTCTGCCTCATTGCTTGATCTGGAACATTTCATGTTCTCCTGCCCTTGAACGAACTAGGACTTCAAACTTTGGCTCCCTTGGTTCTCAGACCTCCAGATTTGCACTGAATTATACCAGTAGCTTCCCTAAGTCTTCAGCTTGCAGAAGGCAGATCATGAGACTCCCTAACCTCCATAACTGTGTGAGCCAATTCTTCATGATAAAACTCCTTTTATATTGAATTGGTTCTGTTTCTCTGGAGAACTCTGACTAATTCACTCCCTCTGTGCCCATAGTGCCATGCATATAGGTGCTCTTATAGTATTTCCTGAAATAATTAAAAAATAATTAGATCATTTTAATGATTCCAGATGTATGTATATTATGATCCTAATATAGCTGATGTGTTCAGAAAAAAATATTTATAATCAAGAAAAAAATTCAAGCAGGTGTCTATATCAGAGGAGGCAGTGAATGATTAGGAATTGGCCAGACCTCACCTGGATTCAGATCTGGGCATGAAGAAGGTTTTGAGAAGCCTTCCTTGAAGAAGGCTAATTTCAGAATTCAGAGAAGCCTAAAAAATTATATCCTGAGAAGCAGTGATGGCAGCTGGAGGAAAAAAATACTTTGAGCGAGATAGATATATTCTTTGTCCTCTGATGCAAGGGAAGGATTAGCCTTAATCTATATTGCCCCGGTGTACAGAGCTAAGACCACTAGATGAAAATTACGGGATGGAATATTTGAGCATAATATAAAGAAATACTTTCTAACCACGTGGGCTGCCCAACAATGGAATGAGTAGCCTTGCAAAGTTGTTAGGTTAAGTTCATGAACATTATTGTGAGGCCAAAAACCACAGGCAGCCACTTCCCTTTCATACTGGATAGATGCAAAGATGTCATTTCTGTGGTGGGAGCTTTATACACAGGCAAGGTCAGTTGCAGAGTCACATGGGAAGAGTTAAGAAGAATGTCTAATCCTCCTTTCACGTCATGTTAATGGAAGATAGAGGGAGGGTAAAGTTGTCAATGCCATAATACTTGTCCAGGTAACATGCTGTGAGGGCCCATAGAAAGGAGACTGTGATACATTTTCTGGGCGTGGATCATTCAATATATTGTGAATCTGAAAATCACAAAATTAGGATGGTAATAACCAAACTTAGATTTCACAAATTAATACCACCCCACACACACCAAATGGGTAGATACCAACATTTTATCTTGCCAAGTAAGGACATTAAAAAAAAAAAACACAACTCACTTACTATCTGCTTATATTATAATTTTATGAAAGAATTAGTATCTAAAAAGAAGGAAATTTTAACATAATCTTACAATAAAAATATTGAATGATTTTAGCATTATGAAAAACATACATTGTCCATGTTTTTCTCATTTTACCGTCACGGAGTGGCAGTTCACAAATAAGCACGTGGGAATCACTGTTCTGGCTTTAGTGGTATTCTGTGATTGTCTCAAGTCAGAGTTCTATATCCCTCCCTTCCAGACTTCTTCTAATAGGATTGCTATTTTAGGCATTAATTCCTAAGGGTAACGTTTTATCCCATAGATCCCACAGAACTCAAAAGTATAAGAAACATCTCCAGGAATAGATAGGTCTTAACCTAATTTAGACTTTGCTGGGATTTGACATCATCTGTAGGGATTCTGTGAACACTTATCATTTAGTCAATAAGTCTGTGCTGGGGTGTCTTCCAACTATTCTAAAGACCCAAAGAATAATATGGTGTTATATTCCTATTTCAAATGCCAAGTGACTAGGAATTATAGATACTGTTAGGAAAATAACTTAGTCCATGAAGAATCTGGACTTTAGGTCTTTAGTGTCTCATAAAAGTCCTTTGAACCTGCCTGCCATAATAAGTGAGGTAAAATTCCATTTTTCTGTAATGGATAATGAATTGAGGAAGCTCCTGGAGAAAAATATTCTAAATATCTACTCTGACAAGAGAAGGGCTCTTATCATTTTTAACCTTTAATTCCATTTCAGAAACATTTATATACAATTGCTACCAAGTTGGAATTTGTCTACATGTGAAATCACTTTTTTGAAGCATATTATTTGCTAATGGAATCATAGAGCATTTTCTGGAGAGAAAAAAAGACCAATCTTTTGGCTGCATAGCATAGGCAGTAAGTTATCATTTGGATTAATGGTTTCTATACTGTATTATTTTGCTTTTAAATGATCAGTTTCTTATTTAAAACTTACATTATTCAGAACTTCTTAGGATGCTTTCAAAATCTCAGTTTTGAATATAAGGAATGTATGGTTTTTTGCCCTTGAAAAATACCATGTCTAGTAAGATTCCAAATGGCTATTTTCCCACAGGTTAACCTGCATGTTCTGAATTGCTAAGATCCAGCAAATATGCCTGGAACATTACAAAGCTGGACAAAGCCTGCTGAGATCATAGCTTGGGGGTACTGAGAGCATCCTCAGCCAAACCAACCCAGCTCAGACTAATGAACAAATTCCTTTTATGGTCTATAGCTTGAGAATGCTCCAGGAAGAGGCTCCTTCATATATCTTCTCTCCTTCTCTACCACTATCACTACCATCACCTTCTAGGCTCTCACTTAGACTGTTGCAAGGGACATTTAACTGATCTCTTAACTTCCATTCTTGTCCACACACCATCTCCACAACACTTACAGTGATTTTAAAACTTAAATCAGATCCTGTGTACTCTCTTGCATAAAATTCTTCTTAAATTGCTTCCCATGGCACACAGAATAAAAAGCAAACTCCTAACTATTGCCTGCAAGGCCTTGAATGATCTAGCCCCTGCCTACTTCTATATTAGTGCATTTTTTCAAATATTCAACAAATATTTATGAGTCCCTACCATGTTCAAGGTGAGCAAAACAGATAAAAATCCCTGCCCAGACATTTTGGTTTCTCAGCCATACAATAAACAAGACAAAAAGGTAAGATAGATAGTAGGTTAGATAGAGTGAGTGCTATGGAGAAAAATAAGGCAGGGAAAAGGAATAGGGGCAGGCAATTTGAATCAATCAGGGTCTTGGCATGAAAGAGATGGAACACTCAGACTGGATACTTTAAAGAGAGTTTCCTAAAGGGACTATTTCCAAAGCTGTGGGCAAAATAGAGGTAAATAATAAAGGATAGGGGCACCTGGGTGGCTCAGTGGGTTAAGCCGCTGCCTTTGGCTCAGGTCACGATCTCAGGGTCCTGGGATCGAGCCCCACATGAGGCTCTCTGCTCAGTGGGGAGCCTGCTTCCTTCTCTCTCTGCCTACTTGTGATCTCTCTCTCTCTCTGTCTCTCTCTCAAATAAATAAAATCTTAAAAAATCATAAAGGATAGTGTACAGAGGATTCAGTTATTACCCCTCAGACTTGAAGGGTCAAAAGGTTGGAGAAGTCACCAGAATAAGGAGAGACAGAGGACTGTATGGAGAAGTCTTCTGACAAACACTGTGATCTTAGATAAAGGAAATAAGCTATCCCTAGATAATTCTGTAAGGAGGGAATTAGGTAAACAAATATCCCAATTCTCCTCTTTCAGATCTTCTGGTCTTCCACTGGCCAGACATAATAGGAAGCCTGAACAGTAAGGGAGCCCATTGATGTCAGTCCTGAAGAGAGGAGCAGAGAACAGCATGAAGAAATGTGAAGAGTCTAGAGGAAAAATAGGACATGTAGAGTACAAGTTTGCAATTTTAATTAGGGTGGTCAGGGAAGACCTCAATAAAAATGGGGGAAAATGTATGTGCATGACAATACAAATATTTTAAAAACATATTTCTTAAAGATTCATAGTATCGCATTAAAAATCTTGGCTGTGGAGGTAGGGGATGGAAATGCAGATAAAAGGAAATAAGTAACTAAGTAAACAAATAAATAAAACTAGTGACCAATTATGGTAATGTACCACGAACTAAAGAATATGAATAACTCAGCTATCTACCTCAAAGTAATACACACCACACACACACACACACACACACACACACGCAGAGCAAAAAGTTCCCAGTACTGGGGCTGAAGTATGTATAGCATCCTTGGAAATTCTAATGCTACCTTCTCATACTGCATCTACTTTTGAATGTTCAGTATTACTTTAGAACAATGTTCTTCTGCTTCTTTACCACAAGTAGCCGCTTCAGAAGTCTGTAAATTTGTCAGGCTAATGGTAGCTTACTGAAATCTTCTTGCCCAGCAGAATTCAAAGTAATAGAATGTGGCATCTGCCCTTCATATTGGATTTTTTTTTTGTCTCCTTAGACTTTCTCCCAGTGCATCTGTTTATATTCAAGCTGAGATCTTTCTGCCAGAAGTTGGTACTTGCCTCAGTCACAAATTCTCAATTATGTGCTCAGCTAGAGTTGACTATACAAGAATTGATTTCTGCCATCACAAGCCCATTAAACCTTTCGCACAGGGCTAAGTAAAATGGCTCAATTTTTCAGGTTCTTTTCACTGCTCTTGTCTTACCTTTATCCTTATTTTCTTCCTGTAGTCCTCCTGGGATCAGTCTACTGGCTTGAATTTTCATTTTTCCACCTTGATCGACCCCTGATATATATTACCTTCTGGTGCTAATTTTCCTGCTGCTTCTGACTTTTTGAACACTGTGCACCTTCTATTGCCTTTGAGCCTGATTCCATCTTGTTTGGCTGGTTCTGACTTGTTCTAATCTTTTGTTTCTGGTTCCCCACCCTTACTGCCATTCTGGATTGCTCACACCAGACCCTGCCTTGGGCACTGGGTCCCAAATCCTTCCCCAGGACTGCCTCATTCTTGTGCCAATTCCCTTTCTTCTGTCTCAGACTTACCTCGGCTCTCCTAATCCTGGATCCCACATTTGCACCCATGACTCAATGCCATATATAATCCTCAGAGCTGACAATCTCATAGACCTCTTCCACTTGCCCTGCCTGGCCACCACCAAAACAACCAAGGACAGAAGTTTGTATTTTGAAGAAGTTTAAGCACCATTTCACGAGCTGTTGGGAGGAGGACATGGGATGTGACATTTTAGCCTAGATGGACAATATTGCCACTTACTAAATGGAAAATAATAACAATAATTACTAAGAAGGAATTTTTATGAGTGCTTAGTGCCCCAGGGGCCAAAAGCCCTTGCTGTCACATGGTAATCAGAGAGAGCAGAGGATCTGGCTGTGAAAGAAGGTTTTAAAGGGTCATATCATACTTATAGTTCCCATTCTGCGCATGCTCAAGGAGAAAAATCACATTGAGAAAATCACATTGATTTTCATAATGAAAAATGCATTTTTCTATTGTGGGGGCAGTAGTGGGGACAGGGCAATGATTAAAAGGAAAATCAATTAGTTAAGAAATTTAGAGAGTTAATAGAATATGTCAATTGAAGTCTTCTAGGTAGCATGTTTTTTTCTTGATGTGTTAGATTTACACAGTTCCAGAACTCACATTAGCATTAATGAGGATTTCACATGTAAATTTCCAACAAATCCAAAGGAGTGATAATTCTTTACACCTGGATAGTGCTCTGAGACATCCTTTCTCCCCCTTAGCTTTTCATAATGCAATGGATAATAAAAAGCACAAATTTGGAAATTGTCCATCCAAATGACATAAGTTACAACAAAGACAAGATGTTTGTGAGAAGTTCCTTGCTTCTAAGACAGAAGAGGCATTGACACCAGTCTTGTTATTATTAGCTGCTGTTCAGAGAAATGGTATTATGTAAATTTAAGGCACAGCCTTGTCATTTCTCATTATTATCACTATATGTTTTTGAGTTTGTTAAATTATGTTGATTATTGGTCTGACGTTTTTGCAGGAAATGACTGCAGTTATCTGCCTCTAGGGATAAAATAGAAAGGTATTGACTACTATCTTATTTTCTAGTCCATATGGAGAGAGAATGATTTAATATTCTAAAAATGCCCACCCAAAAGGCTTTCTTACTACCTTGGGAATGAGTAGGGAAAAATATGAATCAAAGGTGAAAATTGGAAAGAGGCAGATTTCAGGTCAATATCATGAAGAGTTTTTTAAAGTATTAGATCTGCTTCTAAACAAATAGGGCTTCGTTGGTAGGGAGTGAGTTTTCTGTCAGTGGAACTATTCAGATATGTTAGGGAAATTGTGCAAGGGATTTCTGTATCAGTTAATTTGGATTATTCACTCAGGTCCGAGGGTTTTTTTTAAAAACAATATTTCAAAGTATTTGGAGGAAAGAAATAAAATTTTTAGTTTTAAGAGGTGATTATGAAATGTTCAAGAAGCTCAAAACCATAATACATTTCTCCCTTTTAAAAACATCCTTTTATTTTGAAATAATTACAGATTTCTATAAATTGCTAAAATTATACAGAGAAGTCTCATTCGTCCTTCATCCAGTTTCCCTCAATGGTTACATCCTCCATAACTGTAGGACAATATCATAACCAGGATATTGACATGGTACTTTTATTAAAAAATTATACTTCCCTTAAATAGCCTGAGGTCTCCAGAGAATTTTTAAATTTTTTTCCTGTACATGTGATTAAATCATATTTTCATGAATGGGAACTGTGTTAGGACTCAGTGTATGTATAAGAGACGGTAGAAGAAACATAACTGTAACCTAAAATGCTCTACATATCCCCACTTACGTCTTTTTATTTCAGCTTCATAACTTTCAGGTATAATGAAATTCAATGACTTGGTCATTATCACAAAGCTAGTAATAAGTGAGGTTGCAGAGCAAGAATTCAAACCCAGGTCTGGCTGACTACACATCTCAAATTTTGTGGAGGCACTTCTGTAATCTGCTAATTTGTGAATGGCATGATGGTTAACAGGCTTCTTTAGACAGATCTTAGGTGTTAAGTTATAACTGGGAAACAATCTTCTCTGTCGAATTGATTATAAATAGTAGTAAAAGTTTAAATCCAGGATCCCAATAAAGCATTTAAAAATTGTCTTTTGTTTATTGAAAATATAAGGATGCCCAGGTGCAGAAGGGACTTTACTATATACAGTGGCAGCTTATGTTGGGTTATGTCTATTATAGAGGAAATACATTAATAGTCTTTTTTAAACTTCTATTTTGAGATAACTATAGATTCATATGCAGTTGTAAGAACTAATATAGTGAGATCGTGTGTACCTTTTACCCAGTTTCCCCCAAAGATATCTTGCAAAACTATGGTGTAATAGTGTATTTTACATATATGTGTATATATATATACACACACACACGCATGTATATAATATGTAGTACTATAATACCATATGTAGTGCAACCAGGAAATTCACACTGACATATCGATTTTCCTCAGATTTCATTAGTTTTATATACACTCATTTGTATGTGTTTGCATGTATTTAGTTCTGTGTAGTTTTATCACATATGTAGATTCTTGTGACCACCACCAAAATCAAGTTATAGAACAGTTCTAGCACTACAGGGATTTCTTGTGCTACCCTTTTATAGTCACAGCCATCTCTCCTGCTCCCCCTTCCTAACTCCTGGCAATCACTGCTCTGTTCTCCATCTCCATAATTTTGTCATTTTAACAATGTGATATAAATTGAATCACCCAGTAGATAACCTTTTGAAATTGGCTTTTTAACTCAGCACAATTCCCTGGAGAGTCACCCAAGTTGTTTTGTATATCAATAGTTTGTCCCCACCACCCACCTTGTTTGCCTTTATTTTTTCCCATGATATGCATTATCAGTTTGTTTAACCATTCATCTATTTAAGGACATCTGGGTTGTTTCCAATTTTTGGCTATTATAATTAAAGCTGCTATAAATATTCATGTACAGGCTTATATGTGAACATAAATTTTTGTTTCTCTTGGATAAATGGCCAGGAGTGCATGCATGCAAATTCTTGGTCATATGTTATTTGCATGTTTAATTTTTTAAGACTCTGGAGTCTTAGAAAAGACTCTGGAGTGTTACAGTCTTATATTGAGTGGTCATTTATTTCATGCTAACTATATTCTAGGTCCTAAATACTTAATGTGCTTCATCTCATTTAATCCTCAAAAAAAAAAAAAAACCCCAAACCTTCCATTTTAACATATGAAGAAATTGAGGCCCAGAGAGATTAGGTAATGTTTTCAAAGTCACACAGCTGGAAAGTTACAGAGCTGAATTTCAGTCCAGGCCAATCAGATGCTAGAGCCTGTACATACTTTTTAAAAAATTTTATTTTATTTGTCAGAGAGACAGAGCGCACAAGCAGGGGAAGTGGCAGGCAGAGGGAGAAACAGGCTCCACACTGGGCCCCTTGCACCCTGGGATCTTGACCTGAACTGAAGGCAGATGCTTAAGTGACTGAGCTGTCCAGGAATCCCTGTATGTACTCTTAAAAATGACACTCTCCTATTTCATTGGAAAAGGGCTCCAAGTAAAACAGATGGTAGGTTTTTCAATTTGTCATACATCAAATAAATAATATAGCATACTTCTTAGAAAGTATTGGTTCGATATTTAGACTTAAAATCTCTACTCTGGTGACTCATAGAAAAGCTGGAGAAGCAGTTTCTAAGTTTGTAGGACCATGATGATTCTGCTTTGGTTGAGTTAGAATTTATACTCCTAGTGGTTTGGCTGTGGTAGAGTGGGAAGTACAGTAGACATGTAATAGAATACCTGAGCTCATCTTCTAGATTTCTTACTGACTAGATGTATGATCTTGAGCAAGTGACAACCTCACTGAGACTCAAGTATGTCCTCATCTATGAAATGGGGCTACAAATCCTTTTCTCACAGGGATTTTTGTAAAGGTTAGATGAGCCAGTGGATGTGAATGCCCTTTAAAATCTCTAAAACACTATATAATTGTAAAGGGTAATTGTTATGACCTGAAATGATTACAGCAGCATTGCAGATGTAATGTACAGGACAACTTAGATGCGCAGTGAAAATCAGCTTGTTCAATTGTGCTTATATCTAATCTGGCCTTTCTCTTGAGCCCAACCACCCATGTGAGGAGAGTGGGTACCATAACCATAAATATCTAATTTGGTTTAAAATTTAGTCTGATGTAATTTAATTAAATTTAAACCATGGATTGAAAAACTTTTTTGTAGAGGACTAGATAATAAATATTTTAGGCTTTGTGAGCTTACAGTCTGTGTTGCAAGTACTCAGCTCTGAGAATGAAGGCAACTACAAACAGTATGTAAATGAATAGGAGTGGCTAATTTCCAATTAAACTTTATTTATAAAAACAGATGGCAGATTTGACCCATGGACCCATTATTGTTTGCCAACTCCCAATTTAAATAATTTCTTTGGTGTTCAGTTTCTCTTAAATAAAAATGCTGTGTTAGTTAACCTTTCCCTACTTTTTTCATAAGATAGTGTCTAAGTATATGAGGAGAGGGCTTGTAGGACCTCTTGGTGTTGTTAAAAAGAAAACCACAGGCCCAGGGTGGAGTCATTTGTCCCCAAGACAGAAAACCAAGACTTAATTGCAGTTTCAACCTCTCCAGGAGTAGGAGCTTAAGTCAGCCAATCTGGAATTTTCTGGCCAGCACCAGAGGTAATTATAACAGGAGCCCTCTCCATCCACCAAAGCAAGATGAAGTAATCCACCTAATAAGACCCCTCCTCCTTCCCCCTAAGGGAAGATACCCTTTCCTGGAACAATCTTTTCTTTTCCTTTGCTAATAACTTCTTGACCCAGACTCCTTCCTATAAAAACATTTCCATTTTGTACAACTCCTATGAGCATCTTTCTACTTGCTCAGTGGATGCTGCCCCATTTACTAATCACTTAATAAAACCAATTAGATCTTCAGAATTACTTGGTTGAATTTTGTTTTTTAACAGTGTAGGTAGAAGATGGGGGTTCTTAGATACAAGTGCCTTTGTGTTCTGGTTCTGGTAGCTGACTGATATCCCTTTTCTCCTGTTTACTGAATCTCCACTGGTGTTTACAGCTGAAGGTTACAGTTTCACCTATTATAATTTGACTCCCTTTCCTTGGTTTGGTCAGAGCCTGGAAATGTGCCCTGTCTGCCTCTGCTTTCTCTCAGCCCCTATTGTTTATAGCCTCTGAGCGTCTGCCAGGTCTTCCATCTAGTCCACTGGCAAGTCTCTGGAGTGGACTCATTTCTTTGCCGTGACAGACCCAATGGCTCTTATCTCAGTGTCCATTCTTCCTGGAAACTGAAGGCAGTTGGGGAAAACTAAACTTCAGTGGTCTATCTGCCTGACCAAAGAGACTTTGATGTATCTATAAGGAAATATGTGAAGTAACCACTCATAGTTTCAGTTGGGGAGTAGTGTTACCCTGACTTATCTTACTGTACTTCTCTCTGTAGACTTACCTCTTTTTCTTGCCTTTCTCTCACCCAGCTTCCTTTCTTAATTTCGCAGGACTGGAAAGGTGGATATTTTCTTTTATCTCTACTAGATTGTATCCTGCTTCTAACATAGAGTTGGCCTAGCCATCACAAGGAAATGGATTATTTTTCCAGGGCACTTTATGATCTGGATCCTTAAAACTTAACCCTTGATTTGGTAAAGGAAGAGCTAAAGGAATTTGAAATATATACATATTTCATTATTATGTATATTATAGATATATTTGGAATATATCTGTATCTATATCTACTAGTAAGAAATGGAAAAGAGACATGTAGGTATTAGTAAAAGTCTTATCAATTGCACTGTTGTTATTGTCATAAGACAAAAGCCTGATTACTTTGCATGTTAGAAGTAAATATTGCCCTTTCTCTTTTCATTGTCATAAATGTTAATGTCTCTATCAACCATTCATACCCTCTCACCAAATGATTGCCTCAGGCAGACTAAGGTGTAAGTTAAGTACTCGAGAAGTCAAAAGAGAAAAGCACAATAATAATTTTCAAACTATCTCTTCTTTTAAATGTTTTTTTGCTTCAGAATAGTTGATCTGACTGAATGACACTAAAATATAGTGATCAAAAGCACAGGCTTTGGAGTCATACATATTGGTTTTAAGTCTCAATTTCATACTAGAAGTTAAACATCTTCTCAAGACCTTAGTTTTCCATATTGTAAAATGCAGATAACAGTCATTAGTGAAGTTGAAATAGGATGGAACAAGTAAAGTGCTTTGCAATACTAAGTAATCAATACATAGCAATGGTTTATTTTATTGTTGGCAATAGCAGTACACCTATTGAACAAATGAGCTAAATTCCATATCTGGGTTACTATCTCAAGATCTGGTCTCAGTGTGTCAACTGAAATTCATTTCTTCTAGGAGAAACGTGGAGAAATTGTGCAAGTATCAATTTGCATGTAAGATTTGAGGTAATTGGGAGAAAAAAAAGAAAAAGGAGTTGTCTCATTTTTTTCTTTTTTCAAAAACTCACACTATCTGCCACGAAGGTAGAAAGGGCAAACTGGAAATAGCAAAGAAAGGAAGAGGAGGCACTACAGAGTGGCTTTCCTCTAGAATCGATCCAGAGCACAGTTACATACTTCTCCCACAATGTCTTCTCTGCATCCTGGTATCACAACAATTAGAGAAGACCACTGTGATTTTTGCTCAAAATCAAAGGAAACTGGAGGCTCTTGACCACATGAAGTCTAGGCAAGATAGTTGCACAGGGCTCTTCCATGAAAATACATGAGGAGGGGCATATAAATGAAGGGAATGTTTGATGTTGGTTTCCAAAGAACTCTTTGCCCAGGAAGAGATTTGAAATGTGTCAGGAAAGCAGAAAATCATATTGATTTGATCTGTTGCATTACTTGTGTATCTTGAAAGGTAAAGGAATAATTGGCTATAAAAGATTGGGCTCTGATGAAAGTTTGTTATGTACTGCTTTGCTTCTGTCTTTGATACTGAGAATTATTTCACAATAGGCAAAAAATAGCATTTTTTTCTTGCATCAACACTCTTATCTTCATTAAAATTGTCTCTGAATCCAGTGAAGTGAGGCTCATCTCTCCTGATCCCTGCAGTAGGGGAAAAAAAGTGAGAGCTGGAAGAAATGGAAGGTGAAGTCTCAAGTACCTAAGGTATTCCTGTCTAACCTTGGGCAGAGACCAGCTATTGAACACAGAAGGTACTAAGGCAAACTCTAGAATGTGTTTTTATAATGGGATGGCTTACAAGTCATGCTGACAGCGGGCTGTACTCTCACAGCTCTATTTATTTATAGCTCACCCCCCACCCAAATGCTACAGAACAACAAGTATTCTGACAAGTTGGAATGCTAATAGATTATGCAAAAGCAAATCAATAAAAACCCTTTTCAAAATGTCTATCTTCCTCTAATAATTAGGAAATGGGAGAGTCGGTGTTCTTTTTCATATCTAAAGAAATTTGGGCTGGGGCGCCTGGGTGGCTCAGTCGGTTGAGTGGCTGCCTTCAGCTCAGGTCATGATCTCAGGGTCCTGGGATCGAGTCCCACATTGGGCTTCCTGCTCCGCAGAGAGCCTGCTTCTCCCTCTCTGCCTGCTGCTCTGCCTACTTGTGCTCTTTATCTCTCTGTCAAATAAATAAATAAAATCTTTAAAAAAAGGAAATTTGGGGATTAGGAGGTTTGGTAGGGATGAAATAAATGCCTTTTGACCTGGTCTGTAGAATAGGAAGGATTCATTTAGATTTAGAGGCTCCAGCCAATATTTCATATTTATACATTTCTATTCTGGCCAGTGGCTTTGTGCCCTCTAATTCCTGTGATTGAATAGTCTCTGAGACCAGCTCTCTGTATCATGGCCTTTAAATTTAGAGTGTTGGATGTTCCAGCCAACAACAGGGCAACTGTTTCCTGGTTCTTTAACCATGGCCAGGGCCATTGGTTTAATCTTTCCTCAATGATTTTTCATTTAGAAAAGCTATTCACTGTGTAGACAGATGGGACCATACTAGATACATAAGGGGTGTCTAATAATTAGGGACAGCTGCTACAGGTAAATGCAGTTTGCAGATGGCAAAGGAACACCTGATTATGCTAATTTTCCCAAAATAACTTTTTTCAAAGGCTTATAACAAAGTAGAATCTTCCGTTGTGTTCCAGAAACAATGATAATGCAAAAAATAATGAGAGTAATAGTCCTGGGTAGTGTCTCTCCTTGCTTTTCCCCCAACCTGTGATTGCAGTGTTGGTTGATTCTGAAGGATAGTCCAGAAGGCAAAATACACCTAAGTGAAGGAGGCAATCTGTTTTTTATTCTGGTTCCTGTTAACTAGCACCATGTTTTATGACCTTCCAGCACAAAAACGTGGCATAGCACCCAAAATGAGACCAACCTGATAGACCATGAAGTATATTTTCAGTTATCTCTTACTGTGAATTTAGCCTGGCAAAATTGAGGGGTCTCAAGAAAGTCCTAAGGCCTGAGTTCTAATCTCAGCTCAGTCACTTATTTGTGAACAGGGGCAATGCAGTCTCTAGGTTTCTATTTATTCATCTTTCAAATGGAGCAAGGTGAGTTCACAGAGGTATATTGAGGATTACTTAATACAAATTAGCAGTTAGTTCATACAAATGCTTTGAAGAAAATATGTAGACCTTTAAACAAAAAAACATTGTATAACTCAATTATTTTTTAGTGGCTCATTCAGTCCTGGAGATGTTTTCCTTACTATACAAATCCCTGTTTCTTTCCAAAAATCCTAAATGCCATTTGCAGGAACAGATTTTACTCTGGTCACTCCATTTGTTTGTTCGAACTTGAGTATGTTGCATGCTCTATATGAAGTGACACTTGCCTCCAGGTTTTCTTATAAGCATTGTTCTGGTCTCTTTCTGATATGTTCTGCCTTTTTACCATTAGAGCAATGCATCTCAAAGTGTGGTCCTTATACCACCTTCACCAGAATCACCTGTTAAAAGGAAAGTTTCTATGCCAGGGCCACAAGATCCACATTAAGAAAGTCTGATGAGGACTTATGCAATCTAAATTTTCACACTAAAGTTCGAGATCTACAATGTTAAGCTTGCCCAGGGCAGAGGTAAACTGGTAAACACATCATTTTCTTCCCTTTATCTTTCTTAGTTCAATCAATGTCCAACAAACATGGACAGCTAATTTGTACATGTTATTACATACTTTTACCCCTCATTTCTAATGAGTGTCGGTTACCATTCTGTGCCAACCTGCATAGTTGTAGTAATAGGGTAGGGTATGGGGCTCATTTGGTTAAGTGTCCAATTCTTGATTTTGGCTTAGGTCATGATCTCAGGGTTTTAAGATCAAGCCTCATGTAAGCTCCATGCTGGGTGTGGAGCCTGCTTAGGATTCTCTCTCTTCCCCTCTCCTTCGGCCCCTCCCTCCAGCATATGCAGTCTCTATAAATGAATGAATGGATGAATGAATGAATGGGATAAAATTGTATGATCCTTTTCCTCAGATTGGCACAGCAAAATAGGAGTCTTATTTTTTCTTTCTTTCTGTATGCCCTAGGAGCCATTTTTGATGTATGAAGTCAGAGTCAGAGTCATAGTCAGGCAGGCTTGCATCAGCGAGATTCCAAGCCTCTTTACCACAGCTCCAAAAGCAGTGTTCCTCAAAGTGTAGACCCTAAAGCAGCAGCATAAGTATCACCTGGGAATGTGTTAAAAATGCAAACTCACAGTATCCTCCTCTCCACTAGACCTCTGAATCAAACTGGAGTGTGCTTAGCAGTCCACGTTTTGACATGTCCTCTAGGGGATTCTGATGCAGGCTGAAGTTTGAAAGCCATGCCCTTAAAGCATTTTCTACCCCAAACTGCATTATCTTTAAACCTTGAAGGAACTGGAAAGGTAAAGGAGAAATTGATTTGAGCAGGAAAATATGGGCATGGCAATGAAATGAATTACTTAATTGAAAATGCCTTATTTAGGGTATTTGTGCTTAGGGAGATCAGATCTTTAAACAGCAACTCTCCTGGAAGTGGCTAGAAATACTGTACATAAACACAGTTATAGCACTCAACCATATATGTATATAGGCATGTTTATGTGTGTATATGCATGTAAATATGTATATGTGTATGTAAATATGCATATGTGTATATAATTACATGTTTAATAATTGATTAAATTAAAATAGTCTTTAGAAAAGAACAGAATGTACAAATATACCAATTATCAGCAATGAAAAAGAATCAGTAATCCAAAATCTTCCTCCTAAAAAAGCCTAGGATCAGACAACGTTTTCTAGATATGTCTCCTGAGGCAAGGGAGAAAAAAACCCAAAAAATCTATGGGACTACATCAAAATAAAAAAGCTTCTGCACAGTGAAGGAAACAATCAACAGAATCTAAAGTCAACCTACTGAATGGGAGAAGATATGTGCAAATGACATATCTGATAAACTGTTAGTATCCAAAATACATAAAGAACTGATACAATTCAAAACCAAAATCCAAGTAATCCAAATTTAAAAATTGGCAGAAGGGGACATTTCTCCAAAGAAGACATCCAGATAGCTAACAGACACATGAAAAGATGCTTGTCATCACTCGTCATCAGGGAAGTGAAAATTAAACTAAAAGAGATATCATCCCACACTTGTCAGAATGGCTAAAATCAACAACACAAGAAATAACAGGTGTTGACAAGGATGTGAAGAAAAGGGAACCTCTTGCTCTGTTGGTGGGAATGAAAACTGGTGTAGCCACTGTGAAAACAGTAGGAAGGTTCCTCAAAAAGTTAAAAGTAGAAATACCCTACAATCCAGCAGTTGCCCTACTAGGTACTTACTCAAAGAATACAGAATACTAATTCAAAGGGATACATGCACCCCTATGTTTATAGTTGCATTACCTACAATAGACAAACTATGGAAACAGCCCAAGTTTCCATCGATTGCTGAATGGATAAAGAAGATGGAATATTACTCAGCTATAAAAAGAAATCTTGCCATTTGTTATGACATGTATTAAGCTAGAAAGTATAAAGCTAAGCAAAATAAGTCAGAGAAAGACAAATACCATATGATCTCACTCATGTGAAATTTAACAAACAAAAAACAAGAAAAGGAAAAGACAGAGGGAGAGACAAATCAAGAAATGGACTCTTAACTGTAGAGAACAAACTAATGGTTAAAAGAGGAGACTTGTTTGGGGGAATGGGGTAAATAAGTGAAGGGGATTAAGGAATGCACTTATGATGAGCACTGAGTAATATACAGAATTGTTGAATCACTATACTGCATATGTGAAACTAATATAAATTATATGTTAGCTATTGGAATTAAAATTTGAAAAACCTCAAAGAAAAAGAAAAACAAAACAAAGAACAGAAAAAGAGTAGAGACCTTCGAGTCGTAATAAAAATCTTAGCAAGAGCAATTGATAAAAAAAATTGCAGGTAAGTTAACAAATTTGAAATATATACCAATCAGCAGGTCCAGATGATATGTATTCTGGGCTTTTGAGGGAATTCACTAATGATTTCCCTAAGTCACTGACAACTGGAAAACCTGAGAAAACCCACTTGGGTATGCACCATGTTTTCCCTTGTCAGCATTCTGCATAATGGAGGTATTCTGGCAGGTGTATTCAATAGGCCCTGTCTGCCCTCCATCCCCCTCCCACCAAGGAAAGAATAGATTCAATTTCTAGGTATTGATGATATCAGACTTAACAGAATATATACTTTTTTAAAAAGTCCTTCTTATAAATGGATCCTCATCAGCACTGCATGCTGTAATTCAAGCCCCTGGTGTGTAACGCATGACAAATGTTGCTCCCAAGGCCTACACAGGGCAGCTGGGCCTATGTGGCCTTCACCTGCTTGTTCTGAGATTTACTAGTTTACAGTCTAGCAGTAGGAATGGAGAGATCAAACTGGGAGCTTTTCCACAGAAAGGGAGTTTGAGCTCACGGCAAATTTTATCCTGGTGTTTTCTCCTCTTGCATGGTTCTGAGAACAAAACATGGAAAGGCTGAAGTGACTGAAGAGCTATTTGGCTGGAGATGTAAGCTCTTCAGGATTGAATCAAAGTCTCTGATTTCTGCTGCTTCTGGAAACCAAACGGTTGGGCTGGGTTGATCTCTTGGTCAGACCTAAGTCTTAGGAATCCAAGATACAAGTTTGGACCATTCCTTATACAAACCAGCTAGTGTCCCACAATACATTAATAGGTCACACTCTTCGCCCTAGCCATATGCTGTATCCTTACTGACATACAGTCACTTGTAGAAGTTACTGGGAACAAGGGTAGATGCTTCTATGCAATCCCATCCTGCAGAAAAAGAACTGCAAATGCATTCTCTTCATGGTTAGCACAGATGTGGTGATGAATGATTCTAGGTAATGTTGGATAGGGCTTTGGTGTGTTAATGTTTTTTTCCTGGGTACATTTACATATTCTTAACTAGCTTTTCTCATATTTTAATGAAATCTAGGCCTTTCTCTCAGCTCATTCTGATGTGCTGTTTCAACCTCTTGTATAACGTCAGGGACCCATACCAAAAAAAGTGGAAACAAGCTCATGTGTACTTAAAGTGTCATCTGTCAGAGATACTAGGGCATTAATGGAATGATTACTGATCTAGGGGTTGTTTATTATACTAGGACTATAATTATCTAGCTTGATTATCTTGAGGTCATCCTTTCCCCCTTACTTGTCCTCAGTTTCCTCATGTGTAAAGTGTAGGCATTGGATGACATGACCTTTAATATCTTCTTCCATTTCTAAAATTCTGTGACTTTTGCATAGGAGACCCTTAATGTATGTGAATTCTATAATTTGTTGTATTGACTCTTTAAGAATAACACCTTATGTCCATGGTGGATCAGTTCATCATTTTGCCAAGACATGAAACTTAATTTCATAGATGAGGCTGGAGTGTGGGAGAATTGCTTAGCTAGTGAGCACACCTAACCAACCACCTAGAACCTTCATCTCAACAGGGTTCTATTTTTCTCTACTTATTATTTTTGTGAAAGCACTTAGATACAGTGGTGAGTTTGGAAAAATAATCCTTGTTTACATGAAAGGCCTATTAGATAGTATACATGAGACTGAATGTTACTGCATGTGAAGCCGATTTGATCTTACATTCTTTGTACCTCAGTTTCCTCATCTGTTGAATATGGATGCATTGATCAGAGACTTATTTCTCTCTCATGCAAGGCTGATATGGAGAAGAAAGACAAGGAGACAACATACCAATTCTTACCTACTTCAGCCTCTAAATGACACATTACTTCTGCTCATAGTTCAATTAGTCAGAACTATCCACAAGGTCTACCCTAACTGCAAAGGAGACTGGGATATGTAACAGAGTAAATGGACTATTTGGTGGGCACCAGTAGTCTCTGTCACTGGTCCCTGAGAAGATAAAGGGATTACTCTTTTCCTCTCATAACATGCTGGGATATTAACAACAACAACTACTACTACTACTATTTATTTTGAGCCACATAATTTGCTAAATGTTGTACATACATTATCTCATTTAATCTTTACAATACTGTAAGGTCGCAGCTATTATAACCATATTTTACGAATGAGAAACTGACACAGAAATTAAGAGACTAGCCTAAAATCACATGGCTAATAAGTATCTGGGTCCAAGTTGAGATAAGAATGTAGCAAAGTTCTCCTTCCAGGAAACTAGGTGTTTATCACATGGCTTTTATTTTTTTTTAAAGATTTTTATTTATTTTTGTGAGCGAGAGAGGTGGAGCATGAGCACAGGAGCAGGGGGAGAGGCAGAGGAAGAAGCAGACTCCCCGCTGGGTAGGGAGCCTGATGTAATGTGGAACTCTATCCCAGGACCCTGGGATAATGACCTGAGCCCAAGGCAGAGGCTTAACTGACTGAGACACCGAGATGCCCTGTCCCATTGCTTTTAGATACTGGTGCATAGTACCTAGGCCTGCTCCTGGATTAGGATTCTTTTTTTTTTTTTTTGGCAATAGTTCATTTTTATTTATTTATTTATTTATTTATTTATTTATTTATTTATTTATTTATTTTCTGTGATCCAAGATTTTTGATAGGATTATAGTGCCAGAAGGTGTTGTTTTGAAATTTTGTCAGGGTGTTTTTAGTTGTCACATGTTGGAGGGTACTACTTCAACTTCTTAGGAGTAAGAGGAAGGGTCAGAGATGTTAGATGTCTGCAATGAGGATATTCTCACACAATGAAAAATTGTCCTATTTATGTCCCACAAGACTTTTGAATATTGAGGTGTTCAAGACTCATTTAAAATTATCCAATCTTAGAAGCTAAGTCTGTCTCACTTATAAACACAAAGCATATTTTGTACAGTTATTAATATATGCTAAATATTCTAAGAATGAAATGGTTTATTGAACAAAGATTTTACTTTGTTAGAACTTTATTAATAATAATAGCTAAAATGTACCCAGCTTACTATGTGTCAAACATTGTTGTAAGCAAGTTATATATATTAATTTATTTAATCCTTACAGTACTCTAAAAAACACATACTATTATTATTCCCATTTTACAGATGAAGAAACTGAGGCACAAAGAAGTTAAATCACTCGCTCAAGTCCAGCCACACAGCCTTAGCAAGTTGCATTCACCATTTTGGAAAGTTCTGTTACTGATGGCAATGCTTCTCATGGTATTTACCTTCATTTTTTAAAATATTTTGGTATTCATCACTTTTTTTTAAAGATTTTATTTATTTATTTGACACAGAGAGAAATCAGATCACAAGTCGGCAGAGAGGCAGGCAGAGAGAGAGGGGGAAGCAGGCTCCCTGCTGAGCAGAGAGCCCGATGCGGGCCTCGATCCCAGGACCCTGAGATCATGACCTGAGCCGAAGGCAGAGGCTTTAACCCACTGAGCCACCCAGGCGCCCTGGTATTCATCACTTTTTTTCATTTATCCAAGGATCTGGTATCATAATCCTTTTGCCTGAAGAAATTCCTTTAATATTTCTTGTGCTACAGGTCTGCTGGCAATGAATTATCTCAGCTCTTGTCTGAAGATGTCTTTATTTCTTCTTAATTTTTGAAAGATATTTTCACTGGGTATAGCCTTAAGAGCTGACATCTTTCTTTCAGTACTCTAAAGATAACACTCCATTATCTTCTGGTTTGCATAGTGCATATAGTGTTTGAAACACCAATACAACATTCTCAAATCAATCTGAGTATATAGCAGTCACATTCACAGTGGACCTCTTGCCCCTTCATTATGTCTCTTAGTGTGTTTGTATCAAAGCATTTACATATTAAGATATAAATTATTTTATTATTAATTACTGTCACTTTCTTTTTCCCTTATATTACAGTTAAGGCATCACAATTTTTTTCAAATTACGTTTATAGGAGATTTACATTACATATGAATTTCATTTTGGAATAGTAAAGTGAACATTAAAAATATTTGTTAGGAAAAAAGGGATGTCTAATGAGTTGTTGCTTTCTTAGACAAAAAACTATTAACTCAGGAAAACTGATTTTTAGCTTTCCCTCCCCCATTTGATCTGATCTGCTTCTTGGTTCTTATTAATCCTCATTAATAATGGCCACTTCTGATTTGTATTTCCCTGATAATGAGTGATGTTGAGCATCTTTTTCATGTGTCTTTGACCATCTTAGCGTCTTCTTTGGAAAAATGTCTATTCATGTCTCCTACCCATTTCTTCACTGGATTATTTGTTTTATAGATGTTGAGTTTTATCTTTTTTATTTTAAAGAGAGAGGAGAGAGAGAAGAGGGGAAGGGCAGAGAGAGGAGAGAGTCCCAAGCAAATTTCATGGCAATTGTGGAGCCTGATGTGGGGTTCAATCCCACAACTCTGAGATCATGACCCAAGCTGAAACCAAGAGTCAGATGCTCAACCAACTGCACCACCCAGGCACCCCTTAGGTCTGTATGTATTTTGGATACTATCAGAAATATCATTTGCAAATATTTTCTCCCATTTAGTAGATTGCCTTTTCGTTATGTCAATTGTTTCCATTGCTGTGAAGAAATTTTTTTATTTTGATGAAGTCCCAATAGTTTATTTTTGCTTTTGTTTCCCTTACCTCAAACTCTAATCAGATACACCTCACACCAGTCATAATGGTTAAAATTAACATGGGAAACAACAGAGGTTGGCAAGGATTCAGAGAAAGGGGAACCCTCTTACAATATTGGTGGGAATACAAACTGGTGCAGCCACTCTGGAAAACAATTTGGAGGCTCCTCAAAAAGTTAAAAATAGAACTACCCTAAATCCAGCAATTGCACTATGAGGTGTTTACCCAAAGGATATCAAAATGCTAATTTAAAGGGATACAGGCACTCTGATGTTTATAGCAGCATTATCAACAATAGCTAAATTATGGAAAGGCCCAACTGTCCATTGACTGATGATTGGATAAAGAAGATATGGTATTTATATACAATGGAATATTATTCAACCATGAAAAGAATGAAATTTTGCCATTTGCAATGATGTGTATGGAGCTAGAGAGTATTACGCTACATGAAATAAGTCAGAGAAAGACAAATACCATATGATTTCACACATATGTGGAATTTAAAAAACAAAACAAAAAAACATAGGGGGAAAGGGAGAGGCAAACCAAAAAAGAGACTCTAAACTAAAGAGAACAAACTGATGGTTACAAGATGGAGGGTGGGTGAAGGAAATGGGTGAAATATGTGATGGGTATTAAGGAGTGCACTTGTCGTGATGAGCACTGGTGTTGTATGTTAAGTGTTGAATCACTAAATTCTACACCTGAAACTAATATTACACTGTATGTTAACTAACTGGAAACTAAATAAAAAACTTAGAAAAAACCAAATAAACAATGGCCACATCTGGATTGGTATTATATTTTCCAAATTTTCCATGGTGAACAAACATTACTTTGGTAATCAGGAAATTAAAAAAAAGACTTAAAATAAGGAAAAACAAAGTAGAAACAAAGAATTTCTCCAAGTCATATTCATAAAGCTTTGTAGGTGACAAATATTTTGGATAATTTATTTTATATGTGGTATTAGGGGCCCTATGACTTAATGTACCATATTCAGTCCTCCCTCCAAACAAACATTTCAAAATATTTGTGAGTGGATGATTTCTTTAAGGTGTAAGTGCCTACTTTGAAAATTTTAGGTACTATAGGAAGATATTCTAAGTTAGGTGTTATTTTGGAAGCTGTATAATTATCTACTGCTGCACAACAAATTTCCCCCAAATTTAGTAGCTTAAAACATCAAACACTTATTATCTCACAATATCCAAGGGTCATAATTCAAGAGTGGCTTAGTTGGGTTATTCTGACTTTGGATACCTTATAAAGGTTTTAGTTAAGCTGTCATCCAGGACTGCAATCACCTGAAAGTTTGAGGCTAAAGGATATACTTCTAAGCTCACTCCTGTGGTTGTTAGCAGGAGTCTTCAGTTCTTCACTATGTGGGCCTTTCTATAAGGCTGCTCACAACATGGCACCAGAGAGAGAGAGAGAGAGAGAGAGAGAGAGAGAGAGAGAGAGAGAGAGAGAGAGAGAGAGAGAGAGAGAGAGAGAGAGAGAGAGAGAGAGAGAGAGAGAGAGAAAGGGAGAAGGAGAGAGAGAGAGGGAGAGGGAGAGGGAAAGGAGAGAGATAGAAAGAAGTGTTTGTAAAGAGAAATAGAGGATAGGTAACATGTGATGTGATTTGAGAGTCAGGGAAGGGACAATTTAGTACCTAGGGTGCTTCCTAGAAGAGACTCACCCTGGGAGGCAGCATGAGAGAAAAGGGGGAGGCCAGCGATGGGTCCTGGAGGGTGCCAAATGGGAAGAGAGTTGTGAGTACGGAAAGGTTAGGTGACAGCCAAAGACAACCCAATTCATTTTACAATTTTGCTGAGAACATGGTGAGTGTGTGCTGTGTTTTCATCGAAAAAGAAAGCCCTTTAGTCTTTCTTGCTGTAGAATGTGTTGCAGAAGTGACTCATTTAGACAATGATATTAAAAAAAATTTTCCCTTCAACATCAAAGCATGCATGTTTCACACAGTTAAATGCTGGACACATTTTTCTTATGTTTTCCAAAGCTATTCCTCTCTTTAGTTGGTGGTGGGTACCAAGTGGGCATTTCTCAAAATGCCCAGCCATCTTGCCTTCGATAGGAGCATTTGGTATATACCCCCCACCACACACACACACACACACACACACACACACACACACACACACATATGCACGCACAGCATTTTCTTTCTTTTTTTAAAGATTTTTATTTATTTATTTGACACAGAGAGAGATCACAAGTAGGCAGAGAGGCAGGCAGAGGGAGAGGGGGAAGTAGGCTCCCCGCTGAGCAGAGAGCCTGATTCGGGGCTCAATCCCAGGACCCTGAGATCATGACCTGAGTTGAAGGCAGAGGCTTAACCCACTGAGCCACCCAGGCGCCCCAACACACACAACATTTTCACTGGGAGCAGAGGGTGTGGTGGGATGAAAATTATTCCTTGATAAGGAGGGATTTTCATATAATTCTTGCAGATCTGTGTGGTTTCCTTTATTTTTTAAATTTATTTTTAAAAAAGATTTTATTTATTTATTTGACAGAGAGAGACAGAGTGAGAGAGGGAACAGAAGCAGGGGGAGTGGGAGAGGGAGAAGCAAGCTTCCCGCCGAGCAGGGAGCCCGATGCGGGTCTCGATGCGGGGTTCTATCCCAGGGCCCTGGGATCATGACCCGAACTGAAGGCAGACGCTTAATGACTGAGCCACCCAGACCCCCATGTGTGGTTTCCTTTAGACTGTTCAATGCAGCCTTGGCTTTCAGGGTCAGATGCATCAGGTGCTAAGGAAGTCAGCATCTCCATTCAAGCACAGTAAAGCAACCCCTGTAAGGTATGAGCACAAATCCCATGGATACTCAGGCCCTAGGGCCATACACTAAACATGATGTGAAAAAAAATCCATCCTAAATGTAGAATTTTCATGTAGATCTTAATTTGCCTTTCACTTTCCCATCTACTCTGTGCTATGGCTTTAAAGCGATTTCTGACAGGAGGCCAGTCTAGAAAAACAATACCAAGTGCATACACAAACCCCAAATCCCTCATTAAACTATTAGCACTGTAATAGAGCTCATTATTTTTCACCTTCCAATTATTGACTTTTTAAATTAGAGAACATGTTCAAAGTTGAACTGCACCCAGTACTTTCTGCAGTACTTCGAGCCAATTTTGTTATATTAAAATTTTACTTTGTGCCAGAAAGCTTGGAAAAACCAAAGTGGCTTTGAAGGAATTTTCACTCCTTCTATTTTGTGTTCTTTTTCAAATTCACATAAGAAACATTCACGTCTATGTGACAAGATTTTCTTGCTGTATTAATGGCTAAAAAGCTATCAGAACTCAAAACTAACTCTCCTTAATCTAGAGACCTCAGACACTATTCAAAGAATAGTGACAAATGAGTGTGATGTTTTTTTAACCAGCAACACAGATGATTCTGATACACTCTAAGTTTGAGCAGCCCTGATTATGGCAGATGTTTTCAAAATCCTGGAAAAGTCACTTCAGTGAATTTAATTTGTAGAATAATGAAAATAGTGAACATAGATGGAATGAATGGAATTTACTAAGTGGAAAAGATATATATTTAAACCTTAAAACATCTGTGAAAAAATATTTTACCTACATATTAAATGAATCACAGGACCCCAAAGTGGTTATTAAACTCAGATTCCTGATTCCAGCAGGCAAATGCTTAAATCATCAAAAGGCAGATGATAATGATGATAATACTAATAATAACACCAACAGAAAATGACAGCAATAGATAATGCATGGCCTCTATTTTCATGGGACTTACAGCAAAGTAAAGAATGCAGATGTTAAGTGAGTCATATGTAGGATGAGAGTTATAAAAGAAATTGTGGGGTGCTATGGGAAGTCCAGAATGGGCTCCTAATCTCATTCAAGGGATATTGGGGAAGGCCTGCCCGAGGAAGGCTTCTCTAACATGAACCCTAAAAACAAAGAGAAGATAACCAAAGAGAATGGGAGAAGAGTGTTGCAGGCAGAGGAAATGACATGTTCAAAGGTACCCAATAGAAGTAAAAAGTGTAGGGCGCCTGGGTGGCTCAGTGGGTTAAAGCCCCTGCTTTCGGCTCAGGTCATGATCTCAGGGTCCTGGGATCGAGGCCCACATCGGGCTCTCTGCTCCGCAGGGAGCCTGCTTCCTCCTCTCTCTCTGCCTGCCTCTCTGCCTACTTGTAATCTCTCTCCCTGTATCAAATAAATAAATAAAATCTTAAAAAAAAAAAGAAGAAGTAAAAAGTGTATTATGGCTAGAGTAGAGCAAGGCAAAAAGTAGACAGAAAGAGGTTGGCTAGTATGTTCCCTGATAATCTTTTCAAATTATTGTGTATCCCTATCCTTGGAATACTCTTCCACCAGAACATAGCTGCCTCTTTTTCACCATTCAGAACCCACCTCCAATATTACCTCCACATTAAGGCCTTTTTTGACTGTCTTGACAGTGTCTATCACTTTTCACTCTATCATGTTCTTCACTATATTTATCAGTAAATGGAACTATCTTTATGTTTCCTTGTTTATTACCTGTCTTCCTTCACTAAAGCATAAGCACATTGAAGGTAGAGACCTTTTCTGTGTCATTCACCACTGCATCTCCACAGCCTAGAATAGCACTTGGTAGAGAAAAAGTATAATTGATATTTGGTAATTGATATTCAGTTAGTGACTGGCCACTTCTAGTCATATTGGCCAAGTGCAGATGCCCAAACCAATATCCCATGGATTTGTATAGCTCCTCAAAGCTTCAAATATGACCAAGAAACAAATGTAAAGAGAAAAACTACCACCTAGAATGGAATGATTTTGTGATTAGAATGTCCAACATACACATGAAAAAGTGCTCAACATCAGTTGGCATCAGGGAAATACAAATCAAAACCACAGTGAGATACCACTTCACATCAGTCAGAATGGCTAAAATTAACCAGTTAGGAAGTGACACCTACTGATGAGGATGCAGAGAAAGGGGAACCCTCCTACATTATTGGTGGGAATGCAAGCTGGTTCAGTCACTCTGGAAAACAGTATGGAGGTTCTTCAAAAAAGTTCCACCGTTGTATGTTACAGAACTCTTGTCCTGAGTTGCTTTCAGGATTTTCTCTTTATCAGTAATATTTATAAGTTTTACTATTAGATGATGGGGTGTGGACATATTTTTATTGATTTTGAGGGGGGTTCTCTGTGCTTCCTGTATTTTGATGCTTGTTCCCTTCGCCAAATTAGGGAAATTCTGTGCTATAATTTGCTCCAATATACCTTCTGCCCCTCTCTCTCTTTCTTCTTCTTCTATGATCCCAATTATTCTAATATCATTTCATCTTATGGTATCACTTATCTCTTGAATTCTCCCCTCATGGTCCAGCAGTTGTTTGTCTCTCTTTACCTCAGCTTCTTTATTCTCTGTCATTTGGTCTTCTATATCACTAATTCTCTCTTCTGCCTCATTTATCCTAGCAGTAAGAGCCTCCATTTTTTATTGCACCTCATTAATAGCTTTTTTTATTTCAACTTGGTTAGATTTTACTTCTTTTATTTCTCCAGAAAGGGTTTTTATTTCTATAGAGAGGGATTCTCTATTATCATCCATGCTTTTTTCAAGCCCAGATAGCACCTTGACAATCGTCATTCTGAACTCTAGTTCTGTCATATTACTAATGTTTGCATTGATTAGGTCCCTAGCCATCATTACTGCCTCTTGTTCTTTTTTTGTGGTGACTTTTTCCACCTTGTCATTTTATCCAGATAAGAATAGATGGATGAGAGAACAAAATACTAAAGGGTAGCAAAGACCACAGAAAAATATACACTAACCTAATCAGAAGAGACCCGAAACTGGGGGGAGAAGAAAGAGGAAAAGAAAAAACCTATCTATATCTATATCTATATCTATATCTATATCTATATCTATATCATCTACATCTACATCTATATCTATATCTACATCTACATCTATATCTATTAGACTGGTGAATCGAACAGACCCTATAGTATACAAAAAATAAGTTAAATGCAATGAAAGGATAAAATATGACTATAACAATGAAAATTTAAAAAGATTTTTGAAAAGGTTTAATAAGATAAAGTAGTTAAAAAACATTAAAACAGGAAAGAGGAAAAAATTTAAAAGAAAAGAGTAAGAAAAAAATAAAATTCAAAGAATTTAACTTTGAGGGCACCTGGGTGGCTCAGTGGGTTAAAGCCTCTGCTTTCAGCTCAGGTCATGACCTCAGGGTCCTGGGATCAAGGCCCGCATCGGGCTCTCTGCTCAGCAGGGAGCCTGCTTCCTTCTCTCCCTGTCTCTCTGCCTACTTGTAATCTCCCTCTCTGTGTCAAATAAATAAATAAAATCTAAAAAAAAAAGAATTTAACTTTGAAAGATTAAAGGATCATGGGGAAAAAGCCATGAATTCTATGTGTTGCTTTCTCCTCGCTCTGGAGTTCCACAATTCTCAGTGATCGGTGAACTTGGTCTTGGCTGGATGTTCTTGCTGATCTTCTGGGGCAAGGGCCTGTTGCTGTGATTCTCAAGCGTCTTTGCCCGAGGCGGAGTTGCACCGCCCTTGCAGGGGCCAGGCTAAGTAATTGGCTCAGGTTCGCTCTCGGGAGCTTTTGTTCCCCGAACACTTTCTGTACAGCTTTGGAGGACGGGACTGAAAATGGCAGCCTCCCAGTCTCTGACCTGGAGGAGCTGAGAGCTCGGGACCCCACTCCTCAGTGCGTCCTCAGAGAAAAGCAGTCAGTCCCTCCAGTCTCCCTGGTCTCTGGCTGCACTCCGAGCTCACCCAGCCTGAGACTGAGCATTTCTATCTCTGGCACATGGCCCCGTTTAGAATCTCCAAACCCAGCAGATTCCTGCAGCATGCTCCCGTGCCACTCCTCCCGGAGGAGGAAGGAGGGATTCTCTCCAGGTCCGCCACCTGTGGGGTCCCTACTCAAAAAGCAGTGGCCCGACTGTGCTTTGGATCATGGTTTAAGGTAACACCAAGCTGAAAGACACCTCCTCAGCTTGGCTTCGTCTCGCCAATTGTCTTCTCCTCTTTGATACCTGGGAGCTCTGCTGCTCTCAGACACCCCTGGTCTTTTTGTGTCCCCGTGGGTCCTGAGACCACACTGTCCCCGCGAGGGCTTCACCCCCTGCTTAGCCTCTGGGGCGACATCCCTCAGTGGAGCAGCCTTCTAAAATTTCTGATTTTGTGCTCCACCACTCTCTCACTTGNGTTCTATCTTCCTGTCGCTTCAGATTCACTTCTCTGCACATCCTACCTTCTGGAAAGTGGTCGATTTTCTGTTACTAGAATTGCTGCTCTTCTTCTCTTCGATCTCCTGTTGAATTTGTAGGTATTCAGAATGGTCTGATAACTATCTAGGTGAATTTCTGGGACCTGATGATAATTGGTCTCTACTCCTCCGCCATCTTGCTCCTCTAAGTCTTAAAACTAATTTCTAAGTAACTTCTCCTATAGCCACTTAAGAGCTAGGTTGAGACATAAAAATATCCTTTTTGTTTTCCTTAGGAGCATTTTATCTAGAGCCAGTGTTTTAAGAGGGCAGAGAAATGAGGCAAGCTTATATAGTCCTGTCTTATCACTGGTTGCCACAGCAAATACCATAGACTGGGTGGCTTAAACAACAGACATTTATTTCTCCCAGTCTTGGAGGCTGGAATTGCAAGAGTAGGGTGCCAATATGGTCAGATTCTGTCTGAGGAGAGCGTCCTTACTGGCTTGAAGAAGACCACCTTCTCACTGTTTCCTCATGTTGCATAGTCATTAAGAATAAAGACTTTGAAGCCAAATTACCTTGCTTTGTCTCCCAGGTGGCACTTCCTAGATGCACATCTTTGGACAAATTATTCAATACCTTTGTGCCTCCATTTCTTCATGTTTAAAATGAATATAATAATGGCACTTACCTCATAGATAGTTGTGCATATTAAATAAGTTAAACATATGAATTTCTTAGAATAATGTCTGGCATATAGTAGCTCAATAATTATTGTCATTATTGATATAACCACTGCAATGGTTAATGTGGTCTCTGTTATAACTCTGCATTGATTCTATCCTGTTCTTGCTTCAGAAGGTACAAGTGTGAGGTTATCCATCTTCTCCCAACCCCAAAATGTTAGGTGAGCCCCTGAGATAGAAATAGAATTTGTCTCATCCCTCTCTTGCAGGGTAACCTGTGTGAGCCTGGCTGGGATCTGGCCAACTAAGCAAGGATCTTAAAGGAGTTTCAGAGTCTGGAATTGGACTCAGTGTGGAGGGTTAGTGATTACCTAGTGCTATGGTCTGAATGTTTGTGTCCCTTGCCAAGTTCATATGTTCAAACTTTAATGCCCAATGTGATGGTATTAGGAGGTGTGGCCTTTGGAAGGTGATTAGGTCATGAGGGCAGAGCCCTCACAAATGGGATTAGTACCTTTATTAAAGAGTCCTGTGGGAGCTAGCTCATCCCTTCCACCATATGAAGACACAACAATACGTTTGTGACCCAGAAGAAAGCCTTCACTCAGCTATTCTAGCACTGTGATCTTGGACTTCCAGCCTCCAGAACTATAATAAATTTATGTTTTTTATGAGCCACCCAGTCTGAGGTATTTTGTTTTAGCAACCCACATGGACTAAGATACCAAGGGAGGTCAGAAGTAGGAATAGCCAGAGATAAAAATCTTAAAGTGTGGGAAGTACAGTTCTATCTTCTGAGGGGCAAGTGGAAGCACACAAACAAAAAAGAAAGTCAAAACTATTAGAAGCTGGTTGACATTGGATAACAGCTAAGAGCAAGAGCCCAAGATGGAATATGAAGCCAGAAGTGATTTCAGAATCATTTCCGTGAGTGGGCTGAAGAGCTTAAGCTAGTTTATTATTTTTATGTTGAGTTAGCCACTGTATAGTACATCATTAGTTTTTGATGTAGTGTTCAATGATTCATTAGTTGCATATAACACCCAGTGCTCTTCACAACACAGGCCCTCCTCAATACCCATCACCCTGTTACTCCCTTCCCAGCCTCCCCTTTGAAACCCTCTGTTTCCTGTGGTCCATAGTCTCTCATGGATTGTCTCCCTCTCTGATTTCTCCCTCTTCAGATTTCCCTCCCTTCTCCTACGGTCCTCTGTGCTACTGCTTATGTTCCACATATGAATGAAACCCTATAATAATCGTATTTTTCTGCTTGAGTTGTTTCACCTTAGCATAATCCCCTCCAGTTCCATCCATGTCAATGCAAATGGTGGGTATTCATCCTTTCTGATGGCTGAATAATATTCCATTGTATATATGGACCACATCTTCTGTATTCATTCATCCGTTGAAGGGCATCTCAGCTCCTTCCACAGTTTGGCTATTGTGGACGTTGCTGCTATGAACATTGGGGTGCATGTGCCCCTTCTTTTTACTATATCTGTATCTCTGTGGTGAATACCTAATAGTGCAATTGCCGGGTCATAGCGTAGCTCTATTTTTAACATCTGGAGGAAACTCCATACTGTTTTCCAGAGTGGCTGTACCAGCTTGTGTCCCCACCAACAGTGTAAGAGGCTTCCCCTTTCTCCACATCTTCACCAACATTTGCTGTTTCCTGTTTTGTTAATTTTTGCCATTCTGACTGGTGTAAAGTGGTATCTCATTGTGGTTTTATTTGTATTTCCCTGATGCTTAGTGATGTTGAACATTTTTTCATGTGTCTGTTGGCCATTTGTATGTCTTCCTTGTAGAAGTGTCTGTTCATGTCTTCTGCCCATTTTCTGACTGGGTTGTTTGTTTTATGGGTGTTGAGTTTGAGAAGCTCTTTATAGATTTTGGATACAAGCTCTTTATCTGATATGTCATTTGCAAATATCTTTTCCCATTCTGTCAATTGTCTTTTGGTTTTGTTGACTGTTTCCTTTGCTGTGCAAAAGCTTTTTATCTTGATGAAGTCCCAAAGTTCATTTATCGGTTTACGTTTCTTTTTTTTTTTTTTGCCAAATTTGGGAAGTTTTCGACTTTTAGAAAATATGTATTCAATTCCACTCTCTCATTCCTCTGATTTTGTGACTACAATGATATGGATGTTGGCTCCTTTGTCTGAAAGACTCCAGTGCTATTCTTTTTTTTTCTTTCTATTTTCCCTTTATTGCTTAAATTGAATAAATTCTATTGGTTTGTTCCCAAGTTTACTGGTTCTATCCTCTGTTATCTCCACTCTACTTTTGAGGTCTTTAGTGAGTTTTTAATTTTATTTATTATTGTTTTCATTTCTATAATTTCCATTTGGTTATTTTATATAACATAGATTTCTTTTCTGAGATGTTCTGTGTTTTCATTTGTTGCAGATAATTCATTTAATCATTTTTATGATGTTTGCTCTAAAATCCTTTTCAGATATTTCTAACATCTGATTTATCTCAATGTTGGCATTTCTTGATTGTATTTTCTCATTCATGTTAATGATTTTCTTGGTGCTTAGTATGAGAAGTGATTTTCTTTTCTATCCTAGACATTTTGGATATTACAAAACTCAATTCAATCTAATTTATTTTTAAGCAGATGATTCCCTGTTGAGGTGTAGCATAAGATTTGTGTGGGGGTATATGTTCAGTTTCCCACTTGGCACTGCTGATACCACCTGGCAAAAGTGTATTCCTAACTCACACTGCTTCATTGCAGATGGCTGGGGTGGAAGATCAGCAAACTGCTTGGCCCTACTGATACTTTATAATGAAAATAAGACACTAACTTAGTCATTGGTCCCATGTAGGGGTGTAAGATGTGCTCCCTGCTGGGCCACACTGCTCCCATAGCTGGGAGAAATAGGCTGACTTACACTGCTTTGTTGTTGCAGGGTTCAGGGAAAGATATCAGTCCCATCAGGCCCTAATGACACCAGTGGAGGAATAAGAGAAAGTAGAATGCTAACTAACCTTGCCTACCACTGCCTCATTTCATCTTAAAGCCAGGTAGGTATTGAGACTCAGGTGCTCCCTGGGCGCTGCTGAAACCAGGGGAAGTAGGAAGTGGAATGCTATCGGCCTCACATCACTTCATTTAGTCTTATTGCTGCCAGGTGTGTGTGTAGGTTCAGACTCCTAATAGATGTTGCTGGCACCAGGGGTAGGGTAGCAAAGAGTGCTTACTAGCCCCAAGTTGAAGAACCTCCTTCCAACCCATCGATGTTGGGTGTGGGCTAAAGATTAGCCCTCTACTGGATCCCAGTGATGTCACCCTGGCAGGAGAATCAGAGAAGCACCTGCTTCCCCTGGGAAGGGGAACGGCTCTCTGATCAGCTCACCAACACCTCTAGGTCAGGGAAATCAAATTTGTCTGCTCCCATGTAAGACAGAAGATGCACTTTCCAACCTGCTCCTACCAACTGCACTGGGAGAGGGAATCAGAGTCCTTCATTTTTACCATTGTGAAGTTTAGTCTAGTGGTTGAGAGACTAAATAAAGAAGTAAACTCAAGTATATAAATGTAACTGTGATGTGGATTATGAAGGAAGAGCACATTGTCACTTGAGAAAAAATAGGCTTTTTTGAGGAAGTGACATTTAAGACTTTGAAGGATGAGAAGGAGCCAATAATGTGAAGATGGAGGGGAAAGTGTTCTTAGAAGAAGAAACAGTAAGTGAGATGGCACAGTGGTAGGAAAGAACTTGAATGTTCAAGAAAGTGAATGCAAATCCAGTGTATAGAGAAATTGAAGTGTCTAAGTAGTGAGGAGGTAAGGCTAGAGAATTAGCATTACCTGATCATGCAAGATCGTGAGGGCTATGTTAAGGTTTTAGGATTTTTGTTCTAAGTGCAAAGAGAAGGAATTAAAGAATTTTAAGAAGAGTTAGGGTATGTCTTGAGTTAACCATTAAAAAAAGATCACCCTGGTTGTTGTGTAAAGACTACATTAGAAGGGAAGAATGGAACAGGGAGACCAGTTAGGAGGCTGCAGTAGAAATCAAGATGAGAGATGATAAAAGCTCTAACAGGCCAGTAGTGTGGAGATAGAGAGAAGCAGAAATAATTAAAATAAAAGGCACAACTCATTTGTCAATGGGGAATGTGTTTCTAGATATTAGAGTATTTAACTGCATCACTATTATATTAACTCATTATAGCACAGTCCCTATGGGAGAGTGACTATATTTCCCAGTATCAACATACAAGTAGGGTTTTACTGAGTTCTCAATTTATTTTCTGTATTTTTTAAAAGCTTTTATTTATTTATTTGAGAGAGAGAGAGAGAGAGAGCTCGCATGGGTGAGAGAGTGAGCACACAAGTTGGGGGGGGGGCAGAGGGCAAGGGAAAAGCAGGTTCCCCATTGAATGGGGAGCCTGATGCAAGGCTCAATCCTAGTATCCTGAGATCATGACCTGAGCTGAAGGCAGAGGCTTAACTGACTGAGCCACCCAGGTGCCCCTACTTTCTCTGTATTGTTTGTAGTAATTCTAGTATAGCAATGTAGCTAGGCCTAGAAATGAACCCAAATCCATAAAAGACGGCACCTCTTAAAGTTGCAAATGCACTTGTGTGGGCTTTAACCACTAAAATAATCCCAGGTTAGCTTGTTTTTGGAAAATAACAAGACTGTTTTCTGGGGATCAAAAGATCTGTGGTAAGGAGGGATAAAAGAAAACAGGATGATGGAACATTGCTTAGCTTAGAATAAGTCCTCAATAAATATGAACTGATATTAAACTAAATTTAATTCAATTTATTTTAGTGAAAATTCCTATATTTTAAAAGCTTAATTTAAATGACAGGAGTAATTTACAAATCCATAAATATTTGGAGCAGGCTTTTTCCTTTATCTTGTAGTTAATTATTTATTTTATGAAAATATGTTTGCATATATAATTAAAAGCTTGATAGATAAGCTGGGCATTAGAAAAATTTAAATTTAACATTTTATAAGCCAAACATCACCTGAAATTCAATAAAAATGAAACTATGGTCTTTTATACTATGTTCTTTAATAAGCAAATAAGGATTCCATGTAAAAATTGTTTCTTAAGGGTGCATCTGTATCGGGGCACCTGGGTGGGTCAGTGGGTTAAGCCTCTGCCTTCGGCTCAGGTCATGATCTCAGGGTCCTGGGATGGAGCCCTGCATTGGGCTCTCTGCTCCGCAGGGAGCCTGCTTCCCCCTCTCCCTCTGCCTGCCTCTCTGCCTACTTGTGATCTCTCTCTGTCTTATAAATAAATAAAATCTTTTAAAAAAGAGTTCATCTGTATCAGTCAGGATTCAGTTGTAGGATATAAAAGCCACTCTCCTTTTCTAAGTGTTTAATACATGAAATAGGGACCTCCCAAAATATTGGCTGGGCCAAAGGAACGGGTTTTGAACTGGGCCTCCAGAAATGAATCTTAGAATGACACTGAAGAATTGGTCTGTCAGAGGATAGGCTATCACATCAGAAAGGCAGGGTATCAGGAATTCCCCAGTGAAACTGTTAAGTTCAAGGACACAGACATGGCTGTGCTTGAGGAATCCAGCCGCCACTATTGCAACTATTTTTCTAACTCATGAACCTGGTGCCAGGGGATCCAAGGCTGAGTCTACCCTTCACCCCAGTGCAACTACCTCTCAATATCAGCTATGCTAATGGACACTAGAATGCTGCTGCAGAAAAATCAAAGATCTTCAAAATTTGGCTTTCTAGCAACAGCCATCAAAGCAGCAGGAAAATGAACCTCAAATCCCTTCTGTCTTCTAAATTTCATGAAAGTACATGTAATTTGTGGAACCTAATTTGCATCTAGAAATATAACTAGAGGAGAATCTTCAAAATGTAGATTTTATCTATTTTATTTTATTTTTCCAGTATCGGGAGGCATACTTGAAGGAGGTGAAAATGGGTCCCAAATACAGTTCACCTCTCGTGGTACTAAACATTGTAAATATTTGTCTTTTCATACTTTTTAAAAAAGATTTTATTTATTTATTTAAGAGAGAGAGAAACAGAGATGACGAAAGATCACTAGCAGGAAGGAGAGGGAGAAGAAGTCTCCCCACTGAGCAGGGAGCCCAATGTGGGGCTCGATCCCAGGACCCCTGGGATCATGATCTGAGCTGAAGACAGATGCTTAACAACTGAGCCACCCAGGCACCCCATGTCTTTTCATACATATGTATATACTTTACATATTTGGAACAAAAACAGCAATGGCAATATGGTAATGTATAACATAATGCAACTCTTTCTGGTAAGAATAAAGGTGGATCCATCCCTCTTTCAAAAAGGGGGATATCTGGAGTTTCATCAGTAACTGAATAGATCTCTGAATGATGTTCATTCTTCATATGGTTTTGTCATAATCCCACCTGGAGATATTGTAACTTAAAGAGTATAATAAAGTTAATTACTACCAACACATTTTTACATAAAATAGTTGAGGAAAGGGGAAGTGAACTGTGTGTGTGTGTGTGTGTGTGTGTGTGTTTAAACAGGAAGAAAATAGGATGACTGTCGTGGTTATCATTTTGGAAATGGTTATAAGATCATGGTCTACTGGATTTTGCCAACAACCTGGAAAATTTAGGAAGTGATTCTTTCACAGAACTTCCAGATATAAGCCAAGCTTGGCCAATACACAGAGGTGAACTTGTGACCCTCTAAACAGAGAACCCAGAATTCTGACCTATAGAACTATGAGTTAATAATGGATCTTGTTTTCTTGTTTTTTTTTTTTATAAAGAAGATCAAGGTCTCATAAGCTGTTATAAATTGTTTCTTCTATCCTTTCTGTGTTCTTTGCCTTCAGCCAGCACCCCTGCAGATTGGTGTTCTTTAGTTTGTGAGGTGACTAAAACTGTTCCTGAGGGGCCAGGAATCCTTCTGTTGATATTGGTTTGCTTCAGTTTTATATTCTTTTCTTTTTTTTTTTTTTTACTGGACTTTAGGAACATACCCAAATCACTGGTTAATATGTAGCCTGCCTTTATTTATTTATTGGTTATTTGATTAACTATAGTTGTTTTTAATAACGTAATATGCATTCTCAACCCAATGACTCTAAACAAAAGTTAGGATCTTGACTTGAACCTCTCCCAGCACCACATTTCCCTCCATTTGAAGTAGCACCAAATGGCTTCTCCTTTTCATGGTTTCTTGTTCCATTGTATATAGCTGTATTGCATGGAAATATATTCCTAAAGAGTATACTTTAAATTTTTAGCTATGTTTTACTTTATAGAATGGATATAATGCTGCATATAATGTTTAAGATTTATTTGGATTTTTTACTTATTATTTTTCTAAAAATCATACCTATTATGTATTGCCATAGTTAATTCATTTTGACTGGTTTATGGTAATCTATTATGTGTCTGTACAACAGTTTATTCATCTTTTCTTCTTTCATTGATGGGCATAAGGGTTGTTTCCAGGCATTTAGTATTGGGAGTAGTATTGCTCTGAACATTTTTGTACATATTTCCACTTGTATGTATAAAAATTTATCTTTGGTAAATACTTGGGAGTGGAATTGCTAAGCCATAGGATATGTAAATGTTCAACTTTAGGAGGTAATGTGAAACTGTTTCACAAAGTTGTTTAAAAAATTGTCATTCCCAGAGGTAGCGTGTAAGTCATATGGTGTTTCCACATTGTCTCCAATATTAGGTGTTATTAGACTTTTTACATTTTTGTTAGTAAAGTGTCTATAAAGTGGCATTTCATTGATGTCTTGAATTGAATTTCCTTAATCATCATTGACATTAAACTCACTTCATATGTTTTTGCCCTTATGTGTCTCCTCTTCTGTGAAATGTCTCATGTCAATTTTTTTTCTATTAGGTTTTTTTTGTGCTTCTCTTATGGTTGTATAAAATTTCTTTATGTATTCTTGATACTAACTCTTTCTTTGTTGTATGTACTGTAAGTACTGTTTTCCAGTCTGTGGCTTGTATTTTTCAGTTTCTCTAAGTGGTATTTTGATGAGTTTTATTATAGTCAAAATTACCATTTTTTAGTGTCGTGTTAAAAATACTCCAGTGGGTAAGATATTTTCATGTATATTTTCTATAAAGAATTTTAAAGTTTATTTTTGACTTTAGAATCCTTAATGCATCTGAAGTTGTTTTCTAGATGTGGTGTGAGGCAGAAGCCAATTTCGTCTTTTTCCATATGGTAGCTATTTTCCCAGCTTCATTTATTGAACAGCTTCTACTTTCTCTACCGAGCAGATGTGCCATCTCTGTGTTACATCAAAGTTTCATTCATGGGTGGGTCTGTTCCTTCTATCCCATTGATCACTTTATCTGTCTCTGCTCTAATGTTACACTGCTTTAGTTTTTACTGATTTATAATAATTCCTAATATTTGGTAGGGCAAATGCCCTAAACCTGTTCTTCATCTTCAGTTACATTCTGCCTGATTATGGACACTTTTGTCTTCAATATACATTTTACAATCATCAAATCATATGAAAACACTTAAAATACAAGCTGAAATTCCATTGAATTTATTTCTAGTTACATTTGGGGAAAACCAACATTTTTTTAAAAAAGATTTATTTGAGAGAGAGAGAGAGAGAGAGAGAGAGAGAGGGCATGAACAGAGGGAGGGACAGAGGGAGAGAGAGAGAGAATCTCAAGCAGACTCCCCACTGAGTGTGTACAGCCAGACATGGGGCTTGATCCCACAACCTGAGATCATGACCTGAGAGCTGGTCAAGAGTCAGACACTCAACTGACTGAGCCACACAGGTACCCCAAAAAACAATATCTTTAAGATATTAAATATTCCTATCAATAATAAAGTATATTATTTAGATCTTTTAAATATATATTAACACTTTATAATTTTCCCCATAGATGTCTTGTGCATTTTTATTAGGTTTATTTCCATGTTTTAAATTTGATTAATTAATTTGATTAAAAAAATTTTCGTATCTGCTGAAATGATAATGTGCCTTTCCAAATAGATCTATTAATATATGGGCACCCTGGTGGCACTGTTGGTTAAGTGGCCAATTCTTGGTTTCAGCTTAGGTCTTGATTTCAGGGTTGTGATATCAGGTTGTTGAGATCAAGCCCCTCACTGCGCTCCGCACTCAGTGGGGAGTCTGCTTGGGATTCTCCCTCTCCCTCTGCCCCACCCTCCACTTGCTCTCTCTCTCTCGCTAAAATAAATAAATCTTTAAAAAAATCTGTTTCTATACTAAGATGTGTTTATGGATTTTCTAATATTAAAACACCCTTAAATATCTGGGATAAATTCCGTCTTTTCTATACACTATTGGATTTGATTTGCTAATATTTTGGTAGGAGTTTTGCATCTGTACTCATAAATTAATGCAATCTATTATCTTCATTTCTCATAATTTGTTTTTATTCTGTTGTCAGGGTATACTTGTCTTGCAGAATAGGTTGGGTAATAGTCCCTCTTTCTATTATCTGAAAGTGGTTGTATCAAATTTGAGCTAGCCCCCCACTTTTTTTGTCAGGGTACAAAGCAAGTACTTAAAAAAATTTTTTTAGGGCGCCTGGGTGGCTCAGTGGGTTAAAGCCTCTGCCTTCGGCTCAGGTCATGATCTCAGGGTCCTGGGATCGAGGCCGGC